>CM052706.1:35602550-35635849 GCA_028551405.1 Uromys caudimaculatus | reverse complement strand
ACATCCTTTCATGATAAAAGTCTTAGAAAGATCAGGAATTCAAGGCCTATACCTAAACATAGTAAAAGCAATATACAGCAAACCAGTAGCCAACATCAAACTAAATGGAGAGAAACTCAAAGGAATCCTGCTAAAATCAGGGACTAGACAAGGCTGCCCTCTCTCTCCCTATCTATTCAATATAGTAATTGAAGTTCTAGCTAGAGCAATTAGACAACAAAAGGAGGTCAAAGGGATACAAATTGGAAAGGAAGAAATCAAACTATCACTCTTTGCAGATGATATGATCGTATACTTAAGTGACCCAAAAGCCTCCACCAGAGAACTGCTGCAGCTGATAAACAACTTCAGCAAAGTGGCCAGATATAAAATTAACTCAAACAAATCAGTAGCCTTCCTATACTTGAAGGATAAACAGGCTGAGAAAGAAATTAGGGAAATGACACCCTTCACAATTGTCACAAACAATATAAAGTATCTTGGTGTGACTCTAACCAAACAAGTGAAAGATCTGTAGGGCAAGAACTTCAAGTCTCTGAGGAAAGAAATCGAAGAAGACCTCAGAAGGTGGAAAGATCTCCCATGCTCATGGATTGGCAGGATTAATATAGTAAAAATGGCCATCCTGCCAAAAGCAATCTACAGATTCAATGCAATCCCCATCAAAATTCCAACTCAATTCTTCATAGACTTTGAAAGAGCAATATCTTGAAATTTATTAAAGTTGACATACACACCCTACATTAACAACAAAGACTTTACTCTTAAAGCAAAAGGTAATCAAAAACTTAGCAAAACCAATGTGAAAACACACATTTAACAGAGTTTTTATAGAATGATTTATAAAAAAAAATCTCCTAAGTGATTGAAGCATTCCAATAAATGGATAAATTATTTGAGTGAACATTTTGTAAAGAAGACATTGGAGAAAAGGATAAATGTAAAACTCCCCTTACCATAATCTACTCAAATGTAGTCCCAATGAGACCTCATATTGGAATGGTTCAAAACTCACCAAAGCACAATTGTTACTGTTCAGCTAAAATCCTTCTGAGGTCCTGTGAGATGTGTGGGATAGTACAGCCCCTGTGGAACACCACCTACAAGTCAGTTAAGTCTTCACTTATTATATAACTCTGTAGTTCTTACTCTTGCATATTTATCACTAAATGAAAATATGAGTCTGAACAGATCCCTGAATGAGTGTATTGTATAGAAGCTTTAGTTATTATTGCCTGAAACTTGTCATGGAAGTACCTTGACTTCATCAGAAGGTGAGTTGCTAGAGCTAATTTTGGGCCATGCACACAATGGGATATTCTACAAACAGTAGGGAGAAGTCTTAACATAGAGAACAAGCTATAAAATGTGCCAGTAATGGTAGCCAGGTATAAGAGCAGACATACCACCATGCTTTTCCTCAATATGCAGAACTAGTCTCCAGTGTCAGCAGCTAAGTAGTAGTAGGTTGATTGGGGCCAAAGGATAGGGTGTGGGTGTCTACAAAGTTTTGGGATAACATCCTGATGGTGATGAGGATGTTTTGAATTTTGTCAAACTCTATTATCTTAAAATGGATTTGTATTATTTTATGTAAATTTTACCAGATAAAAATTAGTCCATGTTTTTTAAATGTCATTTATGTCCGGCACAGGTATAAAGTTAAATATTTTGTAAGAAGGTCCCATAATATGCTAAGACTTAAAAAAAAAAATAGCACAATTTGTTTTCCTGAAATAAGTCGTCTGATGAAAATCTGTTATTATTGAGAAAGGAAAAGTGCAGTTTGAATTCTCCTAAATACAAACTATAAGATGCAGGAGTGTTTGAAAACGTATTCAGTGAGCAAGGCTGTAGCATAGCACTAAGCTGTTTTTCTGTAATGTTCTCTCCTACACACAGAGTTTAAGAAGTACAATAATATGGAAAGCAAGACAAATGTATGTGTTCCATCTAGCTTTCATGCCAGCCATGTACGTTCAAGTTTAGAAAATTATAGTAGTGTGTTATATTAAGGCGGTGAATAAACAAATAGCTCAGAATTACAGCAGACCGAATACATTAGAGGGGGCGAAGGGTGGAGAGACTGAGTGGTGTGAGGATGAATTGAACAGAAAGAGCACTGAATGCCAGACCATGCCTCTGATGATTTTAAAACACTTTTTTACATTTAAATTGGAAGTAGAAAAGGGGTCTATAGCCCACTTAAAACTCTGCCCAAAAGAAAGTCAAATGTATCTTAATATGGATAGAAAAGATGGGGAGGAAATACAGAAGCACACAGAGCAGAGAGATAAATCAAGATGAAACATGTATGTTCAAGCATATGCCAGGGATGGAGAGATGGTGCAGGACTAAAGAGCGAAGGACACAATTCCAATTCCCAATACCTACATTGGGGCAGCAGGCCCAGGGGACTCAAAGCCCTCTTCTGACCTCTGTAGTACCAGGCATGCATTTAATATATATATGCAGGCACCACTCTTACACATAAAGCAAAATAAATATTCTACAAAGAAAGGAAACACTATACTAGATGAAGCAGTGATGACTGATCTATTTTTTCTTTTTTAAATTAAATATTTTTATTGATTCTTCCTGAATTTCACATCATGTATTCAATACCACCTATCTCTCCATCTTTTCATATCCACCCTCTGCCTTTGCAACCTCCCCTGCAAGAGAAAAAAAAAGATAAAAACAAACAAACAAAAACCATCTCCCTGTGGAAGCTTTTGTGTGTCATTGTGTGTCATAGAGTGTAACCTTTTCCCATATAGCTTTACTTGCAAATGTTTATGGAAATGAGTCACTGTTCTGGTTCAAGGCCTCTGGCTTCTGTCACTACATCAGTACTGGATCCTCCCCAGAACTCCTCTCTGACATACCATTGTTTCTCTGTGCCATGGAGGTTGTCAGCTTTGCATCTGCAGTATTGGCCCTTTCACATGCTCCAGCATTTCACAGATGGCTTGGATGTTGGGGTGGGCTAAGTCAAGGCATTGGATCTGGGTCTGGGTGAAGCTAAGTTGGTCAGCCTATGTGCTCTCCTGTGTCCTCACCACCAGGGCCATCTCTTCCCCTTTGCTCAGGTGAGGAGTGGAGCCACTTTCATGCTCTCATGCCCTCACACCCTCTTGTTCTCCCATGCCCAGGCCACCAGGGCCAGCTTGACTGTAGTGCCCAGGTGAGGCGCAGGAACACTCACCTGAGGGCACTAGTGAGATGCTGGGCCAGCTCACCTGCCATAATTGTACTTATAAGATACTTAGTAATAAAATAGATGTTATTTTTACTCAAAAGCAAGGGACAATGATGTGAAGGGGAGAGAAGGTGGGAGCAAGAGAGCAATCACAGCCACAGTGCTAATGAACTGTCAATCTGAAATTCTAAAAAAGAAAATAATTCCTCCAGTACAGGTATCTTTTCATATTGAGAGAGTCTAGATAGAACATCCTTATTGCAAAATACTTTCTTCTTTTCATTCTCAGAATACATACACTTAGTATTTTGATTTATCTGTTGGGCAGAGGGTTGGATTTCTGTCCTCTTCCCTGATAACCATCCTGGATGCTGATAAAGGAGCTCTATTTCTCACTACCTCACCTCCTTTTTCTTGTCTCCTTCCTCTCTGTTGTTTTACTTATTTATTTAACTTGAGATGTGGTCTCCCCTTGTAGTCAAACCTATTCTTTAGCTTTAAATCATCTTGTCCTCAAGTCATTGTTGCTGGGATTGCATGCACTACCACAGCCAGTAATAATGAATTTTCTAATTACAGAACTTTCACCCCATCTTTCAGGCTGCCACGTTGTGAAGAGGCTGGGAAGGAACTCTCAGGCACCGTGCTACACTTTGGACAGTTCATAGTTTTATTGTTGAGACTGGTTGCACACCTACACAAAAAACAAGTACATGGCAAAAAATAGTAGCATTAAGTTTTAAAAGGGGAATTTTCAGGATGCTGTCTTTAGAATATCTGCATGGACATAGAATTTTGGAGTTTTGCCATGGAGGTGAAATGGTCTTATTGCACAGAAAAGTAGTAAGAAGTAAGAGGAACTATATTTAGGAGGAAACATACAAGGAAAGGGGGCAGAGAACAGGGGTTGTGGCTTCAGTTACTTCACAAGGTACTCTGTGAACAAGACAAGTGAAGCTTATCAAATTGTTAAAAGATATTTATTTTAATTTGCTTTTCGCTTTGTGTGCATGTATGTATGTATGTGGATATGCACATGACATGATGCAAGTGTACAAGTCAGAGGGCAGCCTTGTTGGAATTGTTTTTCTCCTTTCATCATGTGGGTTCTAGGGGCTGAACTTAGGTCATTCGGTTTGGCAGCAACCACCATACTAAGCTATCTCTCTGCCCAAACCTTGGCAAACCTTGATTGCAGAGCTATATGTCCCCCTCTCTGTGCATGTAAAGGATTCAGTGTGTGAATATATATATAAAATGTACTTTGTATGAGCCAACTTACTACTAGAACAATACTTAAAATAATCACCTTATGAAGAAATACAGTTTATTTTGACTCTTGGATTTGGAGGTTTTATTCCAAGAAACCACTGGCTCTGTCATTTTGGGACATGAGATGAGGTGGCCTATCTTGTTGAGGAAGGATCAAATCTTCTCACTGCATTTTCAAGAATTACAGAATGAATGAAGGACCAGTAGTCTACACAGTTTTCCAATGGCACGTCCTTAGTGGCCAGAGATCTAGGTAGGTCCCACCTCTTAATATGTATATATCCTAATATGTCATGTTTGGAGACCAAACCTTTAACCTATTGGCCTTTGGGGGTGGGGGTATTTTTAATACACTGCCCTTGTCTTAGAATAATTCAATAGCTTCCTATAGAGTTGGTTCTACTGACAACAGACTCTTTCTATGTGCTAGGCTTGTGTACAAATTTAAGGCTTGCATGAGCTGAAAGATTATTTTCTTAACACTAACTAATATGCATCATGTAGAAATTGCATCAAGTTTATTTTCTTTTAGAAATAAGGATGCTCAAATAAATTCACTGTGCATGTTGTTAGCTAGTGATTTATGAACTATGGAAATGACTTTATGTGTATAATGAGTTATAAAGAGAGAGGTATACATGAATTGAGCTTGGACCATCTAGAAGTAAATGGCTTTAAAATCTATCTCAGCCGCAATAAATATTCCTTAGATCCTCATTCTTCTTGCATGAGTTTTGTTCTCCCAGAAGATCTTTATAACTAGGTGTCCATAAAAACAAAGGAATAGATGCTCTTTTACCACAAACATCCTGCTCTGAAATGGATTTAATTTTCCCAGACTATGTCCCAAAACCACAAGGGTGAGCCACATTTTAATGCTCCAATCATCGTAAATTAATTTTATACTGTGCCAGACTAAGAAAAGCACGATACGTATTTCATATAACCTCATGTATTTTAAGAGAGCTTTTATCCATGTGGCTTTAATGCATTTGCCTTTACATAATCAAATATTAGTTTTAGAGCTTTTGATGTAGAACCAATTTTTATTGCTTTCTCAAAAAAAAAAAGGTATATTTCAGTAAATTACCTCCGTTAAGAACAAGAAGTCTTGTTTTGCCAAAGAAAGAGGATCTGAGATATGCAAAGCTTCCTATTTGATCTGTAACTCGAAGCTCATGTGATTTGAACTTTTAGATACCTCCTTTCCTAGGAGTACTGGATAAATCCAAGTAACAGATTCTCAGATTTTGCCAGGTCCTAAATAACCAGAGGACTTTGGCAGTGAATAAAAGCTAGGAAAGAAACTCTGATCCCTTCAATGTTGCTGGCAATGACTTAACTGCAAATAAATTTTCTAATATTAGTGTGACTCTGTCTGATGATGCCTACAGAGATTATATTCCTATAACAAATTTCTGTTTGAAATATTAAAAAGTTATCATTATAGATGACTTTAGATAACTTGAGTTGATCTCTTATAGTAAAATGTACACATCTCATTTACAGTTCTACATATCACATGATACTATCATACTGTACTTCTTTGAAGTCCATGTAGCATAAAGATAAGTAGCATGTCTGTCCTATTGCCTGCTAAGAAAACTTTTATGGGTTTAAAAATTTCATTTTATGCAATGATAATTCCTCAAATATGCTGATGTCCTTTGGGATTCAATGGACAATAGTAAAGATAATTGAAATAACAGAGCATGTAAATATATGGGATGGGGAGATACATGAATATTAGTTCAGTGATATTGGTAACACCAGTTCAAAAAGTGCCACATAGAATGGTAAGTGATATGCGTGATCTGAACCTGAGTAGTTAAACTCCAGAGTGAGTCATTTAAGCCTTGGTTGGTGCTTCCTTTACATATAGTAATGTGCTATGAACACGGGGTTGGTTTGGGGCATTTGTCCTAAATGTCAGTGATTAAAAACCAAGTAGCTTATGTTCTGGAGAAGAAAAGTATAAAGACTATGATATTTCAAAATGGAGCAAATCCAACTGTTCAGCAATTTCAGAATGGAACAAAGTGTAAGTGAAGCAGGGGAGGGCATCAGTCTCCATCCACACACATGATACTTCGCCAAACTGTACTTTCTGTACCATGATTCAAGAATGAACTTTGATTATTCCAGGTTGACTACATCTTATTTATTCTGTGGGGTTGTTGTTACTGTTTGGTGAATTAGAAAATTGCTAGAGACAAGAAAAAGTTAGATTTCTAGATATTAGGCTATGAGTATCTGGTAGTCAAGAAGCAGAATATCCTTTGGATGAGTGAATTTTTCAATCATTCTTACCTCAAATAGAAAATTATTCTGTTTTGATGAGTATATTTAACTTTATAAAACTGAAAAAGCCTCTATTTTGAATCATATCATAGTCAATTTGACAATCTGATGTTTTCTTACTGGTAATTTAATTCAGAGTGTGTACAAAGGATTCTGTGTTTCATAGTGTTTGTAGTGATGGTGCTTATGAATTTTACAAAGCTCTAGGTTTCTAGTATTGGTATACTAGTGTGATAAGTGTTAACATTTCCATGTTGTCTTAGTTACTTTTCTATAACTGTGACAAAATGCCATGACCAAGAATATTTATAGAAAAAGTTTATTGGGGCTTATCATAGTGGGTGGAATGACAGCAGACAGGCAGAAATTGCTTTAAAGCAGTAGCTGAGAGTTTGAATCTTGGTCCATAAGCTGGGGGGAGAGAGAGAGAAAGAGAGAGAGAGAGAGAGAGAGAGAGAGAGAGAGAGAGAGAGAGAGAGAGAGGGGGAGTGCGGGGGGGGGAAGGGGGTGGCTTTTTGATATATCAAAACCCATCCCTAGCAACACATCCTCTAGCAAACAACACTTCTTGATACTTCCTAAGGAGTTTTACTACTGTGGACCAAGTATTCAATTTTTTGGGCCTAAGGGGGCCTTTTTTTAATTCAAACCAGCACACACGGTTTCCTTTACAAGACTTGAATACTAAAAATTCCTATTTTAATGAAAACTAAGTTGAAAGTCAGTTTTAAAATTATATTTAAGTAAAATGAGTATGAGTATTTTTATGAGAAAGTATCTGTATTTGTGAAGTACAGAAAATTATATTGAGTAGGACTATGTAGTAGAGAATATTCAGTAGTTATTAAGTATCAAGGATGTAGTAACGAACTTCAGCCACCTGAAAAAAAAAAATAATAATAGTAGTAGTAGTAGTAGTAGTAGTAGTAGTAGTAGTAGTAGTAGTAATGTGTGTGCATGTGCATATGCGTGTGTGAACATGGGGGTGTACAAGTGTGTGTCTGTAAGTAAGGAATTGTGTGTGTGTCACAATGTACATGTAGAGGTCGGAGAAAAAATTTGGTATCAGCCCCTCATTTGACACGGGGTACTGAAGATAAACTCTGGTTCTCAGACTTTTCTAAAAAGTACATTTATGGTTGACCCATCTCACTAGCTCAATATAACATTTAAAAATTTTGATTAACACTAACTATATGGCTTTCATGAAAAAGAATTTGTGAGAAGATGTGACTGTCCCTCTCAGATAAATCAGTCAAATGCTGACAATTATACGAGAGAGAAAGAGAGAGAGAAAGAGAGAGAGAGAACGAGAGAGAGAGAGAGCAAGCTCACCTATGTTCATCTGTGCCAAAGGGAATAAGATTCAGAGGAAAAATAAAAAAAGGAGGAAAACAACAACAACAACAACAACAACAACAACAACAACAAAAAAGATTCAGAGGAACCTTACAGTAAAAATTTAAGGAGAACATCTGTCTCTGTATTTGTCTGAACTTCTGTCTCAGGCTCTGCCTGAGCCTCTCTGGAGACAGCTTATAATGCTTCCATCAGCCAACTGTTGGACTGAATGTGGGGTCCTGGATGGAAAAGTTGGAGAAGGGACTGAAGGAGCTGAGGGGGTTTGCAGCCCCATGGAGGGAGCAACAGTGTCAACTGGCCAGACCCACTGGAGCTCCTGGAGGCTGGACCACCAACCAAAGAATACACACAGAGGGACCCACGGTGCTGGCCACATATGTGGCAGAGGAGGGCCTTGTTGGTCATCAGTGGGAGGAGAGGCCCTTGGGCCTGAGGGTGTTAGAGGCCCCAGTATAGGGGAATTCCAGGAAGGGAAGATGGGAGCAGGTGGGTGGGTGGGTGAGCACTCTCATAGAGGCAGGGGGAGGGTGAATGGAATAGGGAGTTTCCAAAGAGGAAAACATTTGAAATGTATATAAAGCAAATATTCAAAAAAAAATTAAGAAGAAAATGTGCCTTATGTTTTTGTAATATGGTCTCTCTGTTTTAAGTTTGTTATTCAAAATTAATTTTCCTTTGGGTATCCTTCAGTACATTCCAATAGGTAAAACTATTTCAATATTCATTTATTTTTCTATGCACCAATATATAACCTATTGAAAACACACACACACACACACACACACACACACACACACACACACACACACACACACAGGTAAAATAAATATAAACTTTAAACTCCAGAGGTATGGCAGGTGATCTCTTGCACTATGGTAATTGAAAAGCAGAACTTTTAATTTCTTATAAAAGAATTATGTTGTCAGTAGCATCCAAGCCAAGTACTATTTTCATCCTGAAAATAATACTGAACAATAATTACATCAGTGTAGAAAGTTGAACTCATGTGAGTTTGAATGAAGTAGTTACATTTTTACAGTTTTCGCTTTAAACAAGTGTTACCAGAGACCATTATGGCACTGTCTCCTCAACCTCAGACTAACAAGGACACCTTAGAGCAGGAGTCATGTGAGCGGGAGTCATGTGAGCAGTTGGATCCATGTAGCCTCTCCGTTTGTGCTCTGTGCTTAATTCAGTTTAAGTTTCTAGTACTTCAGTTTCATGCTGTCTGACAATAAACACATTATTTGGTCCTACTCAAAGATATATGTAGTCCAGAAAAACTAAGCTGATATTTCATTACAACAGGTTATGAGCCAGCGTTTCACTAACCATTTCCCTGGGCAAGATGCTATCCCATCCTAAAGTCCGAGGAAATAGGCCTTACTTTGGGGTCCTGTAACTACCAAGGAACAGAAGTTAATCCACCTACTTTGAATGTAGCCTTGCAGATTTTACCCTACATTTTATTTTTTTACCAAGTGAACTCTTCATGTTAGAATTGAGAACCTGAAATGCCCTATAACAAAGCAACGAAGATTTGGATAAAACGGAAGAAGGGACTTAGACATTTTTGATAGAGACAGACAACATGGATTCCCTTAGGTTGAAGACATCATAAGAAATTGCTTATCATGAACTCTAAAGGACTTATGTGGTCTGTTCCAACATAATTTTATGAGTGGTGAAAGGGAGCTTAAAGAAGTTAAGTGGCTTTTTATTTATTTATTTTTTACAAATAATCACATTGACCTCAGGCCTATCGACTTCATAATAGTTTCCCATCCTTTCTACTTAGAATTTGTTAGTTTTATCACAGCCAAGATATTCTTTTCTATAGTGGCATCCATTCTTCAACTGTGCCCTGAAATGTGTCGTTTGAATTTTATGATATGGGAATATTTGTCTTTTCTTTCTCTGATGGCAACTTCTAATATGAAGCTAAAGGGATTACAGCCATGGAACTATGAGCCTTCCAAAATTGTGGCTCATGAATAAGGATAAAACAAAAATTCGAGAGCAATTGTGTTACAGCATCATAATAAGTGATTAGCAAAGGTAAATGGGGCCTGGGAAGATAGCTCAGTAGGCGAAGTACTTCCTGCTCCAATTGGAAGATGCAATTTAGAATTGCTAGCACCATATATTGGCCTCTGGAGTTTATCATCATTATCAACACAGTACTGATGGAAAGGAAGTCAGGACAGAGACCTATCAGTGGGTCCTGCAGGAAGCAGGAGGTAGATATGATCAAAATACATTGCATAAATGAATAGAATCTTCATGAAATAATTTAAAATATTATTTCAAAAAGCAGGGCATAACAGTGTAACACATAACCCCAATGCTAAGGGACAGAGATAGGCAAACCTTCAGAGTTCACTAGCTAGCCACTGTAGCCTAAACAGCAAGGTCTATGTTCAGTGAAAGACCTATCTCAAAATAGTGTGGAGGGTATTTGATTAAGGGTCTTGACATAGATAGTGTCTAGTGTAGAGAGAATATCTTGTGTATTGTATGGATACATCACCTGTCAATTATGAAGCCTATGGCCTATGGCTTAGGCAGGAAGTAGAGGTGGCACATCTGGGATAGAGTTCGGCCAGAGATTTCCTGGAAGATGAAAAGAGACAGAAGCACTGTACCTGAGCATAGGTCACCAGCCATGTGGCAGAATATAGGTTAAAGTAAATAGGTTATCTTAAGTTATGATTCTAGTCACGAAAGAGCCTACCTACATGGCCAAGGTATTTGTAAACATATTTTGAGTCTGAGTCTTATTTCTAGGAGCATGGGGCTGGGAGGAAGAAGCAGGACCTAACTTCAACAGTCTGTCATGCACATTGATAGCACATCAAAAGAACAAGTAGATGGAAAGCTGGAAACTTAACTCAGTGGTAAAGAACACGCTCTGTTCTTGTAGAAAAATCGAGTTTGGTCCCCAGCATCCAAGTTGGGTGGTTCACAATTGACTATGACTCCAGCTCCAGGGGATCAAATGCCATTTTCTGGCTTCTTGGGTACCTGCCCTCACCCTCATATTCCTCAACATTATGAACGTGGGCTTTGCATCTGAGATGAGACTCTAAGAAAGTGGAGGAATATGTTTTGCTTTCTCATGTAAAGGTCTTGTGATTGACGTGTATGTTGAGGGCAGGATAAATATTCTGAACGTTAGTTTTCTATTGCTTTTAAATTCAGTATTTGTATCATTCCTATCGCACAGATGATAGCATGGTAAGATTAGGTCTCTATTCTCACAATGTATAAGGATGTCAGATACTAAGAGTACCATCTGGGCAGTGCCGGTTCTGCTGGCTGGAGCCTAGATTCCCTGTTAGTCTCATCCATCCCTTCCTCTTGGCTCTCAGGACTTTGTTTATATTTCCCTCCTGGCTCAAGAAAAGCCACAGCTGTTCTGAGGACAGCACACAGACTGAGCTCTATCTGCTCATGGAGTCACTGGTTCCATATGCTGTCTCATCATTCCCTTCATTTCTTAGTTTTGGCATTGGCTCCCATTTCCTAAGGACTGTATTAACTCTCTCAGAACAGTACCACCCCCAAGGGCTGATTGACTGCCCCGTTTTGTCAATTCCTTGGTGTCCTCTCTTCCACCAGCTGCTTTCTTGCTTTCCCTTTTGTTTGGTCACAGTTCACATAGCTGTGCCTTTGAACTTTGAAATTCCAGCTCGGAGAGTCTTCTGCATCCAGCACAATCACAGGCTCAATTACAACCAGAGAATACTTTCTTTCACTACTTTGAACGGTCTATTCATCATAGTTTTCTCTAAAGCACTCATTTCCTCCTGGCTGAGATTATGTTCACATTATATTGTTTCTTTGTTTCGTGACTTTTCCCCCTCACATTCCTAAAGAAATAACAATAATTAATGATAATAATAATAATATAAACAGAGAAACCCTTCTCTTTTTTTTTGCCTGGGGAAACCCCACATCCAGGCAATCAGTTTACACCATGATGGTCAGCAAACCAAGGGAAACTCCCAGCTACAGTGCATTGCTGTTCTTGTGGCTGTTCTTTACCCATCTCTCATCACAAAGGATAATTTTAAGTCCTGGATTTGAGGTCTTAGAATTTTTGAATGTTTGACTCATTCCTCTTATATCTTCCTCTTTTTTTTTTTGTCCAAATACCTTCCTACTTTCCCTTTCAGTATGATTCTCTCTCTCTCTCTCTCTCTCTCTCTCTCTCTCTCTCTCTCTCTCTCTCTCTCTCTCAAGATTTATTTATTTGTATTTTTGTTTATGAATTTTGTCTGTTACATATTTATATACCACATGTGCACAGTGACCTCGGAGGCCATAAGTGCCTTCCGGATCCTCTCTAGTTAGATTATTGTGAGCTGCCAGGTTTGTGCTGGGAACGGAACTCTGATCTTCTGCAAGAGCAACAAGTACTCTTAATTGCTGAGCCATTTTTTTTCTGGCATCAAGAATTTCTCTTCTTAGCTGAGGCATTGTGTTAAAACATAAAATAATTATATAGAACGTACAGGAGAGAAATCTAGAGTTGTCACTGTACTGAAACGCAGTTGTACATCTGGTCCTGTCTGAAAGCGTCAGTTTCCGTCTGTGAAAAGCCAGTTTTGATCACCTGTGTTCTCAAATCTCTTCTGCCTCCATTTGGATCCATAATCCAATTGCCTTGCAGTTTGTATTACTCTTAATACAACCCCCTATAGCTCATTTTTATCACTCTGCTACCTAACGGTGCTCCAGTCTGAAAGTCTTGCTCTTAGCTCTGTAACTCATTTTCATCTGTCGCTCCCTCCAGTCTCTTTCCTTTTATTCTGAGGTCTGAGGTATGAATGCTGCTGCCATTGGCTCTTACTGAAACTGATTTTCACTGATGAAGTGAGGGCACCCTCTAAGGTTCATGTCACCTGGTACCTTGGCAGCACTGCCACGGTCAACCATGATACATCACTTTCTGGAAGACAGAGGCTCCAGATTTGGATCAGTACTTACCACAGAGTCCTAGGGTTTTACTGCTGTGAACAGACACCATGACCACCGCAAGTCTTACAAAGGACAACATTTAATTGGGGCAGGCTTACAGGTTCATAGGTTCAGTCCATTATCATCAAGGTAGGAGCATGGCAGCATGCAGGCAGGCATGGTGTGAGAGGGGGTGAGAGTTCTACATCTTGATCTAAAGGCCCTAGGAGAGGACTGACATCCTCAGGCAGCTAGGATGAGGTTCTTAAAGGTTATCCCCACAGTGACACGCTGTCTCTAACAAGGCCATGACTTTTAATAGTGCCACTCCCTGGGCCCAAGCACATTCAAGCCACCACACATAGTATCGAGTATGAATGAGGCCCTTAATATGGTTTAAAGTTGCTGTTAAAGCTATATCTTTACTATTTAATTGTGGTAAGAATTAAGTGTAACTGTATTACTAAATAAGAGTTAAGCTATAACAGAGATAAGAATTAAAACAAACAAACCTACTGCGTCCTGGTGTGATTTTCAAAAGCTTAGAAAAATCATCCTTTTTAGTCTTAGTATAGGACACGCATCTGGGAAAATCTCAAAATCAACTCTCTTACATTTTTCAGATAATAGAGGTCACAAATCAAATTGCCGCTCCCCAAACTAACAAAGACAGTGAAAAATAGCAGTGAAAGCTTGTTAGGAAGAAGAGTGTGTGCTGGGGTCAGCAAATGATAGGGGAAAGTAAGTAAGTGAAGATTTTCTTGAGAATGAGAATCACGTGGCTCAGGAGATGGGTAATGGTGAGCACAGCCTCCTGTGACATTTACTATTAAAGTGACATCCACTCTTCACAGTTAGTGCTGCAGAAGGCCCTTGTGCTGCCAGCAGTAGGAAGAAAAAGTCATCATAGGAAATATCCAATACAAGAAAAAAATAATAGAGAAAATATAATTATAAATAATATATTAATAAGAAAAGTAAAGATCTAATACCTTCCTGTGGTGGGAGTTGAGTAGATTGGTGGTGACAGGCACTTAGGGAGTAGCACACAACACTCAACAGATGTGGCTCATGATCATAAATATTATTACCTGGGACATTTTTGGATGCTTTGCTCAGGAGAGTGTCCTTCATGCCAAAACAGAGCATGTGTTTGTGTGAGGCAGCTTTTCATTGCTGTGAGGAAAAACCCCAAATCTTTATTTTGTCTTATAGTTCTAGAAATAAAATGTTTGAACATCATGGAAAAAATGAAATAAAGCCAGATCATTCTGTGTCCCCTTTACTGTGAACTTGACCTTGTTAGGCAGGAAACTAGCTAACAGCAGATCCTCCCAAAAGGGTTGTTAAGTACAGTAGTTGGTAGTCTACTTTAGTTGAGTCACCTTAAACTGGCTTCAGGAATTTCCTTGTCAGGGAAACATTCAGGGTACTGTTAGCCTTTCCCTAGTAAATCCTGCAATTTTAAGAATATTTAACTCCTATATATACCCTTTAATCTTATGTATCTGACTGTAACTAGCTAGGTCCTAAATAAAATGGGCTTTCTATAAGGATATGCCATTTATGCCTGCCCTGCAGTAAAGCATTGAGGACAGGGTAAGCAAGGAAGACTGTAAATTCCAGGCCTGCTCAGATGGGGCCCTTGCAGCACAGATCTGCCTTCTTAGTCTAACCATTTACTGTTGCTGCCTTGGTTGTTCTAAATAAACTCCTCGCTTCTTGTTCTAAAACGGTTTCTCCTCTGGTTTCATTCTTTGGCAGGGGTAGAAGTTAAGGCTAAATATTAAGTCTGCTTTTGGGATCAAGACCACAGGAGGATGGACACTTCTCCAGGGACAGCCTTAATAATAAAACCATCTTTTTCACAACCCAACTACTTGGTTTCATCAGAGTTAATAAGATGTAGAGAAGGAATACACTTCAGATAAACCACCTAGAGAGTGAATGTGATAGAAAGGAACTTACTTCCCCCAGTTCCTTGTAGTCTTACCCTCGGAACACGAAGCTAGGATCAGCGCTGGAGGTTGCAGCCCAGTGGGACAGGGTCACAACACCAAAGACTGAAGCCTAGTCTGGCTAGATCTTCCTTTATGTCTCATCAAGGTATCATTAGAGCTCCTAGCATATAAAAGCAAAGAGTGTTAGAGGCTTCAGCTCCTGGGTAAGAAGGAATCCCCAGGGAACTCCAAATATAAGAGAAAAGGCAAAATTACAAGAAATGTTAGCTTCTAATATGAACTAGAGCCAACAATAAACACAACCTAACTCTTACCTAGAACAAAGTAAAACTTCATACTCAAGACCCAGTACTCTATTTTCTTTGACCCAGTAATATTGGCTTTCATCAAAATGTTCCAAAGACTGCACATCGAAATACACACATTCACTCCTGGATACATGCATACACACTGTTATGAGGTAAAAATTAAAACCAGATTTCAACAACAGAAGGACCATATAAAAGAGCTATGATTGATGTGCTTCTTAGCTAGATTGTGTTGTAGTGGAGAACAAACAAGAAGCTGGATAGCATGAGCAGAGAGTTAGAACTTATATTGAAAAGGAGCCAGTGGGGAATAGAAAGCACCATGCCAGTCCTGTATGGGCATTATGTCCAATCACAATCAAGTGATAAAAGTGGTATTTTACACAAAGGAATATTTCATTTTGTTTGTAGTTACAGAGAATTGGATGCAATCTACCATGTAACAGGTAGTTGAAGGAATTATCCTATATACACATGGTAGCATTTATACTTCCAGAATGTTATGAATTTCTATGATGATGGAAATGTTTTATAATTGCTTAGTGCAGTAACTACTAGACACTTTGCAACAACTAAATACTTTATTCTTTGATATTTGATATAAGTATTGAATCCAGAACTCACGGCAGACAAAGTAAGTTCTCTCCCACTGAAATTTATTACCAGTTCTTCTGTTTGAACAATGTAAATATATGTAAATTGGAACTATATTAATTTTAATCTTATTTAAATTAATTATAATTTAAAAAGTTACCATAGTTGATGTTATTTTGGCCTGAACATCTATAGAATATTAGTTGGCTTTAAAAGGTGATTTAAATTGACACAGATTTAGCTGGAGATTATCCAGTTTAAAAATACAGTTCCAAGATTCTGCATAGTTTGATTATTTTTTGTTCATTATAAAACCAGATCAAATTCCCAATAGGTAGAAATGTGCATTACAAGATCAAAGGAGTAAAACTTGAGTTCAGAATTTTACCAATTTTGGTGTAATGAGTTTTGATCCGAGGTAACAGGTGTAAGTTAGCACTGGGCCAAGAAAATTTAATCACTGAATCCAAATCCTTCTAAATTATCTTTCCTCTACTCACTTAACAACCAAGATCAAGATACTGGCTGCTTCATTTGTTTAAGACTTGAAATGACAAAATAAGACAAACTGTGATGCAGAGGAGAAATATTTTTATCTGATACCATTTGTATAGTAATTTAATTCATTAAATATTAGTGAACCATATAGCAATTTAAGGTTAGTTTATTCAAGTAAGAGTAAAACATCATCATTGCCATCATCATCATCACCACCACCACCACCATCATCATCTTCATCATCAATCACCATCCAGAACACATGCAGGAACAGAGGTAAGGATATCATAAATTGAGTTCTATGCTATGTCCTTCTATGTTGCTCTCATACTACATATGTTTTGAAACACATGTATTCCAGAATAGCTTTTAACTTCCTGTAACATTGAGGATCATCTTGAACTTCTGACCTGTCTGACTCCACTTCCTAATTGCTAGGATTGTGGGGATTTGTTACCATGCCTAATTAGGTAACGTTGAAGATGGGATGCATACTAGGCAAGCACTCTACCAACTGTGTTTTCTTTATATTTTATACAAAAGGTACTTGCCCTAGAGTTTGCAAGTCAACAAATCAAGAGTGATTTAATTATACATATACAGAATTTATTGCAAAATTCAATTCCATATGGAATGGAAAGAATTTAATAATCAACTGAGAATGGAATGGAAAACTACTTCCATGCTTTGTGAACTATGGCATGTGTGTTTCTTCTATAAGTAACAATAACAGAGACACACACTGATGTGGCTTCTCCAGGGTCCACTCCTTCTCTGACTCCCCCATGCCCTTGACCATGAGGTTCTCCTGTCTATTCAGTTGTCATTCACTATCTTACTATGTAACAGTAATCGTAGAAGGAACCACACCCTAAGCTTGGTATAATTTCCAAATTCCAAGGACAATCCTTTGGACCTATTCTTTGACTCCCTTGCTCCAATGATACCTACATTCAGGTGACCAAGGAGGACTGGCAGTACAAATAGGCTGCATGTCATATTTCTGTACCTTGAAGTGCTGAGGCAGGATCCTTGTATATTGTACTGTGCTGGGCTTTCTTCCCCAGTTTTATCTGGTAATTTCTAACCTATCTTCATCTCTAAATGATCTGCAGGATCTTCCCTATCCTATGATACTTGTTTTCTCTTCCTCATGTGACTTGAGGTCCTGTTCTCAGACCTTAGCTATGAATGTTGTACAGAGATTCATTAATTGTACTAAGCATAACCTTTTCAAACCGAATAAAGAAAATAATATCAATAACAAAATTAATGCATTGCTGTTTTGGTTGACTCTCTATGTCTGCCTTACCTCTTAAGGGAAAATTCCATTAATAAGTTTAATCTAGTATAGGAGAGTTTCCTAGAAAGAATGACAGTATTACTAAGTACTACATATACTAATATGTATGTATAAGGTGTCAATTTCTCTGACATTTAGACATGTTTAGCAGTGAATGTTTTATATTTCACTTCCTCGTAGATGAAAAAGAATGTTTTATTCCCGTATTTAAGTTTCATTTAAGAGTGAGGTTGAATTTTATAACACTAATTATCAGCTTATATGTTTGTCATTTTCTATTAGTTAGCTTTACTTCTTTTTTGTTTTTCTACTTTTTTTAATATCTCTATCTTTTATTCTTGCTGACCTTGTTTATCATTTGTATACAGATATGTTTTACCAGGTAGTTTTCAGCTTGGTTTTTGTATGCTTTAGATTACTGTGAGCAAAGCTCGGGCAGTTTTCCACTCCTTTTATAATTGCTTTCAAGTTTGAAAAATATTTTTTTGCTTCTTAGTCTCAAAAAAAAAAAAAAACCACAAGAAGTTCATTATTATATATCAATGTTATTATTGAAAACTTTCAAATAAAAAACTTCACACACTGAGATTAACCAGATCAAAGTCTCTACGCTTCAGTGAACATGGAATGAGTACACTTACAATAGCATTTTCAACGGAAACTGTGCAGCTTCGTATGGAATCTTAAAGTTTCCCTATCTAATGTATCTCTGTGCATTTACCCACCACAAAACAGAAAATATCACAGTCTGAATGCAATATAATCACAATGGGGTTGAAGCTATGTTGGAGTACAACTCTCAAGTTACCTGAAGTGAGATGGTAACTTAAGAAGACATTGGTTAGAAAAGAAAATTCAAAGTCTCTTTTGCATTAAATTTAATTAGATATGTAATCAAACATTTCTTTGAAACAAAAACACTCATTGATAAGCCAGAAATCTCAAAAGAATAGAAAGGAAGAAGTTTTAATCTGAGGTAACTATGGGGTTGGGCCAATGGTAGGATAAAACAAGCATCACATTTTATGGTTTGCATTTCATTTTGACCAGATGGACTCAATCATTTATGTCCATCCCACCCCGCCTCCTCTAAATTCTCCAATTCCTGCACTGCATAATCCTTTTAGTGTTTCTGAGGGCTGGGGCAATGAGGTCATCTGTGTCCAGTCACTTCTTCTATAAGAAGATTCTTGCTTGGCTTGTCTATGCTGGGTCCTCCCAGATGAAATATGTCTATAAAGACACAAAAACAGCACAGATGTGTAAGAACAGGCTTCTAGGGCAAAGAACAGAGGGTGGGAGATATTTCTTAATTTGATCATTTTGGAAAATAATTGTTCAAACAGCTATCTGGCATGTTTTTATAAAACACAATTCTTGTGAAGTGTTCTGCTGTCTTAAAACTTATATGCTGAACATGGAAACAACGTGGCCTCTGTTCCCAAGCTTGTTTGTTTGGGTTATTTGCCTCTCCTTCCACACTCTTTCTCTTACTACCTTCTCTATAGCTATTATAAAGCCTCACATGTCAAATTATTCTCTAAATTCAAAGCAATAAGAAAATAATTACAAGGTAAAAGTAATACCCTGTTTGCTCAGAAACAGCAATGTACCTTTCTGAGCTGACCCATCTTCAGCTTTTTCCAGGTACTGTTATGCTCCTTAAACATATGCCTTTCCAGCTCTGTAGACATTTTTCCTGTTTCATTTTGTTTTGCATTTGACTTATGTTATGGTTTGACATCCAACCCAGAGTTTGTCCTGAGTTTTCCTTGCCATTGTGAAATAGTAACTGCTCAGACCTTTAAGATGGAGCTGGGTTATCGTGGTCCTGGCCTAATTCATGATCTCAGTTCAGCTCCCCTTTCCTGTTGTTCTCATATACTCTTCATGTCTTCATTTTCCAAAGACTCATCTATGTTTTAGGATGAAAGTCAATAACCTTACATTTTGTGCTTGCTTTCTGAGACACATGAACAAAGTCCCCATCCACACAGCCTCCACGTACCACTGTTTCGTTTCCATTCCACACTCAGCCTACCTCTCTGGGGACTTGTAGAATCCAGTTCAGCTTCTCTTATAACAGCACAGTTCCCTTAATATCTCGGACTCCCTGTTGAACCATTCCTATGAGCCAGCTGCAACTTTCTCATTCTCTCACTCAATTACAGATCCCCAGGCCTTTGGATTCATGTGAAATCATTCTTAAAACGTCTACGTGGGTGAAATGATGTCTGTTCATTTAGATGTTATTTATATCCTATTCACTTCAGAGAAGAATTTAGCAGATCTCATTGCTGCTGCTACCTGCTGAGCATATCCTTACAGAACTGTGTCCTGAGTTTCCTTGGCTTTAATTCCACACAAACAGAAGGAAAAAGAGATGCAACATGAGACAGGCAGCAGGTAGAAAATATAGAGTAGAGATTTTTGTTTTTAGGCCACTAATTGTGGGCTTATGAGGGTCATTTTGTTTCCCTGTGTGACACAGTTTTCTCATAACAAAATAAGAATAATGATATCCAATAATTTAATGGGTCATTTATACCTGACACCTTTAGTTATGATGGCAACTGGAGTTTTGTATGGCATTAAAGCAGGCACTGAGTAATCAGTCTCTGTAACTATCAAAGCCATCTAGCTGGCATTAGTGCACTGGAAATGTTGGCATCCATTTTGTTTATGCTGCTTTAGTTTCAAGAGAAGATAGACAAAGGCCCAGCCAGTGCTGCTTTATAATCTTGCAGGAAAAGTGATGTGATTTGCCCACAGCTCAGATGAGTCCAGCAACTTCACTCTTCCTGTTGACCTTTCAGCTGTCCCGATGAGCAAATCAGAAAAGTGACACGTTGTCTTTCCAGCAGACAGAGAGTATTGTGTGAAATGACTAGAAAGAGATTCATCCTTTCTCTAAACATTCCCTCTGAGTATTTACTTGGATGTCCCTACAATTCTCTACAAACAGAAAATAAATGTGACATGTCCACCTTTCTGTTACAAATTACTTAATGTCAAAACAGGTACAAATTTATATCTCCCTATTTGATTTTTTGATACAGATGTGTAGACTAGATCCTTTGATCTTATTTCTCATGACTTATGAATATTTTGTATCTTTTGAACAAAATCTAATTCTCCAGACACTCTTTTAACAACAATTTTTAAGGGAGAGGAAAAAAGGGAAAAAGAATGTGAATGAGATGCTTATATCTACCCGTGCCTGAGATAGGCTGCCTAACCACATTTGGGGCTAGGAAATGTAGCTGGCCTTGGTTACTTTGTGAATTCTTCCCCCCTTATCTACCTCCTTTCCAGTTTCACCCCCTATCACTAGATAGGAGAGAATTAAGGATAGAGGGGTGGGTGTTAGGGATGGGGAGAGATCTCTAGATCGCTGAATCTAAGTTCTTTCTTCTTATTTCTTCTTTGAGCATGACTACTATCAAACTATAAGCAATCCCCCTGAATGACCAACAACAAACCACCATGCCTCTAGGGGCTCTAGCATTCATATACCCTCTGAAAAATCCCCAGATTCCCAAATGTTACACAATCACAGAAACCATCTGCAGCTTGCAAAACTGTGCCTCTGCTGGAGCATGAGGCAAATCATAGTCAGCTTCTATGAAACAGTCCCATGTCCCCACACCTGGGATTAAAACAAAAGCATATTTCTATAATATTTCTGTGTTTTCTTTAAAGAACCCAAAACTCCAGAGTTCTCACTACAAGGAAAAGCTTTATCAAGACAATTGGCAAGAAAGAAGGTGTCTGGACAGAGAGATCTTGAGAAAAAGATCTGAATTATGTTTCAGAAACTCTAAGACCTGACCATCTTTCTAGGATATGCAGATAATTGTAGAGAAATCTGAGGTGCCAGAATATCCTAAGGGATCAGTACCTTTCTAGATGATGTTACCAAAAATGTCAATGGCATATTTGCTTATGCATGTACACCTGCTGAAAGCATACGTAGTATTCTATTCTTGCTGATCTAAATCATGTCATCTAAATTAAGCAGCATCAATACTAAAATCATCAGCACATGGTCTAAGCTCCTTTCTGAAGGAGAAACACCCAGAATTCCAAGAGTCACAGCAACTGAGACTCTCAATTTGTGACTTATTTGTCAGACATGTGATTCAGTTTGATAGCAAATGTTAGGCAATAGTGACCTGTGGAAGCCTGAGGTTTTAGTGATATTATTCCTCTATAAATTCAATTTTGAAATGTATTAGGCCCTCTTTTGTGGCTTTCTTCTTCACTCTCAATCTAATTCTCAGTTGTAAACATTGATTGAAAAAACTTCAGACTCTTAAGGTTTTAATCTGTCCTATCTAATTCCTGGATTCTACAGGTACTTCAAGTTAAAAACACAAATCTAAGGATTGATGCTATGATCCACATGTGAGTGAGAACATGTGACAATTTGCATCTTTCTGGGTCTGGATTAACTCACTCAATATATTTTCCAGTTCAGTCTATACTTGCAAATGTCATGATTCTATTTTTCCTTACAACTGAACCAAATTCCATTGTGTACATCTACCTAATTTCTATTTCATTCATCATTTAATGGACATCGAGGCTATGACATGTCATAGATATTGTGAATAGGGAAGCCGTGAAAATGAATAGGATGTGTCTGTGGTGGAGAGGGGGCAAAAAGTCCTTACAGAAATGGAGGTGGAGAAATACAGTTGATATGAAGGGAAATGAGGAATATTGGAGAAGAGGTTTTAACAAGGGAGAAGGATGGGACAGTAAGACAGATGGATTAGTGAGGATAGTGAGAACAACTACCACTAAGTATATTTGCAAAGAACTATCAAATTTTACACACGCACAGGCATGTGTGCGCGTGTGCGCACACACACACACAGACACACACACAGACACACACACACAGACACACACACACACAAGCTATCCTAAACAGGGGGAAATGCAAAAGACATAAGCTGAAAATGAAAAGCCTAATGGCAGTCATTGGATACCTCACACTTGATATTCCCAATATAATACAGACTATTTGTCTCAGCTAACCAGCAGAATTGTATGGGAAGACACACTTTGGTCACCACGTATAGAAAAGCAAGTGGTTAACAACCAGGAATTTTCCTGCCTCCAGGGTAGCTTTTATAGTACCCAAAGATGGCAGGCTGGTGGGGAAAAATGTCATAGTCTCTTTCACCCAGCTGTGAACAATTTGTACTTCAATAATGACAGGTGTGGCAAGATATGTCTATTAGCACAATAATGTCATCAATATTATGGGAGTAACCACCCCACAAAAAGAAATGCATGTCTAGTACTATAAATCAGGGTTGTCATGCTTGAGGAGCACATAGATCTTGGGGATGAACCTACTTACTATTATTTTGCTAAATGGATATGTTATCAAAATGCCCTCCAAACTTGTATCTCTATACTAAAAGATTAGTGCAGCTCTAGGATTGCACCAGGATTTCGTTTTAACAACCAGTGGGTGGTTGTTAAAATGGAAACTCATGAACACAGTAGAGCATGTGTCCTTGTTATATATTGGAGAATCTTTTGGTTACACGCCCAGGAATGGTATAGCTGGGTCCTCATGTAATACTATGTCCAATTTTCTGAGGAACTGCCAGACTAATTTCCAGAGTGGTTGTACCAGCTTGCAATCCCACCAGCAAAGGAGGAGTGTTCCTCTTTCTCCACATCCTCACCAGCATGTGCTGTCACCTGAGTTTTTGACCTTAGCCATTCTGATTGGTGTGAGGTGGAATCTCAGAGTTGTTTTGATTTGTATTTCTCTGATGACTAAGGATGTTGAACATATCTTTAGGTGCTTCTAGGCTGTTCGATACTCCTCAGTTGAGAATTCTCTGTTTAACACTGTACCCCATTTTTAAATGGGATTATTTGGTTGTCTGGAGTCTAACTTCTTTATATATATATATATATCATATATATATATATATATATATATATATATATATATATGATATATATATATGATATTAGCCCTCTATTGGATAGATACAGAAAATGTGAACCATTTACACAATGGAGTACTATTCAGCTATTAAAAACAATGACTTAATGAAATTCTTAGGAAAATGGATGGAAATAGAAAATAACATCCTGAGTGAGGTAACCCAGTCACAAAAGAACAAACATGGTATGCACTCACTGATAAGTGGATATTATCTCAAAAGCTTGGAATACCCAAATTACAATTTACAGACCACATGAAGCTCAAGAAGAAAGAAGACCAAAGTGTGCATGCTTCTTATTAGATGGAACAAAATATTCACAGGAGGAAATATGGAAACAAAGTGTGAAGCAGAGATTGAAGGAAAGGCCATCCAGAGACTGCCCCACGTGGGGATCCATCCCATATACAGTCACCAAATGCAAACGCTATTGTAGATGCCAAGAAGTGCTTGCTGAAAGGAGCCTGATATAGCTGTCTCCTAATAGGCTCTGTCAGAGCTTGACAAGTACAGAGGTGGATGCTCCCAGCCAACCATTGGACTGAGCATAGGGTGCCCAATGGAGGAGTTAGAGAAAGGACTGAAGGAGCTGAAGGGGTTTGTAACCCCATTGGAAGAACAACAATATCAACCAAGCAGATCCCCAGAGCTCCCAGGGACTAAACCACCAAGCAAAGAGTACACATGGAGGGACTCATGGCTCCAGTTGCAAATGTAGCAGAGGATGGCCTTGTCAGGCATCAATGGGAGGAGAGGCCCTTGGTCCTGTGAAGGCTCGATGCCCCAGTGTAGGGGAATGTGAGGGTGGGGAGGCAGGAGTGAGTGGGTGGGGGAAACACACTCATAGAAACAGGGAGAGGGGGGATGTTATAGGGGGTTTCCAGGGGCTGGAAACTGGGAAAGGGGATAACATTTTAAATGTAAATAAAGAAAATATCCAGTAAAAAATATGTTAAAATTAAAGGAAGATTTTAATTTCACACACACACACACACACACACACACACACACACACAGAGAGAGAGAGAGAGAGAGAGAGAGAGAGAGAGAGAGAGAGAGAGAGAGAGACTCATAACTGATTTAGGTGCGGAGAATAAGCATCTGTAGATTACTCAGCTACAAATGAGACATATCTATCATACTACCTCCCCTGACACTCATGAGAGAGGGGAAAGAAAGATTGTAAAGACCATAAAAGCCAGAAATTGGGGAGAAAAGGGACAATCCTCTGGACTTAATGGACTGCTATGCTCATTAATTCACAAAAATTGTGGTTGATTGTACAAGATCAATCTAGCCAATGTTGCAATGTGGGTGGGTAGATCCTGAGGATTTTTCATCCCTAGCTTATGAACTATTGATGGTTGATAGCTTCTGGAAGGGAGAGTCAGCTTCCTTTAAAGAGCTGCCTCTTGTTATATAGACAAGCTCCTGTGTGTTTTCCCCCTCCTATGAGTAAATGGGCAGTCCAAATCAGACGGGTAGATTCTGTTAAATGAGTGAGTGAATGAATGAATGAATGAATGGATATATAGATAGGTAGATAGATAGATAGATAAAAGGAAGACATGAAGTTGAGAGAGGGGAACATGGGAGGTAGATCTTGGAGGATGGAATGAGAATTATCAAAGAACTTCATATAAATGAATTCTGAAAGAATTAAAAAAAACTATCATATGAGAAACATCACTGCTATCTGTAAAGATTTCTCATATTATCTCTGTGAAAACTCATACTAAAAAACATTTTGTTCAGTGTTTCTGCTTGTAAAGCAAAGGTAATACGACATCACTAGGTATTTAAGCATTAACCTAGACATAGGCATTTGTCTTCTAACTTGATCCTCACAGCAGATGTGGTACTAAACCTACAGAGAAAGAGATGGGTGGAGACATAGGGATATTTTGCTTAGGACAACAACATCATAGGGCATTGGCTGAATTAAAACCCAGGTCTTTCTGATTTCAAATTTGATATTCTTCACCACATTCTTTAATATTTAGTACTTGACATTTATGAACGGAATAGTGACATCCCCATTAGAAAACATGATTGGACACATACACAAGAGTGACGCAATGTCTTCTGAGGCTGTTTCTTCCCCATGACAATTGTGGAAATGACCAAGCGTGCAAACACTGATGCAAAGTGTCTTTGGTCTTGAGTCCTGCTCTCTGTAGCTCCTCCTTTTACCGCAGTCTTCTCTCGAAGAAGTCAACATTACCTCTCTGTTATCTAAATTTTCTGAAAACTGAGATTATAAAATGATATCTGGCCATATATAAATGTCACAAGGTAAGATCAGGTATGTCTGGTAAAGCCATGTAGCCTAAAGAAGAACCAGGTGTGGCTACTTTCTTAAATCAGTTTAATTCCTAATTGTATTTTAAATATTTATCCACATTCTCACAGACAAATGTAACATAGCTCTGTCAAAGAAACTTCCTTTTTCAGTAGAGACCATTACAAAAAATTACAACTAATCAAAAGGCAGAGAACAGTAGACCTTGGGTGCCAAGCCCTAAATGATAAGCCAACAACACAATGCCTGTACAAAGAGCTCAGAAAACACTGCAAAATAGGACATGGGGAAAGTGTGAGAGCTGAGGGGACCAGATATCTGTTGAGAGTCTGTGTCTTTCAAATAAACAGGAAAGCCATGCTCATGAGATCTCAGAAGTATAGTTTCCAAAAAGAAATGAATAATAGCAACACCAGTTGACATGCCCTTATAGTTGGGGCAACACTCACAAGGCTCCATCCCTAGATGAAGAGCTACAGGTCATTAATTCCTGCTGTAAGGAGGAATCAGTCTTCCCCAGGGATAGGTCCCTTAATTGGTTGTCCAATACTAGGTGGTCAGCTCTGAAATGAGATGGATATTTCTAAGGAACCGGTGTCTTCCAGATACAACAGGACACATGCACATAGGAACTCACAGAGACTGCGGCAGTATCCACAAGATCTCCAGAAGATCAGGCCAGACAGGGGATCCCAGCACTGAGAGAGGGACTTGGATATGGGGTTCCAAGAAAACCTTTGCTGTTGCTACTAATGTGAAAAGGTCAGCCAATGCCCACAAGTAGTTGAGCAACACAAAACAAAGCCCATGTTTTATTTTTTTCTTTTCTTTTCTTTTGATTTTTTTGTTGTTTAGTATTTGATTTTTTTCTTACAGTTTCTTCTTATTGGGTTTTTGTTTATTTTGAAATTTTTGAGAGGGAGAGAGGGAGACAGACAGATAGACAGACAGAGAGAAAGAAAAAGAGAGAGGAGAAAGGAAATGAGTTGGGTGGGAAGGAAGGATAAGGGTGGGGAGGATCGGGAAGGAGTTGGGGGACAGTTAAACATGATCACAATGTATTGTATAGAAATTTTAATAAAAATATACATATTAGTAACAGTACAATGACCCAGAGGTTGTAGTTATATATTAATTCAAGAATATGTAATAATAATAATGAATAAAAGGAGGCAATGCATTTTAAAGCAGTAGTGGGGATGTGGAAAGAGGAGGACTAGAATGATGTAATACAAGGAAATAAATAAGCAAACAGAAAAATAGTAAGAAAGAAAAACAGAAAATTTAAAAAGATTTTCTGATTCTCCAGTGTTTCAGTCTCCACAAAGGGGAAAAAATCATTCTCCTAATGATTTCCTAACTGACTCTTACATTTGTATTTAAATTTGTCTCTGGAGAACCAGACAGAGATTAGGTCTAGAATTTATTTTACAAAGCAGTGATGTTTGAATTTCTTCATAGACTACTCAGACCCAAGAATAGTGCCACACACACACACAAAATAATGGTCAGAAAATGTGAAGTAAAATAATGGGCATTTCTTACTCACTGAAAGTGAGACAATGGGAAATACCTCATAGCTGGCTAAATTGTTTTGAAAGTAATACAATTTAATGATGTGTGTGTGTGTGTGTGTGTGTGTGTGTGTGTAGTTATAGCATTGAAATGCCATTTAATAAAATATTTCTAAAGGTTAATGATTTTATAATTATGTATACAGTCATTTAATGGTAATGTTTGCAAAGCAAGAATTATAAAAAGACAAGTAGGAATATAATAACATTCAGTTGCTTGTTAATTACAGAAAAAATAAGTGAAAACAAATCAGATTGTAATTGTAATTTATCAATATTTTAGAACCACCAGATGGAATATTTGTAAAACATATTTGTGGAAAAGCCATAAGAAAACTGTAGTTCAAAACATATACCATATATACTTAATTGTACAGTTAATTTGCTTGATAAATCATTGTCTTTTCATTGCTAATAGTCTTTGGAATAATAAACAAAAATATGTTTCTGCTGAAAAGTGTTAAATTATATGCTCCTATATGTAGTTTCTTTTTGAAGTTTTGACAAGGTTATTTAGGACATGCATGGTATACACTCACAAATAAGTGGATATTAGCCAAAAGGTAGAGAATACCCAGGATACAACCTACAGACCATCCAAAGTTTATCAAGAAGGAAGGCCCAAGTGAGGATGCTTCAATCCCACATAGAAGGGGAAACAAAATAATCATGAGAGGGAGAGAGAGGGAGGGATCTGGGTGAGAGAGGGGATGGAGGAGGAATAGGGCAGAATTGGGTATGGGGGGAGACAGGAGAGAAGCCCAGAGGGCCAGGAGAATGAATGGAAATATGCAGCTGCTGGGGGTGGGGGTGGAGTGGGGGGAACTTCTGGAAAGTCCCAGAACCTGAGATGGGGGACGCTCCCAGGACCCAAGGTAGGTGAGATTAGCTGCAATGTCCAACAGTGGGATATGGAACCTGAAGAGAAAACCTTCAGTAGTCAGACAAACTCCCAATGGAGGAATGGGGATGCCAACCCATCTACAAAACTTTCGACTCAAAATTGGTCCTGTCTAAAAGAAATGCAGGACAAAATTAGAACAGAGACTGAAGGAATGGCTGACCAGTGACTGGCCTAATTTGGGATCCATCTCATGGGTGGATACCAATCTCTGATACTATTACTGATGCTATGTTGTACTTGTAGACAGGAGCCTCTGAGAGGCTCTACCATCAGCTGAACTGAGACAGATGCAGATACTCACAGCCAAACATTGGACTGAGGTCAGGGACTCCTAGGGAAGAGTTAGGGGAAGGAATGAAGGAACTGAAGGAGATTGTAACCTCATAGGAAGACCAACAGTGTCAACTAACCTGGATCTCTGGGAGCTCTCAGAGACTGAGCCACCAACCAAAAGCATACATGAGCTGGTTTGGGACCCCTGGCACATATGTAATAGAGGGCCACCTTGTCTGACCTCAGTGGGAAAGGATGTGGATAATCCTTTAGAGACTTGATGCTCCAGGGTTGGGGGATACTGGGAGGAGCACCCTCTCAGAGGTGAAGGGGAAGAGGCATGGGGAAAGAACTCTGCAAGGGGGCACTGGAGGAGGGCAACATTTGGGATGTAAAGAAAAGATGTAAATAAATAACATAATTAATTAATAATAAAAAGTGAAAATTTTCTTTTGGCATAAATTATATTTTTTCTATTATTTCATTAAAAGAAGATACAAGAGATGTGAAAGTACAGCATGAGATAAAGGTAATTGGGGCAGATTTTCTCAAATTAAAATTCAGTAATTATGATGAGAATTCTTTGCACTAGTGACAGCTGTCACTTGTTCTTTTGAGGTGACGCTTTTGACTTTCAGAGGATTTTGTAGACTAGTCTTGTTGAGGAAGACTCTGGAACAGAGGAATGAAGGTTGTAGACTCACTGCTATCTGTCACATTCATTGGGTGGACTGAAAACCCTAAGACATTACAACTCTAAACTTAGAGCTCAACTAAAATATTTGAGTTTCACTTGAGACTGTTATAATGTCCATTTTGAGGTGTTTCATTTTGACCCATATATATTCCCATTTCATTTTGCAAAATGTTATTATTATACAAAATGTTACATTTTATATTAAATAAGTATGCATACATTCATATTGAAGAAATCCAAAATTATTTCTTAAGGGACCAGCGTAAAGGAAGAAGGAAAAAATAGAATCTCCTGCATTTTGCTACATTCTGAGATATTTTATTTCAAATTTTAGAGATCTGTTTAGGTTATAAAATAGTGTACATACCCCCACAGTTGTTTATATTATTCTAAGACATATTAAAGTTTCTGGGGAACAGCATACTCTATTATCTCTAAGAGAGCCCAGTTAGTTTTGCTTTATAAGCTATATTTTCTAGTTCAAGGTAAAAAAAAAATCCAATGCTGAGTTCAAAGAGGAAAAACAAATCAGTGGAATGGTCTGTGTTGAAAGTAGTCTTAATTTCCAATAGCTAATTTGCTTTTCTTCTGACTCCATCTTGCTTGATTTAACGTGATGTGTTTTCAACCAGAGCTCAGATTTCAAGGTGGGTGAAGACACGTACAAAAGATTTAATTTAACACACATTCCCCTTGTTATAGGAATGGTTTATCAGCATCTTGAAAAACTAAGCAGTATTCAAAAATTAAAAAGCGATAGCTGCCAATTGTATAAGCCACTTTGTCATCATGGTCTCAGCTCTGATCACCAGCCCAGAAAAACCTTAATGAGAAGAAATGAGCGCAAGCCAGTCAGGCTTTCTTTCCACCCCTTGTTCTTACCATGACATCGGAACACAGGCAGGCATCTCCCTTCTGATGCAGTGATGGTAGATTACAAGGGTTGAACACATAGTTTAATTATTCTAAGGTTATTTAGGGGTCACTAAAGCATGAGATCAAATGGAGGCCACCCTGCCTGTCAGCATGCCTCTCACAAACACAATGTAAATTAATAAAAAGCGCTAGACTAAAGCAGTTTTAAAAATTTATCTGACTCTTTAGAATGGCTGAAATGGGGAGTGATGTTTGTACACTAATAATTTCGTTGATTTTAAGTTAAAGGATATTTCTCTGTTTTTTCTTTAGGTTTTTTTTTTTTTTTTGGTTTTTTTTTTTTTTTTTTTTTTTTGGTTTTATTCAAGACAGCGTTTCTCTGTGTAGCCCTGGCTGTCCTGGAACTCACTCTGTAGACCAGGCTGGCCTCGAACTCAGAAATCCACCTGCCTCTGCCTCCCAAGTGCTGGAGGATATTTCTCAGACCCATGAAGCAAAACAAACAAACAAACAAACAAACACCCTTAAATTCTCTAGGAAACAAACAAATAAACCTACAGATTAAAAGTGCTCCTTGAGTTTGAACATTTCTTGGCTAATGCATGATTTTCAAGTTTTATCCAAAACATGGCCTACAAACACATGGAGTATACAGTATATGTGGCTCTGAATAAGGTTCACTGGAACACAGACTAGCTCATTTGTTTTATGTAGTCTCCCTGGCAGCATCTCCAGTGTTGAAAGGTGGCGAAAGACAACACAATCCTGCCAAATCCAAACTACATATTCTTGTTCCATCTTTAACCCCATCTAGTATTACATCATTTATCCTCACTCCCATTTGGTAATGTCCCAAATAGATAGCATGTTAACTTGTTATGAGAACAATAACTTCATTCTTTCTTATCTCTATAAATATTTAATGTAGAAAACAATAATAGAGAACAATAGGCATATATTCGATATTATTAATGCAATAATAATAAAAATTGACATTATGAAATTTGCAGGCAAATGGCTGCAACTAGGAAAACCATCCTGAGTGATGTAACTCAGACCCAGAAGGACAAATATGGTATGTGCTCACTTATAAGAGAATATTAGGTGTTACATAAATGATAATCAAGTTACAAGCCACAACCCAGAGATTAGGTAAAGAGCAGGGCTATAGAGGGGAGTATAGATCTTCCTGGGAAGGGGAAATACAGTAGATTCTGTGGGTAGACTGAGAAGGAAGAGGAGGGGAGGGAGGTATCAGGCATCTGGGAAGGATGGAGGAGAGAGTACAAGGAGAGACAGCTGGAATTTGAGACATTTGGGAGACAAAAATAATTTTAAATATTTAAAAAAGGAAAAAATTCCTTCAAAATACATATTATCTTCTATTTTCCAGGATTTTGTCCTGCTTTTTTCTTTAATACAAATATAATATTATATATAATTTTGTACAGTTTATACAATTAATTATGTACATTTGTATACAGACTTTCAATATACGCATACATTATTTAATGGTGAAATTGAGCCACTCAACATTCTCTTCATTGTAGACTCTCCTTATAGCACTTCAGGACAAAATAGATTCTTTTGGCCATAAATTGCTTTTGGTTATGTTATTCTATCACAACAGTAAGAAACAACTAGTACATTTACATATCTTTTTTTTCTGGTAAAAACATGTAGCATCCAATTTTTTAGTGGTTTTCAAAAATGTATTATGTTACTATAAGCTGTGGTCAACAGATAGATGTATCTGTCAAATTTCTTTCTCCTAAGTTTGTATCCTCCAACCAAACCTCTTACCACTGCTAATTCCCCCAACCTCTGCTACATTCACTCTCAGAGAATCCACATTTTACTCTCTGCTTCTAGCATTTTACTATTCTAGATTTCACTTCTACATGGATATTGTGGTTTGAGTAGGAGCTGCCTCCCAAAAGCTCCTGAGCTTTGGTGTCAGTTGATGCTGCTGCTGAGAGCTGTTGGCTCACAGCCCTTTAGTCTTGTTGATTGAATAAATCCGCTGCTGACTTTAGAGCTGAGGATTGGTTGGAAGACTTGAGTGTGCCTTTGAAGTGTTCTAATCGAACTTGGCCCCTTGCACTGTTGATTTTTTTTTTTTTAAATCATAGTAGGTGAATGATTTTGCTTTTCCACATGTACCCTTTCTTGATGTCTTGCTTTAACATGACCTAGGATCACTGAGCTAAGTTATACCAGACTGAAACCTTTAAAACCATGACTCTTAATAATTTCCCACTTCTAGATTGATTTGCACAGATTTTTTTTTTCAGAGAAACTAAAAGCTAACATCAAGTCATGTAGGATTTGTCTTTCTCTACCTGGCACCTGTCATTGAGCTTAATGTCCTCTAATCCTTTAGTGCTCATGTTATAGAAAGTAACACATTTACTTCCTTTATAATGTCCATTGACGCTCTTGCTCCCTCCATGGGGCTGCAAATTCCCTCAGCTCCTTCAGACCTTCCTCCAACTCCTCCATCTGGGACCTCACTCTCAGTTCAGCGGTTACTGTTAAGTGAAACTTGGACATTCTGAACTTTTGGGCTAATATCCGCTTATCAGTGAGTACATACCGTGTTCGTTCTTTTGTGACTGAGTTACCTCACTCAGGATGATATTTTCAAGTTCCATCCATTTGCCTGCAAATTTCATTAAGTCATTGTTTTTAGTAGCTGAGTAGTACTCCACTGTGTAGATGTACCACATTTTCTGTATCCATTCCTCTGATGAGGGAGGGACATCTGGGTTGTTTCCAGCTTCTGGCTATTATAAATATGGCTGCTATGAACATAAGCGGAGCATGTGTCTTTATTACATGTTGGAGCATCTTCTGGCTCCAGGATTGATATAGCTTTGTCCTCAGGTAGTAGTATGTCCATTTTTCTGAGGGTCCACCAAATGATTTCCAG
>CM052706.1:35582222-35602050 GCA_028551405.1 Uromys caudimaculatus | reverse complement strand
AATGCAAATTGATCCATTCCTATCTCCTTGTACAAAGCTCAAGTCCAAGTGGATCAGGGACCTCCACATAAAACCAGTTACACTGAATCTAATAGAAGAGAAAGTGGGGAAAACTCTCGATCACCTGGGTACAGGGGAAAAGTTCCTGAACAAAACACCAGTGGCTTATGCTCTAAGATCAAGAATAGACAAATGGGACCTCATGAAATTGCAAAGTTTCTGTAAGGCAAAGGACACTGTCAATAGGACAAAACAGCAACCAAGCCGGGCGGTGGTGCCTTTAATCCCAGCACTTGGGAGGCAGAGGCAGGCGGATTTCTGAGTTCGAGGCCAGCCTGGTCTACACAGTGAGTTCCAGGACAGCCAGAGCTACACAGAGAAACCCTGTCTCGAAAAAACCAAAAAACCAAAAAAAAAAAAAAAAAAAAAAAAACCCGGCAACCAACAGATTGGGAAAAGATCTTAACCAATCCTATGTCCGATAGAGGGCTAATATCCAATATATACAAAGAGGTTGTTTTTTGTAACTATTCTTTCAGGGAATGTACCAGGTTTTTAATTTGCATTTTACTAATGGTTAGTATTTATGGTTGACTATTTATCACTTATCTTGGCTCTCATATGTTGTCTTTGGCAAGTATCTATTCAGGTCTATCATCCATCTTTCAGTTGTGTTGCTTTGTACTGGGGAGGAGTGTTACAAAGATTCCTGGCTGGAGTACTGTGGTTATCAGGCACTGCCTCTGTCTTTCTTTACTCTGACTGCTTCTTCCTGCAGTAGCGGTTAACTTGCCTTCCCTTCCTTCCTTCCTTCCTTCCTTCCTTCCTTCCTTCCTTCCTTCCTTCCTTCTTTCCTTCCTTCCTTCTCCTCCTCCTCCTCCTCTTTCTTGTTCTTCCTTCTCTCTCTCTGTCTCTCCCTCCTTTCTCTTTTCTTTGTTTTTGCTTTTGTTGCCTATGCACTTGTTGCTCCAATAAGAGTCATTTATAAGACTAACATCAAAGATCTCTTTCTCTATGTTTCCTTCTTGCAAATTTTCAGTTTCAGGTTTTATGTTTAGGTGATTTATTACTTTTAGTTGGTTTTTATATGTTCAGTTTGTTTAACCTGGACACAGCTACCCAATTAGCCTATAATTTCGATTAAAGAGACTACACTTTTCCATTGTATATTCTTGGTCCTTTGTCCAAAGAGAAATTAATCATAAATCTGTGGGCATATATTTGAATTCTCCATCATTGATATCCATTTGAGGATAATTAGCAACAAGGGAGTTGAGAATGCAGGCTCTTCCATGTGTCGTAAGTTCTGGCCAATAGCTTGTAAGTGATTCTTTAAAAATGTTTTTCAAATGTATTTGGTTGCAAAACACAGCCACTATTAAATAGTATGGCATGCAATTATTTAGTTAACACATATGTTAAAGTGCAACAGATAAACAAACCTTATTGTTTCTTATTATTTTACAATTATCTTAAGATCATTTACTTGTTTTATATCTGTATATTGGAAATACTATGCAATGATCATTTACTGTACAAGTTTCTTCAAAATCATATTCACCACAGGTTGAGAGCTTGAAATTGACCTCAGCAGGAATATGAGCACAGCAGACCTCACCATCAGCCAAAGCCTTAAAGCAGAGTCCCTCCCACCCCACTATCATAGGCTACACTTTCAGGCTGATATTTTTAACCAGCTCTCAATCACTGATCTTATGTGATTTTGAATAGTCACTGGGATGCTTCAGAGGGTTAAGACTATGTTGATTCATACACACACACACACACACACACACACACACACACACACACACAAACACAATTTAGGGGAGAGTATCAATTTTTAATTATTTTAAAGTAGCATTGTGTAATTGTATGGTTAATATCACTTATTCGTTCATGTGTTTTATCAAGTTAGATGACACTTTGTATTAAAATAATTTTTAAATGGATCCATTAAGTTCCATATGTGAGAATAATGCCCAAAATTTATAATAGCCATCATCTTATCTATATAAATACAACAAATTACTCATACATCCCATTAGAAATTATTGAATTGATAGAGTAGGGGAATGTAGGCTTAGATTTTTATAAACCTACTTTAAAATTATTTATTTATTTATTTATTTATTTATTTATTTATTTATTTTACACTCCAGATTTTATCCCCCATCCTGTCTGCCCTCCGACTGTTCCACATCCCATACCTCCTCCCCACCCCCTGTCTCCACGAGGATGTTCCCACCCACAACCTCCACCCCACTTGACCTCTAAACATCCTGGGGCCTCCAATTTCTTGCGGGTTAGGTGTATCATCTCTAATTGAACACAAACCCAGAAGTCCTCTGCTGTATATGTGTTGGGGGCCTCATATCAGCTGGTGTATGCTGCCAGTTTGGTGGTCCAGTTTTTGAGAGATCTCGGGGGTCCAGATTAATTGAGACTGCTGGTCCACCTACAGGGTCGCCCTCCTCCTCAACTTCTTTCAACCTTTCCCTAATTCAACCACAGGGGTCAACAGTTTCTGTCTATTGGTTGGGAGCAAATATCTGCATCTGACTCTTTCAGCTGTTTGTTGGGTCTTCCAGAGTACAGTCATGCTAGGTCCCTTTTTGTGAGCGCTCCATAGCCTCAGTAATAATTCCAGGCGTTGGGACTTCCCCCTGAGCAGGATCCCATTTTGGGTCTGTTGCTGGACCTTCTTTTCCTCAGGCTCCTCTCCATTTCCATCCCTGTAGTTCTTTCATACAGAAACAATTAGGGTCAGAGTTTTGACTGTGGGATGGTAATCCTCTCCCTCATTTGGTGCCCTGTCTTTCTGCTGGAGGTGGGCTCTATAAGTTCATTCTCCCTACTGTCAGTCATTTCATCTAAGGTCCCTCCCTTAGAGTCCTGAGAGTCTTTCACCTCCCAGGTCTCTGGTGCATTCTGGAGGGTCCCCTCAATCTCCTACCTCCAGAGGTTGCCTGTTTCCATTCTTTCTGCTGGCTGTCAGGGCTTCAGTCCTTGTCCCTCACCAATATCAGATCAGTTTCCCCTCTCCCCTCCCACCACCTGTCCACTCTTCCTTCCAGGTTCCTCCCTCACTCCCTACTTGTGATCATTTCTTCTTCATCCCAAGTGGGACTGAGGTGTCCTCACTTGGGCTCTTCATCTTGATGAACTTTTTGAGTTCTGTGGACTGTATCTTGGGTATTCTGTACTTTTTTTTTTCTTTTTTTTTTTGGTTAATAGCCACTTATTAGTGAGTACATACCATGCATGTCCCTTTGGGTCTGAGTTACCTCTCTCGGGATGATATTTTCTAGTTTGCCTGCAAAACTCAGGATGTCCTTGTTCTTAATTGCTGAGTAGTAAATGAACCACATTTTCTGTACCCATTCTTCTGTTGTGGGACATCTGAGTTGTTTCCAGCTTCTGGTTATTACAAATAAGGCTGCTATGAATATAGCAGATCACATGCCCCTGTGGCATGGTGGAGCATCTTTTGGGTATATTCCCAAGAGTTGTATTGCTAGGTCTTCAGGTAGATCTATTTCCAATTTTCTGAGGAACTTCCAGATTGATTTCCAGAGTGGTTGTAGCAGTTTGCAATCCCACCAGCAATGGAGGAGTCTTCCTCTTTCTCCACATCCTTGCCAACATGTGTTGTCACCTGAGGTTTTGATCTTAGCCATTCTGATATGCTTCATCCCAGGGATGCAAGATTGGTTCAATATCCAAAAATCCATTAATGTAATCCACTATATAAACAAATGCAAAGAAAAACATCACATGATCATCTCCTTAGATGCAGAAAAAGCATTTGACAAAATACAACACCCCTTCATGTAAAATGTATTGGAGAGATCAGAAATTTAAGGCCCATAACTAAACATAATAAAAGCAATTTACTTCAAACTAACAGCCAATATCAAATTAAATGGAGACATACTGGAAGCAATCCCACTAAAATCGGGACAAGACTAGGATGCCCACTCTCCCCATATCTATTCAATATAGTACTCAAAATGCTAGTTAGAACAATAAGACAACAAAAAGATATCAAGGGGCTATAAACTGGCAAAGAACAAATAAAGGTATCACTATTTGCAGATGATATGATAGTATATATAAGCAACCCCAAAAATTCTACCAGAGAACTCCTAGAGCTGATAAACAACTTTAGCAAAGTGGCTGGATATAAAATTAATTCAAATAAATTGCCTTCCATTATAGAAAGGATAAACAGGCTGAGAAAGAAATTAGGAAAACAGCTCCCTTCACAATAGCCACAAATAATATAAAATATCTTGGGGTAACTCTAACCAAACAACTGAAAGACCTGTATGAAAATAACTTCAAGTGTCTAAAGAAAGAAATCAAAGAAGATCTCAGAAAACGAAGAGATCTACAATGCTCATGGATTGGCAGAATACGTATAGTGAAAATGGCCATCCAACCAAAGGCAATCTACAGAGTCAATGCAATTCCCACCAAAATCCCAACACAATTCTTCAAAGACATGGAAAGAGCAATTCTCAAATTTGTCTGGAAAGGCAAAAAACTCAGAATAGAGAAAACAATTCTTAACAATAAAAGAATGGCTGGGGAAATCACCATCCCTAATCTCAAGCTTTACTGCAGATCAATAGTGATAAAAACTGCATGGTATTGGTACAGAGACAGAAACATTGATCAATGGAATAGAATTGAAGACCCAGAAATAAAACCACACACTTAACGACACTTGATCTTTAACAAAGATGCAAAAAAAAAAAAAAAAAAACGGAAAAAGGAAACCATCTTCAATAAATGGTGCAGGTCTAACTGGCTGTCTGTATGTAGAAAAATGAAAATAGACCCATATTTGTCACTTTGCACACAGCTCAATTCCAAGTGGATCAAGAACCTCAACATAAAACCAGATACACTGAATCTAGTACAAAATAAAGTGGGAAAGAGCCTTGAACTCATTGGCACAGGGGGGAAATTTCCTAAACAGAACTTGAAAGCTTCTATAAGGCAAAGGACATAGTCAATAAGACAAATAGGCCACCTACAGATTGGGAAAAATATCTTCACTAGCCCCACATTTGATAAAGGGCTAATATCCAAAATATATAAGAACTCAAGAAGCTAATAACCAAAAAACCAAACAACTCAATCAAAAAAAGAGGTATAGAACTAAACCGAGAATTCACAATAGAGGTAAAGAAATGTTCAAAGTCCTTAGTGATCAGAGAAATGCAAATCTAAACGACCATGAGATTCCACCTTACACCAATCAGAGTGGCTAAGATAAATCTACTTTTAATAAAGGCTCTCAAATTCTTCAACCCCCCATTTAGCCCATCATCCAAAGGTAGGGGGAAAAGATTGTAAATAGAACAAGGGGATTTGGATCTGTTTAGAAGTAGTTCTTTGGGGGTGATTCCAATCTCCACTGTCAAGATACCAAAAGTCTAGTTCAGTAATGTCAGGATACCAAACATAAATCAGCAACAGTGGCACAATCCAGCAGAAACAGCTAGGCCTCCTCCAAATCACCAAGAGTCAGTGAAGCAACAAGAATCAGCTGGGATGCCAGGAGAAATTGTCTTTCAATAAAGTAAAGATCAGCAAAGACTCAAGACTAATAAAGCATTGTGAAGATAGTTATACAAGCATACCATCACTGTCTATTGAGTCCTATTTATACTCTCTCCAAACATTATGTGTCCTCCCATGTGTCTTGCCTTAAAAAAAAAATCATGTGAGTCTGTATCAGCAAAACACAATGTGACTGCATCATCTGACATATCTAGGAACTTCCACTTCAGGGGAATTTATGAGATGCATGCTCTCCTTATCAAATTACTTACATAGTGTCCTCCCCTTTGGGTACTTTATAATGAATAATGTCCTCAATAGGGAAAAATCCTTCTTGGTAATATAAGAACTTAAGCTTGCTGCAGATTGCTCCATTTGGAAGATACCCATTCTTTGGTACATGGAGGCTTTCCTGAAATACTATTTCACTTCATTATTTATGGAGAACTACTATTACTAAGGATCAAATGCTTATTTCTCTAAGTTGATCTCTAAAAGTCTTCATTGATATAGGTCAATTACATTCATTCCAGATATTTCTTTCAGATTAATGGAATGCTAAATGCTAGGCTGATAACATACAATGTGAAAAGTAAGAGAATGGCCTCTGTTAGTGCTAAAATGTCGTGTGAGATTCTGATTAATAGAGTCAAATATTGCATTTACTTACTTCTTTTGTCATTTCCAACTTTTAGTACAAATTAGAATGTCCTTGACTCTATCAAACTTTAAAAACTTGGTCAGGGGGATGGATCTTAGCGGTCATTGAGCCATGTTTTCCTCACTCTCTGTGGTTTCTACCAGGTGAAATTCGTGGTCTTATGCACTGGCATGAGAATCACAGATCTCTCAGCAGAAAGAAAACATCCATTTCATCAAGGCACTCAGGAGCTAAGATGCAAAATCAGCAGCTCTGCAGTTGATGCTGGAGCTAAATTTAATCAGGGACCAAGGATTATGAAGATCTACTAAAAAATCAACCACATCTGTTTAAAAAAAAAAAAAAGACACTTCTGTTACACAGAAGAGATCAATCACCTGTGTTTGAGGAATATTCATAAAGGGAATTTTTTGAGGGAAGGTTGATGTAACATGTAAATACAAATTTGAAAATTCTCATTGTTTTGACTTTCAACGATGGGCAATTAGAAGAGAAGAAATTTTATGATAAAGTCAGCAGAGTGAAAAAAGGAACCAGTTTTAAGATAGTAAGAGTGACTTTAATTTTCAGTGGGTATAGTGGAGGTGCATGATATCTGTGGCAAAAGATATCGTAATTGCTGAAAGGCAATCATGTCTCAAAGAAGTCTTTTTCTTTCCCTGCCTTTTTAGACTCTGTTATTCATATGATAACAATCCCCCAGGTGGTTCTTATATCACTGCAGATTGAAGCATTGTGGGAAACATTTCTACTGGAAACTTCAGAACTTCATTTGGAAAGATAAACCACTGAGCCATTGTTCCTCATGTACTAATTGGGTAGAATACAAGGTTTATACTTATCTGAGATATAAGAGTAAGCTGATGGTGAAGATCTTCAAGTGCAAGTGGAAACTAATATAGAAGTTCACCATCAGTGTGCCATTTCTAATGCATTATTCATGGAGAGTAATTCAGTTCAATTTAACAAATGCTGAAATCTTTCTCAGAGCTGAAAATGCATTGCATTTTAATAATAAGAACTGATTAATCGAGTGTAATGCCACATAAAAGCTAACTGCATGAATAATAATTAGGAATAATAACAGAATTTTATACTATTGACAAACTGCAAATTATCAAATATTTATTGATTAGCTTGAACAGCAAGTAATCAGAAGAACGTCTGTTAAAGAATAGGAACAGGTGGGTTGAAATAAGAGTTTTATTATTTAACAAGTCCATAATGTATAAAACACAATGCAGAAAGAGTAATTGCCCTAAAGTCTTTGCAGCAGCTTACACTACTACTACTACAAAAACAAAACAAAACAAAAAACAAAAAACAAAACAAAACAAACAAACAAAAACCCAAACAATTTCTTTGGATAGCTTTTGCATCTGCATGATCAAGTGTCAGAAACCCCAATCCTAGTGTGAATTCTTTGTGCTCAGGTTGTTGACAAATATTTCTTGTATGACAGTTTCTCCTCAGCTAACTCTGCTACTCTATCATGAATCTGCTACTTTTGAAACATCTAGAGACTACAGGCTAGGTGTCTGTCATATGTCTCAGCCTTTATAGTGATAATGTAAAAGGACACATTCTAGAAGTATGTACAACCTCAAATACTGCACATATACACAATGTCAAATACTCAGAGAGAGAATTGGCTGTGGGTCGCAATATTTGATATCCTTCGGATGAAGCTTATTATACAGGTAGTCTTTGGTTACAAAAATTGTCATAAGTAATCATAATGTGTTTTAGACTTCCTCTATTTTTGTATGATTTTTAAACACATTTTTATATTTTTTTAGCTAAGAAAATATTTAAAACATGAAGCAACTCTTTCATTTCATCCATAATTATTATTACATTTGTCTATGTCAATGTAGATTAATGTCCCAAAGGTTTGAGTATAATTTACTCATTAGTAATTGACATCTTTCTTTGAGAATAAAACTATAAAGTCCTTCTTTTAAACTTCACTAACAAAATCTCAGCTCTTTCACAATTTGAAAATATTCATTTGAAATTCATTAAATGCTTTTCCTTTGGCAAGTTACTAAATGTACTGGAATGGTGTTACCTAAGGGCACTTAAAATATCTGATTGATATTCATTTCTTATTTAAACAGAGTTAGATAATATGAAAACAGAAGAATCCCTACCAAAATATATCTACTAAAATTATCCAATCTTCCATATTTTCTCGATTAAGGAAATGCACCATTTATAGTCTATCTTTGAGAGTAGAATGTAAAACACCAAACCAGATCTGTTTGATCTACAACATTTTTATTACATTTATTTATTTATTTATTTATTTATTTATTTATTTATTTATGCGTTTATGTAATCTGTTGGGTTCCTATGTACCGTGGAGTATATGTGGACATCAAGAGACAACTTGTGAGAGTTGATTCACTTTGTTCTGCATGTGGATCCCAGGGATTAATCTCAACTTGTCAGCTTGGGGGAAATTGTCTTTACTCACTAAGCTGTCTCAGGGGTTCTTTTATATACAAAATTCTTTAATTCTCTTATTCTAATACAGATTTTAAAATATGTAGTATAAAAATGCAGCGTCGGGCTTAAATGCCTTTTAACTTGCCCTTGTATTTGTTGCCTTGGTTACTAGAATAGATTATCTGAATTAATAATTGAGTCATATAATACCATATCACTGTGTACTAGTATAGGGTCAGTTTTCATTGTTCTTGGTGTGTTTGTGTGTGTGTGTGTGTGTGTGTGTGTGTGTGTGTGTGTGTGTGTGTGTGTATGTGTGTGTGTGTGTTTGTGTGTGTGTGTGTGTGTGTGATAGACCAGAATTTGAAGTCATGTGTCAGCCTTGATCTTTCAACTTTATTCACTAAGGGCTTCTGGCTCACTACAGAGTTCACTGGTTTGGCTAATTTGATCAGTCTAGGACTCTTACAGTCATCATTTTGGTTAAACAACTGGCCAAAGGGTACCTTTGCTGTTTTAAGCCTGGTAAAACTGTGCTCATTATTTCCTTCAGACTCACCTCTTGCTTCTAAATCTACCCTCTGGGGAAGGCTCAGTGAGCTGAGCCAGAAGCATCACAGTAACTGTTGGAGTCTCCTCCTTTCTCTCCCATCAACAAATTTCCACTCTCTTCACAGGAAGAGCTTTTCAGAACTGCAGATTGAGTCAATTTTCTACTCTGTTAGTCATATTCTAAATTAAGCCACCATTACGTCTACTTAGGGAACCTGCTACGTTTGTTCAGCAATCAGTCTCTCATCCGGTTTACACACTTCAGCTACTGCAATTTCTCTTCTTGTGGAAAGAGAACAAGGCAAATGAAAACTAAAAAGCAAACAAACCAAAAAGATTTTCAACATAAGATGTCTTCATACTGACAATTAAAAACAAACAAACAACTGCAGGCTTAGATTTTTCAAAACCTACTCAAATAAGGGTACTTAAATTCTTCAAGCTCTCTTCTAGCCCACCCATCAAAGGAAGGGGAGAAGAGAGATTAATTGGAAATGGGGGATGTGGATCTTTTTAGAAGTAGTTCTTTGGAGGGATTCCAAACATGAGTCAGTAGAGCCAGTTCGGGATCCAAAGTCAACCAAAAATATTGGTGGCAGTGGTATATTCCAGTAGTGGAGTATCTGAAATGAAAATCAAAGATGAAATTTCATTAATCAAACTGTGAAACAGTGATGAGGGAAATTTTAGAAGAAACACATACAAGAATAAAGAAAAACTAGAAAAATGGAAAGATATTTTCTTTTCATAAAATATTCATAATATCAAGTTAAACTACAGATTTATTGAAATCCCTGTAAAAGTAGAAATGGAATTCTAGCTGACTTCAAGACATCCTGCAAGGTTGCATCAGTGCAGAGTAATTTTCATATAAATGCAGACACAGAAGAGTTGCAGTCTTTTCAGAAATGTGAGCAACAGTGTACACCCATGCACAGATGTGGAACCAGACACCTACATATTACCAGTTGCAAAAATCAATTAAAAATGGATTAAAATTCTTAAATATAAGATCTATAATTAAAAATACCTCTCACAAAAGCATAGGGAAGTTTCAATGTCAATAGAATGGGCTTTTTATTTAGAAGATACCAAAAGCACAAATGTACATAGTAAATCAGATAAAATGTATCACAACGAAACCAAAAGCTTTGTTAAAAGAACAACAACAAAGAGTCAATTTAGGTAAGGAAACAACTACCAAATGGTATAAGACATTTGCAAACTGTACATAAGACAAAAGTTTGGTATTCAGAACATGGAAAGAATTAGAGAGATTTAATAGCAAAACTACCAAGTAAGTACTATAATTGGTCATTAGAGCTAAATAGATAGACCTGAAAAGAAGACTTACAAATGGCTCTGAGATGTTTGCTAAGACTTACATCAGTTAGTCATATGAGAAATTTGAATTGAAAGAATAACCATATTTTCTCTTACCTTTGTAATAAGTATCTATTATGTCCAGAAACTAAGTATATACATGGAAAGCCAGGAACTATTGTGCATTATTGATGAAAAATTAAATAAGTACAATCAGTAGAAGAATCATTGTGGAGAGTCTTCAAACAATTAAAATAAATATACACATATAGTCTAGTAATGCCTATGCAAGGTATATAGACAGTGGCAATGTAATCAGTGTATTGAGATGTGATACAGTTTATCTGATTTACTATGTACACTGACACCTATATGCTCACTGCAGCTTTATACAGAAAAGCCAAGAAATATGAGCAACCTAAGTGCACAGCAACTGATGAAGAGATGAAGAATGTGTGGTTTGTGTACACAATGGAAAGCAATAATCACTATCAAAAATGCTTTAAATAAGTTATTGTATAATGAGATTAATCAAAATAAGTGCATTCTATGGGCACAGAAGAACGTGTGCTTTGTATCTGTCTAAGGGACTGAGATTAACCCTCAGCACCAAATGCAAATGAATCAAACTACAAAACACAAAACTAAGCCAAATGAAAAAATGAAGACAGCTAAATACTGCAGAATTTGAACGAACAATCAGGCTAAGTGTGCAACTGAAACAATAAGTAGAAGAGATAGGACTCTCAACCTAGTCTTAAAATAGGGTTGAATATTTTATCTCATAAAAAGTTATCATTTCAAAATGGAGTAGAGATTAATACAGGTAAGTATCATCAGAAGGTTTGGATTAGGAGTTTGACTCCTCTGACCACCTCTGAATTTTGACAACCTAAGAGCTAAGAAGGTCCACCTACTGCACCTAATGGAATGTCTGATATGTTTGCTGCACCTGCCTTGATGTACTAATGACTCTCTTTTAATAACTTTGAGAGCACTGGCTGGGTAATGAAATCACTCCATCAGACAAGACTGAGACAGCAAAGAAGGAGGAGGAGGTAGGGAAGAAGGGAGGAGAAAAGAAAGATATCATGTTGAAGTTTCTGTAGCTGACTTATCCACAGACTGAGGCATGTGAAGGTGCTGACACCAGACTGCCGCAGCCAGCTGTGGGTGGGGTGTGCCCAAGTCACCATCGCATTTAGAGGAAGAGACAATGTCCTTTCTGTCACAGAAGTCAGACTTGACGTTCTGAGTTCACAGTGGCGATGAAAACACCCGCTTTTGCTGGCGTTTTGACTAGTTTAATATCTTTATAATAAAACAAAAAAGAGCTTGTGCAGGAAAAAAAAAGTATTGTACAGAAACTTCTCTAGTGATTCCACAGTGTGATGTGAACAGAATGAGGAAGGAGAAGGCAGACAGAAGAGGCCTGAGTGTCCACCCATCCCTCTGCAGAAGCTCTCAGAGCAAATGATTAAATCTGTATCTCACACCAAGGGCACCAGGCTAAGTGAGTCCTCTTTATTCTTTGGTTACCACAGATTGAAAAATACTCTTCATTGTCCCCTCTCATTATTTTCTTTGTTCATCGACATATGAATATGTTTGGATAATTTACTTTATTCATTGGCTATTGAACACCAATAGTGGTTTTAGTGTGGTTTTTAAATAAATCAAGCATCCATGTGATTAGTACAGGAAATTGAGGACTTCAGATAGATACTGCAGCCCAATCCTCAGAATTGATTATATTAAATTTGTAATATAATCAATTAAATTATATTAAATTTCTAAGAATATTTACAGTTTATATTTACATTTAACTTGCCATTACCATAAGACTTTTGTATGTGTTATATAAAGATTAACCTCTAATATTCTTGTCACTCTAACTCTGATCAGAAGCCCAAGGTTAGGGATGTCATGCTGTGCTGCTGTATGGGCAAGTTGTTTGCATTCTACATATATGTGTGTGTGTGTGTGTGTGTGTGTGTGTGTGTGTGTGTGTGTGTGTGTTGCTCTCAGTTTTGGTTAGAGAAGCTTCTATTTACAGTGGGCAATGACCAATCAGAGACATAAAGTGGTGAATGTAAGTGACTCTGAGCACTCAGTCCTAACTGGATATTTATACCCACTCAAGGTTAAGCAGCATTATTGAAGGTATAATGGAAAGAATGTAAGAGCCAAAGGCTGGATAAGAGTGCTATGCTATGCTATTTTCTTTGCACAGCAGCTATTATATTCATTAACTCACAGCTACTGTGGTTACAAATACTACAGCCGCACAACATTCCGCCAGTTAAAACTTCAGACTCCTCCCTTAGCTTCTGTACCTACCTCACCTTCTCTGTTCAATTTCCTGTCCTTTTTTTGTAATAATCACTAACTATGATTCATGTTGCCCTCATATATAAGTGTGCAGCTGTTCATGGAACATGGTAGACATACAAGGGAACTAACATTAGGGAAAATTGCTCTCTCTTCCCTAAAAGCAACCAACTTTCTCCTTGGTTACTGATAGGGGTTTGTAAGTCTCTCCAAGATCTATGCTGGAATGTTAGTTGGCTTGATCTTGTGAAGGTCTTAGGCAGGCAACTATAGCTGCTGCTAATTCATAAATGAGTACAGTACTCCTTTCACACGAAGAAGATGCTGTTTTACTTCAGTCCTTCTTACAATTCCTCTTTTTCATCCCTCTCTTCTGTCCTGTGCTCTCATTCCTTTCTCACTTACCCCCTCTATTATTCTCCTTTCCACGTCATATTCTCTGTGCTGAACTATATGGTTATTCTATATTCTACAGGAGAACTGTAGTCCTCTATCCGTTAAGGTTTTTCGCTTCCCATAAAAAGCTCCCCTTTAGATTCTTTGCTTCTATAGGTACTTGTGTATTTAACTAAATTCTTAAAAGATCAAAATCCCACTTCTTTTTGCTAAAACCATTCTGTAAATAAAATAGTTTATTATACTCTATGTATTATTGGGCTATTGTCCTAAAATCATTTAAAATGGTGATTTAATATTTGTTACAATCATCCAAGGTTCAACAATAGATTCAACAGGTATTTTATTGTAGACAGTCTCCATTGCATCTTATTTGGCATTTACATGCAAAATATTGTAGTCTTTATTTATATTTATTTATATTATATTTACATTTTTTATAAGATACTTTCTTTCCACATATTATCTTTTAGTGTTTCTCTATAGTGATTTCTCATAAAGGTTTCTAAAACTCTCAATTTGTTTTAGCCCCTTTAAATTTTATTTTTACTTTTATTTATAAACATGTTTCTATGCCACATATGTGCTGGTACCCTGGTGGGCCAAAAGAGGACATTGGAGCTCCTGGAGATAGAGTTACAACTAGTTGTGATCAGTACAACATGGGTCCTGGGAGTTAATCACCTGTCTTCTGGTAGAGCAGCAAAAGCTCTTAACCATTGAGCCACCCTCCTTCCTCCATACTCATAATTTGAGAACTGGATTCTTATAATTAGCAAACTTTCTATTATAATTACCTTTTGGTGTAGCTCTAACACAGAAATCAAGTGAACGTTTCTGTATTTATATTTAATGATTTTTCTAAATAGAAATTAAGTAGATGTAACTACCATCAGACTTTTTAGGGCCAAAACAAACTTGTGAAGGGGTTCATATTTTTTCACATATACTTCCCACATTTTTCTAAGTTGGATTGTGTCATTTGCTTCAGTGAAAAAGAAGACTACAGCAGAGGATAACAAATAATTACCCCGAACTAAAGATTGCAAGTTGTTCACAATTTTTATCTTTTTTCTGTAATCGTATTTCTTTAATAGTATTAGTAATTAACATCCACCACATCCATTTTTGTGCCAAAGAGCAATAGAAGGGCCTTTTTATATGAAAACAACCTCTGCTCTAAAAGAAGCAAAAGCAATATATTGTTTAAAGTTGTTTTTGCTAAGCAGAGCTCAGAGTTGAATTCACAACAGATCCCGAAAGGACAGTTGATGGCTCAGTTAAAATGTTTCAGCAAATAAAACAAGTATTATATCCTTTCCAAGGACACTGTCTGAACCTTTATAGTTGCTGTAGACGGTTATATAATTAAACACATACTTTCTGAGCAACTGGGTTGGTTCACAGTTTCCTAAACTCAAAATATTTGGGGTGGTTAGCGCAAAATTTTAATGTTAGAATAAAATGCCTAATTTGCACAAAGGCCCCAGGAAATTTCCTGTTTTCCCCATTAGTTTTATGCCACTGGACATTGTAGTATTGCGAGCAATTTGATGAGGGCAATGGAGTGAATTAGTCCTCCAGACGTTGAAGGCTTGTGGAGTTATGCCCGTTTGGAAGCATTTGGTTTTTTTGTCTGAGAAATGTCAACGCTGGCAATTTTGTGATGGCAATTTGTTTTTCCATCTGTCCCATACATTTAGACTGTTGTAAAGAAAGGAGATAATACTGTGTAGGCAGACACAATATAATGTGTGTTGCCAATGTGATTTTTTTCCAAGGAGAATTCACCTGTATGCTGGACTTTTGAGATTACCCACATGGAACCATTAAATCCTTTGAGAAGTCAGAAAGAGGCTCAAAAGTGACAAGAACAAATATTAGCTCAAGCCTGAAGTCTGTGTTAGGGTAGATTACACAGCTCTTTGGTAACAAACACACCTCTCACAAACAGTGACATCACAGAGGCAAGCATACATTTGTATAGTCACAAAGTTCCACTGAGCATTCAAAAGCTGGAAAGCAAGAGCTGATAGGACAACCAAATATGAGTGAGCATGGGAGATCTCCACTGTAGCTGCCAATTCGTCTGTGTTTAAAATCTTGTTCCTTCAGTATCTGATGCTTGTTGAAATTGCATATTGCATAATCTGATTTATCACTCAGATGAGTAATGTAGATTTGGGTTGTTTTGTAACTTACTTTGAAATAGGAACAAGATTTGCAGCTTTTGGGGGAATTCATTTGTCCAAGTCTTTGCCTGTTGTGTTCAGAAAATTTATTAATGTAATATTGTAATATGAAAAATTAATATTGCATCATTTTCTCAATCAAGATATAGTTAGAAGGAAGTTTTAGAGAATATTAAGAGATTTAAGACAAAAGTAGGAAAATAATTTCTAAATTATTCTTTTTTGTTATTTTATTTATTTACATTTCAAATTCTGTCTCCCTTCCTAGTTTCTCCTCCACAACCCCCCTATCCCATCCCTCCTCCCCCTGCTTCTAGGAGGGTGCTCCCTGACCCACCCACCCACTCCCGCCTCACTGCCCTAGCATCCCCCTACACTGGGGCATCAAGTCTTCACAGAACCAAGGGCTTCTCCTCCCATTGATGCCCCACAAAGCCATCCTCTGCTACATATGTGGCTGGAGCCATGGTTCCCTCCATGTGTACTCTGCTTGGTGGCTTAGTCCCTGGGAGCTCTGGGGAGTCTGGTTGGTTGATATTGTTATTCTTCCTATGGGGTTGCAAACCCTTCAGCTCCTTCAGTCCTTTCTCTAACTCCAACATTGGGATTCTTCTACTCAGTCTGATTGCTGGCCGAGAGCATCATCATATGTATTGGTCAGGCGCTGACAGAGCCTAAAGCATTGTAAACTCTACCATTTGATAATATTTTGGTTTTATGGACCACCAACTAAGCTGTGTGCCTTGAGTAAGTCATTAAAAGCCATCAGTCCCATTGCTTTACTGTCATTGCTTGCAGAATGGTCTTAAGAGAGAAAATGTACTCAAAGATGGAGAACTCAAGTATTAAGATGACTAATGAAAAAGTAGTGGTCACATGTACATCCTATTTAAGCCATTTCCAAGGCTTTCATCATTATTGCTTGCCTTTTCTTACAGTCTGAAATGTTATTAAAAGCTTTCTATAAGCTAATATTAATAAGTCAAGGAAACTATTAAATGCAAACTAACATTAAGATACTTTGAGGAGTTTGTTTTTGAAGTTTGTGTTCCTTTTCTATAATGCTAGTATTTAAAGTTCTTTCTGTGCATTTAATATTTTTATACACAGATATACAAAGCTCTAATTTACAGTATATTGTTAGCAAATTAAGGCCTATGCTCATTATAAATTACTAAGCATTTTGATTAAATGCAGTTTCTGTTTGCTTATGAATTGGATAGTAATAGTGGTTACAACATTTTAAAGATTAATTTATTTTAGCTATGGTTGTATTTTTCTTGAATGTATGTATATGTGCAGTGTGCAAGTGTGATATGTTCAGAGGTCAGAAGAAGGCATTGGCTCTATGGAACTGGATTATTGATGATTGTGAACTGCCATGTGGGAGCTTGGATTCAAATCTGCGTCTTCTGCAAATACAAGTGTTTTTAATCATCAAGTCATTTCTCCAGCCTTGTGTTACAATGTTTTAAAACACTTCTCTGCTTTTTAAACATGGGGAATTATGTCTCCCAAAGTCATACCTCAAATTGAAGTCCTAACGTTTAGTATGTCAGACTATAATCTGCAAGACTCATCTCATTGTTGTAGTTAGAAAATTAGTTCAGACTGGAATAATGTGGAATCCTACTCAAACATAAGTGGAGTTCTCATAAGAAAAAAGAAATTTAAACACAGGAATGTGCAGGCAGGGAAGATGATGTCATGTACATATTTAAGCCTCATTAAATTAGTATTTACTCAACTTTCTAATAATTTAGGAGAAATTGTGCAGCATTAGGTTTAATGCATAGTTTTATATCTTGACCATATAAGAAGATAATAGGTAATTTAAATAGGTAATATTAAACAGATAATATTAAAATGTATATCTCATAAAAATTAAGTGACTTGAATAATAAAAGTATAGTATTGACTAGAAGAGTTTCTTGTCTCTAGCTGCTTAAGACATGTTTTGCAATCCAGTCTATGTAATTCTATTCTTAATGCTTTCATGTGGAGATCTGCATATCTTTGTGCTCCTGGAGTATATGTTAATTGCTCACCCACAAAGCAGTTGGAAATGTCATGGATAAAACGAGTTTTGTAAAATGAATAGATATTCATACAATTGTATTTGTTAAGTCTGAGAACTAAAGCCAGCATTAATATAAGGGGAAAAGACATTGGAATTGCAAATTTCTCTTCTTGGGTGTATAATAATAATTGAGACCTTTGAATTTCAATGTCCATATCCATGATATAGAAGATCTTTCTTTTCATTTTTCAGTAGTTGCTCACGTTAACTAGAAATGGCTTAATTTGTACAAATTTTTGGATTTCCACATTAAGTTCGCTGGTGATTTTCTTAACAAAGCCATCAAATTTGTGTTTCAAAAATAATTAGATATCAAGTCTCTACACCTGAACTTTAGGCATAACCAAAATTCTCCTTTAGTTTGCTCCTTCCTTCACACTTTCCTTTTCTCCCACTTACACTGCTGCAGTACATTCTTAGTGTCATATAATATCCTCACAGGAGCAATTGAGGAAGCATCTAATGGGAAAGAGAATGTGTGGACGCTAAATCAAGGTCTGTTATTGTACCCAAGAGATGCTACCGAAATGTCTGCAAGGCCAGAGTACACAAAGCAGGGATCAAGTCTAGAGCAGACCTTGAAGCGTTAGCTTTGCAGTTGCCAGTTTGCATCTCTTGCTTTCTCTTTGAGGCGGGACATTTATTCTCCCAGTTTTGTAACCTTAGGTGGAATCTGATGAATATAAAATTTCTTTTATTTATACAGCACACAGCTATAAAACAAAAGCTGGATGATACTTATTGTACCTGACAGCTAGACCAGTAACCTTTGTCATTTCTTGCCAGTCAGTTAATGTCTTTGGTGTTATGTCCTAAAAACAGTTACCTATTCAGTCTAGTCATTAATTAAAAGTCACATCTTATTTAATTTATGTTATCTTAGTTGACTTTTGACATCAAGAATAGAATTGATTCTATCATGTTTCTTTAATGTGTTGGAGCTATGATGAGTGAATTAACAATGTTTTAAATTAATAGCTCTTCTCCTTTGCTGCTCAAGTGGGGAGGGACACTTCCGCATGAAGGTTGTGTATGGAGGTTGGCCAGGTGTCCATTCAATTTACACAATCAAAATTCTACCTTCACTCATGATTATTAAACTTTAAGAGAAGACTGATTTTTATGTTTATTTAATAAGCCCATTCTAGCTCATGATCAGAGAAATCATAGCCATGATGGCCTCTTTCTATCATAATTCCTTTCTTTTTTAAAAAATAAATGACACCTGGAGAACCATGTCAGAGTTTTCAGCAGTGGAGCCTGGTTTTGAACTCTGATATAATCATTTTGTTCTCCATGCTTGCAAGAGGTGTGATTGCTCTGCTATTCAGTCTGTTCGATTGACTCCCTATCACAAGTCAGTGTATACAGACTACACCATCTGAGTCCATCCATGCAGCGATGTTCACCTACACTGACCATGTCATCTCATCACTGAGAATAGTACAATGAGAAACATGAGCATGCACATAACAACCTGATTTACACTTTCTGGGGTGCATGCCTAAGAGTGGTGGAGTTAGATTGTAATGACTTGCTATTTTAAGCTTTAAAAAAATTCCCATAGAGGCTACATACTTAACATCCTTACCAATGTGAAATGAAATTAGACACAGAATTTAGTATCATCTGTTTTCTTTTATGTGAAATCAGATGAGAAGGTTGCTATAGACAAACAAAGGGAAAAGGAAGATGAATAAAAAATGGAGTGAGAACAATCTAAGTACTATCTATGCTGTAATGAATGACACAGAAAATGCCATAGTAAATCTCTTTGCTGTTTACCATTAGTATATACTGACTGAGACCATAAAGTAAATAAATATGTACCAACTCTGAGGAATTGACTACCAGCTGTAGTAATTAGGTCTTAATAATATTTCAACATAGACAATGTAGAGAGAAACCTGTTTGTATTACCTCTAGCAATTTCTCCTTCAATCCTCCGCTGAGTAGCTTTATTTTTTTATTTATTTTTTTATTTTTTGATACTTTATTTACATTTCCAGTGTTTCCCCCTTTCTAGGTCTCCTCTTTGGAAACCACCTATCCCCTCCCCCTCCCCACCTCTATGAGGGAATTGCACCTCCCACCCACCCGCCCACCCACTCCCATATTCCCACCTTGACATTCCCCTTTACTGGGGCGTCTCCTCCCCCTGATGGCCAACAAGGCCCTCCTCTGCCACATATGTGGTACAAACCATGGGTCCCTCAATGTGTATTCTTTGGTTGGTGGTCCAGCCTCCAGGAGCATGGGGGTGTGTGT
>CM052706.1:35528166-35581722 GCA_028551405.1 Uromys caudimaculatus | reverse complement strand
GATCTTAGCCATTCTGACTGGTGTGAGGTGGAATCTCAGACTTGTTTTGATTTGCATTTCCCTGATGACTAAGGATGTTGAGCATTTCTTTAGGTACTTCTCAGCCCTGTGAATTTCCTCAGTTGAGACTTCTCTGTTTAGCTCTGTTCCCCATTTTTTGATAGGGTTATTTGGTTTTCTGGAGTCTAACTTATTGAGTTCTTTGTATATGTTGAATATTAGCCTTCTATCGGACTTAGGATTGGTAAAGATCTTTTCCCAATCTGTTGGTTGCCATTTTGTCCTATTGACAGTGTCCACTGAGTAGCTTTTAAGGTAGGAATATTCTTAGACTAAATGTTCTCCAATCAAGATAAGGGCATAGCCTTACATGTAAAATGTAAAATCTGAGTGTAATTTACAGAGTGCATATTAAGTTTGCTCTTGTGGAAAAAAAGCCACAAGCCTCATTAAGAAATCCAAGAAGCTTGGTTTTTCATAATTTAGTTGGGAATTAATAATAAAAGCCAATGTATGATTTGAAATGTAGGTTTTGTTCTCTTTCAGCAGAAAATTTATTCTTATATTAGTAAGAAATAATGGAAGTTTTCCCTTTGCTGTTGAGAAAGGAATAGACCATGGATGGATCTTTTATTTTGAAGATAATTTTAACATTTTTCTGTACCTCAGGCCAAAGCTCATAAGCAACCTTAATCCTAAGTTACAGCATTGGAATGTATTACACAGTATACAGAGATTGTAGCATTAGGTGGTTGAGTTCAAAGCTCAAACATGTATTTAGACCGCACTGTATCTTTGGAAAACTCGCTTAACTTTCTCAGACAAACTTATTACCTATAAATCAGGATTATAAGTGAGGCATAGTTGTGCACATGTGCAATCACAGAGCCTGAGAGAATGAGGCAGGAGAACTGTGAATAAGAGGGAGCCTGGACTTTGCATTAAGACTCTCTATGTCCTCATCCCCATACAAAAACTATAATAATAAGTTTATGGGATTATTTTTTAAATGAATGACATGGTCTATCCCAGAGCACCCAGATGCTCTCTGGGTGGTGTTTCAATCTCTGTGAACCCTATGTAACAGATGTACAACTTGGTCCTTATGTGGGACCTCTAACAGCAGGAGTAGGGGCTATCTCTAACTCTGTTGCCTGTCTTTGGATTCCTTTCCCCTAACTGGGATGCCTTGTCTAGCTTCAATAGAAGATGTACTTAGTCCTATAACAACTTGATATGCCAAGGCGGTTGATCCATGGAAGACCTCCCCTTTCTCTGATGAGAAAGACAGGAGTTATAGGAGGAAGGGACTGGGAGAGGAGGGAGGGGAAGTTCGGATTGAGATGTAAATTAATTAATTAATTAATTAAAAAAAGTGAATGGTGGGACAAAGCTTAGGTATCTCATTCATGATGATGTTACTCAATGCAGATTCTCCACCAATAACCTATAATAGAAAGAATGGTAGTGATAGCAAACTGGATGTTTAAAATGTATTAGCCTTGTTTTATTTGTTAGATGAAAGAAAAACTCAGTTATGAAATTAAGGGGAATAATGTATGCTTGGTTGTGAAGTACAAATGTCATATTGTTGTATGCTTTAATCCTTTAGATATATGAAGTGCAAAAGAGAAAATGATAACTCTAATCAGATTATATGCTAAGAAATCTATCTTTCAAGTATGTAGAGTATCTTTTTTGTATTTGACCTAAGTATTAATACACACTTACATTTATCAATTTTCTTTAAACTGTTATAAATATTGGTATCTACTCTATTATGATCTCTGTTTTGTTGTTTCATGTTGATTTAAAGTATAGTTTTTTTATGAAAAAATTCAAAGGAGACCTGAACACTATAACACAGGCTGGCCCCTTGCTTTTTAATGGTTCGAGTGTAAAAGATCCCTCATATGTTACCAGTTAGTAACAGTTTTCTTTTGGAAGATTGTTCATCCTTTAGGTGGGGCTTTGCTAAGTGAAGTGAGGTGCTGGGCTGTGGTCCTTATGGATTATAGTAAAACCACTAGTGCTCCCCTTGCTCCTTTTCCTCACTCCCAGAGAAATGAGCATGTCATCTCTCATGCCTGCTCCAGTGGGACAGGGGCTGTTCCCACCCCATGAACCTCCTAGGAGCATAGGTATACCTTCCTTGCCATAAAACTGTGATCCAAAATAAGTCCTTCCTCCCCACATCCCCTTTTGTCAGGCACATCAGTGTGAAGAAAAGAAGTCAATACACTTGTAGTCTCCTTGATAAAGTTTCTCCAATTCCTTTATAGACAGCCAGTTCTTGAAGATGGTAAGTTATAAATTCCTTAAAGGTCTTAAGTTACCATAAATAACATACTTGAACAAAAATTTTGAAAGAGTAATTTTGATGGAGCAAGATTCTTTTTTGAAAATAAATCACATATTTGTTGTCATACATAAAGACCTGGCTGATCTAGCATTGCACAGGTTCCTTTGATTTTTTTCTAATACTTGCAATTGCAATTTATTTTTATTTTTGAGACCCATTTTAATTCTTAGCTTAGAAATTATTTTTCATGTGTGAATTTAAATTTTATGATGCAATTCATTGATAAGTCTAACCACCCTGCATCTTTGCAACACTTAACTTTTCCCTACAACTTAGATATATTCTTGAGTTCTCTTCTGTTCCTGTAAACCATTTGTCTCTTTTAATACTGATATAGTATTGCATAAATCGAGTTGCTTTGATAGCATTTTAGATGAGGTAGTTTGTGGTCTTTCTCATTTATTTTAATTATTGTTCTGTACTTCTAGGTTTAGTTTGTTGATTTATACTAAAAATGGTCTGGGGTTTTGATTGATTGTCTTGAATCGAAGACTAATTTGAGTGGAACTGACATCTGAAAAAATACCAAATGCCCCCTGATCTTGCTATTTCTCTATTTATTATCTGATTCCTCTAAGCAACGGTTTCTAACTTTCAGTGCATGGATCTTAGGAGTTTTGTGTCAGGATGGTTCTTTGACATTTCATATTTTAATGTTTTTCTTTTATGGAATAAACAACATATTCTGAGTTTTTTCTTCTCCTCCAGCTCCTTCCAGTTCCTTCCCACCTTACCTCCATTTGGATACACATCCATTCTATCTCTCCTTAGAAAGCAAACAGGCAACTCAGAAATAAAATAATATAAAATTACAGAAGTTGAAATAATCCAAAAAAAGCTAAAAGGAAAGTTATTAATGCAAAATCATGCGTTTTTCAGCAAATAACACATATAGAGGCAGAGACACACATGTTCCTACACATAGGACTCTTATAAAAACACAAAACAGGAAGTCATTATATATAGTTAAAGGACCTATAAGGTAAAACAAACACTCTTGCACAACATTTGAGACAAAGAACTTCCAAAGATGCCTTTGATTTTGTTTAATGTTGGTCATCTACTACTGAGTTTGAGACCTGCCCGAAAGAGTGCATTGTTTCCCCTTTGAGATTCCACTGGAGAAACATTTGTAAGTGCTTATCAATAGGAGATAGCTTTTGGGTTAGTGATGGGGGCATGTATACATTTTCCTCTGAGCTCTAGGATCCCATCTGGTACAGACCCATGCAGGCCATGTGCATACTATCTCAGTCTCTGTGAGTTCATATGTGTGTTGGTTGTGCTGTGTTTAGAAAGCATTTATGCCTTTGTGTTCTCTCTTGCCTCTGGCTCTTACATTCTTTCTGCCTCCTCTTCTACAGAGTTTCCTGAGTCTTGATGGGAAGAATTTGGTGGAGATATTGTATTTATGGCTGAGTGTTCCCGGCTTTTTCATTCTCTGTATATTGTCTGACAGTGGTTCTCTGGACTTGTTCTCACATGCTACAGAAAGAATCTTCTCTGATAATGCATAATCAAAGCATGGATCTATGAATTCATCAGAATCTTATTGTGAGTCATTTTGTGACTATGTTGGTAAAGTAGAATAGTAGTCTTTGCTTTCTTTCTTTGTCTCTGGCCTTTCCATTCTTGGGTTCTTGACCACACAATCAATGTGGTTATGGGTTCAGTCTCACAGAGTGTCCTTAACTCAGTCAGATCTTGCTTTGTTACTCCCACAAGCTTATGCAACAAGAGTACAAGTGTGTCTTTCAGGTGGGTCACCATTGTAGATTGAATGGTTTGGAGCTGGGTTGGTGTTTACTTATCCCCTCTGATAGTATGCAGAGTACCTCCCAGAACCATGACCTTGTCCATAGGGGTGAAGGCACTAGGCAGGCACTGGGTTGACTTCTCCACAATTAATGAGTTGTGCACTGGTTGTTGTCTTCAGCAATAGAGCCTTACCATCAAAGAGCCACCAATAAGCATAGCAATAGCCTGGGTTATTTTGAGGTCTTCCATGGGACCCCTTTAGCCAATCAGATGTAACCCATTCCAGTACCAAAAGCTTTATTTAGTGGTGAAAGATGTCCAGGCATAGCTTTGTCTCCCCTGTTATTTCATGATTTTATTTCGATAGACTTTATATAAGTATGTATTTTAGAAAGCTTCTACTATATTAAAATTCTTTGCTCCTAAAATTGGAAAAGAATTTGGTCTTTGACACTGAGGATAAGATTAGAAGCTTGCTCACATGTGCCTTCTATGAAATAAAAAAAAAATCCATTTCCAATTTTATGTTTTAAAAGAAGGGAGTGTATTTTGTAGTCTTCTGTACACTAATGTCTTATCCCATGAGTTTAAGATGATCTCCTGAAGAACTTAATACCAGTGAACCTCTCCATAGTTTTATTTATGTTTCTTCTTCTTCTTCTTCTTCTTCTTCTTCTTCTTCTTCTTCTTCTTCTTCTTCTTCTTCTTCTTCTTCTTCTTCTTCTTCTTCTTTTTCTTCTTCTTCCTCCTCCTCTTCCTCCTCCTCCTCCTGCTCCTCCTCCTCTCCTCTTCCTTCTCTTCCTCTTCCTCCTCTGCATTTTCTTTTTCTACTTCCTTCTCCCCCCTTTTAATTTAATATGTGCTATTACTTATGAGCTCAACTTGCTATTTAATAAGGAGTCATGTCTGCCTTCATTAACACCACAACAGTAGGCATTGACCATCAAATTTCTAGAAACACTGAGCATTTGAAATATAAAAATATTTTCTATTCTCACTATACAGATAAACTTTTGAGGACCTTAAAAGTCTATGCACCCAAGCTTGAGCTCAGAATAATACAATCAAAGCTGTAGGCTAGATTCAGACATTTGTATGTTTCTAAATCTTTCTAAGCAACTCTAAATTCTGAGTTATCCTTGATCTTGAACTCCTTTCTTTTGAATAACAGATTTGTGTCAATGTGTGTTATGTGCTATCTTTGACTATCTTTGTGAATAGTTATGTTTAGGGTTCAGTAATGACAAATATATAGATTTAGTTATGTTTTAGATTTGAAGATTTTAGCAGCTTTTCAGCTTTTATCCCCCTTTAACTTTAAATTCTCTACTACTTAAATTACAGACACATGAAATTTCTACTTTTCCCATGTCTCATGGATTCCATGTCTTTAGATATCTTTCTAAATAGTTCCTATGATTCAACCTCTCTTTTCTAATCTTTCTTCAACCACTGATCTATCCTGTGTATTTTTCATTTCATAGATTATGTTTTTAGCTCTAGAAGTTCAATTTGAAAATGTATTTCCAAATTTCTTTAAATTTAAAATCTTACACATCATATGTGCAATAGATGCTTCAATATCCTTAACTATTTAGACTGACTTTGTTTATACCATATTGTGAATTTATATATTTTTCTACTTTTTTATTCATGATAATTATTTTTTAGATGTGAATTCTGAGTTTGGCTTGGGTGTTGAATATTTCTGTATTGCTATGAATGTACTTGGGCATTATTTGATACCTGATTTATGTTATCATATATATCACATCTCATATATTTATCTGGGTCAAATTTTTTTAGATAACCTTGTCTCTCAAAAATACAAAAGAGGAAGTTTAAGACATCTCATTTGAAAAATCAGTTGCCATATAGATATTCCTGAACAGAATGAAAGTATATATTAAATCACACAGAGAAAATATAAGAGATTTTATTAATTGAGTAAAGGAGAGAAAATGGACTTTTCTTAGAAACCTTGAATATAATTGTAGTTTCATATTCTTGGCATAAAAGAAATCAGGGTGGAGCAAATGGGAGTTGAGCAACAGTCTAATGATGAAAATCATAATATATTTAGTCTGTTTTTCCCCTTTGTCTGGTTTTCATGCTAATCTACTTGTTGCAGAGGCATTTATGCTCTTTTAAAATTCTCTGCGTGAATGATATCCAGTGAAGGTATGTGGATGTACAAAATGCCATCTGATGGGTATGAAAGAGGCATTTAAAGCTGGAATCAATTTTCAAGGGTGATTTATGGAATTAGATTAAAATATTTTATACTACAGAGTGCATTACTTATTATAAAACCAGTATGCGTCAAACAGAAAGGTAACGTGAGTGGATCCATTCACTCTACCTTCGTGGAAGCAGAAGGAGTTGGCTGATGATCTGACATAAGGAGAAGATTGCCATGAACGCTCCTGTGATGATATGATAAATAAGTCAGAGAAATAAAATAATCACCATACTAGATCCACTGAAGAACATCTTAAATTTGCCTTTTACTCCAGAACCTCATTGACCAAAATAATCATGCTTAGTTATAGAAGAGAGTATTAACATTCAGTTTTACAACCTACAAAATATGTTGCCACCTGATTTTTGTTCTATTTGTCTGAGTTCTGTACAAGTAGATTTATGAATACTTAAAATTCCCTTTGTTTAATTATTCACTGTTTAGTCATAACATTTGAACTTAGTTATATTTGCATGCCTAGGTCAAAATGGACCTTTAATCCCTGAACCTAACCTTTGAGACTTTCAGGAGGGAACACTGTGACATGTCACCTCTGATGCTGGACAACACGGGGCAGCCTGCTGTGAGTGTTGCAATCCAGATTTATCCCTCCTGCTGAATCTGTGTTTTGAATTATTTTTCCCTTCGATGTGTTAGTTCTTTTTTCCAACTTGAATTTTACTTTATTTTCCTTGCTAGGGCCTATTTTATTATTCCAGCATTTCCCACTTTAGTATCATCTGCAAAATGCATTAAGACCCTGTTTACTCCTTTGCTGAGGTCTGTGAGACACAGGGGCTCATAGATGTGGGGTCAGTATAGGCATTTGTTTTTCTTTCTTGCACCATTTACTGCACTGGCTTTTATGGAGCAGTGCTCACCCTACTACACAGGATTTCCATGGGTAAGGGAATTTTTTTTTTTAATCCATATTTTCATAACCCATAACAGAAAGAGAAAATATGATAGTAGTAATAGATTTCCCCTTTTAAACTAACTAAAGCATCTATAAATATTTATTAATTATCCCTCAGTGCATGTTCAGACAGAGGTAAGCAGAATGCAGGACAAAATAGAAAGAAATCTTTGAGGTCTTCTCTTGAGTAATTTACAATCGAAATAACAAAGATGATGTCCATATTATCTATTTCTCTCTCTCCCCCCCTCTCTATAATATATATGTGTGTGAAAATATATGTATAAATATGGAAATCCTGGAACATATACAACCACCTGGTGCTCTGTGTGTGGGAGAGGGCATTTGTGTGTTAACAGATCAGCTTAGGGAATCCTGAGGTCATTATCATAGCAAATCTGTGGTTTGCCAATGACATTATACACAAATGCACACACACACACTTTTTTTTATAAATTCATGATAAAGGTATATGAAATCAAATAAGAGAAAACTATCTACCTTGTAGTTCTCTCTGTCTGTCTGTCTCTCTCACACACACACATATACACACACACATACACACATACTTTTAAATTCAAGACAAAGTACAGAAGGTTATATGAGAGAAAAATATCTACCTTGCATTCCATTACTGTCACATTAATAAACTAAAGATTACTTTACTCACTAAAGGGTCATTTAGTTTAAGAGCTTAAGCAAATTTTGATCTCAGTGCTACTGGGCAGGTAGTGTAGAGTTCCAGTTATGCACATCCAGGGCTACCTCTTGTAGAGAAAATCTCTTATAAGTATCCCCTGTCAATAAAAAAGCTTATGGCCAAAGAGCTGAAGCAGGAAATAGGAGGTGGGACATCCAGCAGGAACAGAGAGAATTCTGGCAAAGAGTCAAAGATGTGGGAGATTTGCCCTGGAATGTTGAGATGGACATAAAAAGACAAGGAAAGAATTGAACCGGGGTTAGAGTAAAAGGGATAATTAGTTAAGAACAAGTCAAAGAATGAGCTGAAGCTCATGGTCTAAGAATTTATTAATAAATATTTAATTTTAGAGTCATTATTTAAGGAACTAAGTTGCCGGGAGGAAAAGTATAAAGTTTCAACCTCTCCAGGAAATAGGGTAATATGTAGGATACGTCCGCATTTGAATCTGCAAATGTCAACTTTTTTTTTTTCTGGCAACTTTTCTTGGAGGTTCAGGTTTCAGATTTTCTTAGAGATGAGAAACAAGGAATAATTACTGAGAAATACTTTATGCTCATTAAATTAAATAAAACATGAAATGTTTTTCAAATTCATTGCTAGGGTAAAATATACTTTTCTTTTCAAACATAGTCTTATATTCATGGAGCTATACATTTTCCTTGCTGAAAGTAAATATAACCTTTTAAAAGATGTCAATTAATTTATTCTAGTAAATTCCAGGCTTTTACATCCCACACCAATGCTTTTCCTTGACAATTGAAATTGCTTCATGAACTATTTTTGACCAGCTAAATTTGATGACCTCTCTGCTCTCTAAGTTTCATACCACAAATGTCAGAAACAGAGACCAATGAAAAGCACATCCTACATTCCAGCAGACAAAAGTAACAAGGATCTTTTCTTGTGGTTGGCAAAGAATAGGTTTGTTATTTAGAAAGTGATCACTTGAGTACAGTAACAAATGGAGTCATTTCCTGACCTACATTGTGTATATGACTGGTTTTCTGTTATTTGATACACTGAGTTCACACTCTTCAAGCCTCTAAATTTTGTGTCTATTTTGCCAGAGATCTTTACCTAACCTATTAACTTTTTCAAGGAGCTGAGCTGCCTGTTTCCCATTTCTAAGCAAAATAACTATTGGAAATGAATGGAGAAAACAGTTGAATGAGTAATTTCAGCAGTAAAGTTAGGTTTATTATAGATTATAATACAGTAACAAGGCTGTAGGAGACTACTATAATCAATTATGTACCCAAATTGGATAACCTAAAAAAACAAAGAAATTTCCAGACACAGAGAACCATTAAGGCTGAATCATGATCTGAGAGTCTAAACAGATTTAAACAAGCGCAAGACTGATCCATAACTAAAAGTTTTCCATCAAAGAAGGCCAAGAGCCTTATAAGTTTGCTGAAGACAACATATACAGAACTCATTGAACATTGAGAGGTTGAATTGGTACCAAATAGAGCCTTTGTCCCTATGTGATTATGCTAACAAAGGATAAATGTAAAACCAAATGTTACTACTCACTAACATGCCTCCTATTGACAGTTACACTGACAACTAAACCATATAAAGACTCAATAAAGAAACAGAATTAAAGATTAATTTCCCTATGAACATAGAGTCCAAAATTCTCAATAACATACTTACAAACTGAATCCAAGAACATATCAAAAAGGTCATCCACCATAATCAAGTAGTCTCCATCACAGTAACCCAACATATAAACAAACAGAAAGACAGAAAAGCATATGATCATTTCATTAGATGCAGAAAAGGCCTTTGATAAAAATCTAACAACCCTTCATGATAAAAGTACTAGAGAAAGTAGAGATACTTGGGACATATCTCAACATAATAAAGGTAGTTTGCAGGAATCCCATAGCTAGCATAAACTTAAATTGGGAGACACTCAAAAAGCATTTTCACAAAAATCAGGATCAAGACAAGGTTGTCAACTCTTGAAGTCTTATCAAAATCAATAAAAACTAAAGGATAACAAGGGGGTTCAAATAAGAATGAAAGAAGTCAAAGTATTATTATTTGCAAATTAGATGATAGCATATATAAATAACCCTGAAACTTTCACCATGGAACTCTGATAGCTGATAAATATTTTCAGCAAAGTAGCAGGACACAAAATTAATATACAACATCAGTAGCCTTCCTATAGACAAATGACAAGTGGAATAAGAAAGGAATCATGGAACAACACCTTTCACAACAGCATCAAAAATAAATTTAATACTTGTATATAATAATATATAATATAATATATCTTGAAGTAACTTTAACCAAGCAAGTGAAAGACTTGTATGAAAAAAAATTAGACCTTGAAGAAAAAACCTGAACAAGATATCAGAAGATAGAAACATGTCCCATGCTCATGGATAGGTAAGATTAACATAGCAAAAATGGCCATCCTACAAAAAGCTCTCTATAGATTCATTTCAATTGCCACCAAAATTCCAACAATATTCATCACAGATCTTAGGAGGACAATTTTCAGCTTCATATGGAAACACACACACACACACACACACACACACACACACACACACACACACACACACACACTGTTGATATCTAAAGCACTCCTGAACGATAACAGAGAAGCTGGAGGTATATATACCATTTCTGGTTTCATACTGTATTATGGTTACAGTAACAAAAAACAGCATAGTATTGGCACAAGAAAGTTACATTGATCAGTGTTACAGAATTGAAAACTAAGACAGAATTCTACATACCTATGAACACATGATTTTTGATCAACAATCCAGCCATACTATAAAAAGACTGCATCCACAACACATGTTGCTGGTCATGTTGGATGGCTGCATGTAGAGGATTCAAATAGATTCAATCTTATCACTGTGTGCAGAACTCAATTCCAAATAGATAAAAGACCTCAGCATAAGGCCGAAGCTGATAGAAGAGAAAATGGGAAGTAGCCTTGAACTGATTGGCACAGGAGAAGGCATTCTGAACTGAAAACAGCTAAGGAACAAAGAACAACAGTTAATGAAAGGGACCTCATGAAACTGAAAAGCTTCTCATGCAAAGGACACCATCATTCAGACAAAGCAACAGCCTAAAGAATGGGAATACGTTTTTGTTTTTAACCAAATACACAAATGATATCTAAAATATATAAAGAACTCAAAACTTTGGACATGGGGAGGGGGGAAGGGATTAGGGATTTTCAGGGGGATGGAACCAGGAAAGGGGATAACATTTGAAATGTGAATAAATAAATATGAAATAAAGAAAAAAACAAATGGTGCTGGTTCAAATGGAGGTCAGCATGTAGAAGAATGCAAATTGACCCATTCTTATCTCCCTGTACAAAGCTCAAGTCCAAGTGGATCAAGGACCTCTACATAAAACCAGATACATTGAAACTTAGAGAGGAGAAAGTGGGGAAGAGCCTCCAACACATGGGCACAGAGGAAAATTTCCTGAACAGAACATCAATGGCTTATGCTCTAAGGTCAAGAATTAACAAATGGGACCTCATGAAATTGCAAAGCTTCTGTAAGGCAAAGGACACTGTCAATAGGAAAAAACGGCAACTAACAGATTGGGAAAAGACCTTTACCAATCCTACATCCAATTGAGGGCTAATATCAAATATATTCAAAGAACTCAAGAAGTTAATCCAGAGAAACAAATAACCCTATTAAGAAATGGGGTACAGTGCTAAACAAAGATTTTTCAAGAGGAATATCAAATGGCCGAAAAGCATCTAAAGAAATGTTAGTCATTAGGGAAATGCAAGTCAAAACAACCCTGAGATTACACCTTACACCAGTCAGAATGGCTAAGATCAAAAACTCAGGTGACAGCAGATGCTGGCAAAGATGTGGAGAAGAGGAACACTCCTCCATTGTTGGTGGGATTGCAAGCTGGTACAACCACTCTGGAAATCAGTCTGGGGGTTCTTCAGAGAATTGGACATAGTATTACCCGAGGACCCAGCTATACCACTTCTGAGCACATACCCAAAAGATTCTCCAACATATAACACGAACAGATGCTCCACTATGTTCATAGCAGCCTTATTTATAATATCCAGAAGCTGGAAAGAACCCGTATGTCCTTCAACAGAGGAATGGGTACAGAAAATGTGGTACATTTACACAACAGAGTACTGCTCAGCTACTAAAAACAATGAATTCATGAAATTCACATGCAAATGGCTGGAACTAGAAAATATCATCCTGAGTGAAGTAACCCAATCACAAAAGAACACACATGGTATGCACTCACTGATAAGAGGATATTAGTCCAAAAGCTCAGAATACCCAAAATATAATTCACAGACCACATGAAGCTCAAGAAGAAGGAAGACCAAAGTGTGGGCACTTTGGTCCTGCTTAGAAAGGGGAACAAAATACTCATGGGAGCAAATATGGAGACAAAGTGTAGAGCAGAGATTGAAGGAAAGGCCATCCAGAGACTACCCCACCTGGGGATACATCCTGTATACAGTCACCAAACCCAGATACTATTGTGGATAGCAAGAAGTGCTTGCTGAGAGGAGCCTGATATAGCTGTCTCCTGAGAGGCTTTGCCAGAGCCTGACAAATACAGAAGTGGATGCTCACAGCCAGCCATTGGACTGAGCATGGGGTCCCAAATGGAGGAGTTAGAGAAAGAACTGAAGGAGCTGAAGAGGTTTGCAACCCCATAGAAAGAACAACAATATCAACTAACCAGACCCCTCAGAGCACCCAGGGACTAAGCCACCAACCGAGGAGTGCACATGGAGGGACCCATGGCTCCAGCCACATATGTAGCAGAGGATGGCCTTGTCTGGTATCAACAGGAGGAGAGAACCTTGGTCCCGTGAAGGCTCAATGGATGCCCCAGTGTAAGGGAATGCGAAGGCAGGGAGGCAGGAATGGGTGAGAGAGTGGAGGAACACCCTCATGGGGACGGGAGATGTGATAGGGTTTTCTGGGGGGTTAGGAACTGGGAAAGGGGATAACATTTGAAATGTAAATAAAGAAAATATCCAATTAAAAAAAAGACCCTTAAAAAAAAAAAAAAAAAAAACTTGGACAAGAAGAAAACAAATAACCCAATTAAAAATTAGGTAGAATTCTAAAGAATGAATTCTCAAAAGAGGAAACTCAAGTGGCTGAAAAACACTTAAAGAAATATTCAATATCCTTAACTCTCAGGAAAATGAAAATCAAAATGACTTTTAAATTTCATTTATACCAGTCAGAATGACCAATATCAATGAAACAAATGCCAGCTCAAGCTGTCAAGGCTGTAGGAAAGGGCAACACTCATCCATTGCTGGTGGGACTTCTTCAGCCACTATGGAAATCACTACGGTGGTTTTTCAGGAAGACTGGAATTGATTTACTTCAAAATCCAGCTATGCCACTCTTGGGCATGTACCCAAAAGATGCTTCACCCTACCACAAGGACACTTGCCTCAACTATGTTCATTACTGCTGTATTCACAATAGCCAGAAATTGGAAACAAATTTGATGTCCCTCAGTGAACAGTCTCACCCTCTTAAAAGTCTCCCCCATTATCCCTCCCCTTCTCCTCAGGGAAAGTCACCTCCCCCTAATTAAGTACCATGCTACCCTGGGACATTAAGTCACAGCAGGACTACACACATTTTCTCCCACTGAGGCATGACAAGGCAGTCCAGCTAGGGGGAAGCAGATCCAATGACAGGCAACAGGGTCACAGAAAGCCCCTGTATGAGTTGTTAGGGAACCCACAAGAAGATCAAGCTGCACATCTGCTACAAATGTGTAAGGGGTCTAGCTCCAGCCCCTGAATGCCCTTAGGTGCTCTTGACCCCTCCAGCTTGCTCTTTCTTATGCCCTACTCTTCCACAAGACTCCCCAAACCCTGCCTGATGTTTGGCTGTAGATCTCTGCATTTGTTTCCATCAGCTTCTGGATAAAGCCTCTCAGGAGATAGTTATACTAGGTTCCTATTTGCAAGCATAACAGAGTGTCATTATTAGTATGAGACTCTCCCATGGAATGAGTCTCAAATTAGGCCAGTGAGGCTGGCTGTTTCCTCGGTTTCTGCTCCATCTTTATTCCTGCAAATCTTAGGTAAGACAAACTTGGGGTCAAAGGTTTTGTGGGTGTGTTGATGTGCCCTTCCTTCCATTGGAAGTCCTGCCTGGCTACAGATGGTTTCACTTCAGTCTCTATGTCCCCATCAGCTAGGGTCACCTCCATAAACTCCTTGAAGCTTTCCCTATCCCAGGTCTCAGGCTAGTCCCAGAGATGTCCTTCACCAATTTTTATTCTCTCTCCCAGTCCTTTCCTGACCTACCTCTCCATACTTGATCACTGTCCCATTACCCTCCTCATTCCCTCTCCCATTCAGTTCCCTCCTTCCATCCATCTCCAATGTCTATTTTATTTCCCTTTCTAGAGGAGATTCACACATCCTCCCTTTGGCTCTCCTCATTGCCCAGTTGCTTTGTGTCTGTGGATTGTAGCATGGTTATTCTTGACTTTATGACTAATGGCCATAAATATATAAATATATAGCCATAAGTTAGTACATACCATGTATGTCTTTCTGGGTCCAGCTAACATTACTCGGGGCAATATTCTCAAGTTTTATCCATTTGCCTGTAAATTTCATAATGTCTTTGTTTTTAATAGCTGAATAGAATTCCATTTTTTAAACATACGACATTTTATTTATCCTTTCTTCAGTGAAGGGACATCTAGGTTTTTTTTTTTTCCAGTTTCTGGCTATTATGCACATAGCTGCCATGAAAAAGTTGAGCAAATGTCCCTGTAGTATAGTGGGGCATCTTTTGGGTGTGTGCTCAGGAGTGACATAGCTGTATCTTGGGGTAAAACTATTCCATATTTTCTCAGAAACTGCCAAACCAATTTCCAAAGTGGGTGTACAAGTTTTCATTTCCCCCAGCAATGGAGGAGTGTTCCCCTTGCTCCACATCCTCACCAGCATGTGCTGTCATTTGAATTTTTGATCTTAGCTATTCTGATGAATGTAAAATGGAATCTCAGAGTTGTTTGATTTTCATTTCCCTGATAACTAAGGGTGTTGAACATTTATTTAAGTGTTTCTCAGCCATTAGAGAATCCTTTGTTGAGAATTTTTTAGCTCTGTACTTGATTTTTAATTGGGCTGTTTGGAAAAAACGTTTATAAAGGAAAAAAAAGTATTAAGTGAGTAAATGAAAGAAACTCACTAAAAGCAAGTATGATGATACACCACAGGCCTGTATAAGTCTCTTATAAAGATAAAAATCCGGATATGTGCAAAGGAACTAAGGAAAGACTATTCTACAATATAGGATAGTACCAAACAAATATGGCAGTACCAAATATTTATATGTGGCAATTATATTTCTCCTGATTTGTATGTTGACTTGATTGCCTCACTTTATTTTTCTGGTTGGCCTAGAACTCTCGTACATATACTCCCTAGACTAGGTATGGCTAGGTCTCATTGAGCTCCATCTTACTCTGCCTCTTCCAAGTGCTCAATTACAGGCATGAACTTGATGAGATGATTCTTAATGGAAGTGATATTTTTTGACCTGTGACAATCAGCCCACAATAGAGCACTAATTATTTCCAAATGGGCATATAACTTGTATATGGACAGATACTAATAATTAGTTTCTTAAAAAGGTCTGAGTTAATTTCAATGATTATAAGATGTGAAAAATATAGACCTATTTGTGATTTGGAAACTTTGAAGTATAAATTGCAGTCAGGTTGGGGAAGAACTAAAGTTGGAATTTTACTTTTCAGATAGCTTTATTTTTCAGGCTTCGGTGACTTAGTTGCAGAATTCATTAAGCTTCCATTGAATCTTGCATTCCTGAAAATGTTCCCAGAGACATAATTCCAGATCCTACTCTAACACTGGCCTTCACAAAATTTACAAGAGTTCATGAAATAGTGTTTGGCTATTTTTGTGTTTCTGACCTTTAGTTCACATGGGCATGCATCCCTAGTAAATTAATGGAGTGAATCTGGAAAAGGTCTGGGAGGTTATCTTACGGGAATCCCTCCTCTAGTGAGATGTTTTTCCAGTCTTAGCCTGAGCACTTCCAGGGACTTGGCTTTCTCTATTTTCTCAGGGAATTCTTTGCAAGTTGAAGATATTTTTCTTGTATTATTCTAAATCATGCCTTTCTGCTAACAACATTGACCTGCTGGGTTTAGGAGTTTTCTCTTACAAAAACTGATTGATCATAAGAAAAATTTTTACATTTACACATGAATTTTTATTTTAATTAAAATTTATTTTATTTTTATTTTTATTTTTTTTTTGGTTTTTCGAGACAGGATTTCTCTATGTAGCCCTGGCTGTCCTGGAACTCACTCTGTAGACCAGGCTGGGCTTGAACTCAGAAATCCACCTGCCTCTGCCTCCCAAGTGCTGGGATTAACGGTGTGTGCCACTACTGCCCAGCTAAAATTTATTTTTATTTTTTAAATTTAAAATTAAATTTGAACATCTTTGGCATTTTTTAAAATTTTCTTTACTTAAATAATTTTTCAATTAAAACAAATGATTTGAATTCTTGTTGCTTTAACTGTTAACTATTCAGTATAATTTTTTTCTGCAAGATAACACAAAGAAGTACTATTTACTGTTTTAATTTTGTTTTCTTGTTTATATTCATACCCTCTCCTTTGTTTTTGTTTCATCAGACTCAACCCAGGCCCTTTCACATACTATGTATGGTGGTTTGCATATGCTTGTGCCAGGGACTAGCGCTATTAGGAGGTGTGGCCTTGGAGGAAGTGTGTCACTGTGGGCGTTGGCTTGGAGATCCTCCTCCTAGCTGCCTGAAAACAGTCTGCTCCTGGACTTCCTTTCAATGAAGATGTAGAAGTCTTGGCTCCTCCAGCACCACATCTGCTTGGATGCCGCCATGTTCCTGCTTTGACTGGACTTCTGAACCTGTAAGCCAGCCCCAATTAAATGTTGTCCTTTATAAGAGTTAACTTGGCCATGATGTCTCTTCACAGTAATGGAAATCCTAACTAAGACAATAGGCAAGTGCTTTATTATTGACCTACTCACCCAGTTCCAGAAAATGTCTTTGAAATAAATCTTTGAAGGAAATGATAAAAGAAAAATGTCAAACAGTGTTGGCTATAGGGAGGAATGGTAAAGAGAGGAACACACGGTTGATTTGAGTTGGGAAGTATGGGAAGACTTCATCATGAATGTGTTAGGACACTCCTTAGAGAGCTATAGGCCAATCTGTGAAGCATCGCCACCCTTGCCCATCTGGTGGAAGTGTAAGGCATGAGGCTGGAGGAAAAATGATAGACAAGGGTTGGAATGTTTCCTTTCTAGCAAAAGCATAATATTGCTGTATATAGATATTGTTGCCTGGTGAGTTATTTTAGGTTAGCAGTTCTCAATAGAGCTCACTGAGTTAATTTTGATATTCTGCTGTGGCCTCGACATTGTTATCAAAATCTCCTCTTATTTCCTAGTATCTATTCCAAAGAGACTTTGAACATTGAACTAAACTCATTTTTCTAAAGATAAAATGGTAATAGTAAAACTCAATTTTGAAATTCTCCTGATTTGATACTACTCCATGCCTTTCTCTCTACCTTCCAACTACTGAGTCCCACTCCTGGACCTACGGCACCATTGCAACTGAATTTAACTTTCTTGATGAAGCTGGCCTCCAATTTTAAATATGGTTTCAAATAAACTACTGGTAAATGACAGTAAAAAACAAACAAACAAACAAACAACAACAAAAACAACTGGTTCCCTGTAGTTGTCTAGATATGACATGTCAGATTCATGGGTTCAAATATTGGCCCCATATTTGGGGTCTCATCAGAAAGTGCTAGGAACTTTAAGAGGTGGGGCTTAGCTAGAGATCAGCAAAGGCAAGATTTATCTTTGCCCTAGCCCTTTCAAGTCTCTCAGCTCTCACCTCTTTGCTTTCTATCTCCAGGCTGGTTTTTTTTTGTTGTTTGTTTGTTTGTTGTTTGTTTTTTCATCTCTTTACTCCTTGATGCTTCTGCTTGTCATGGAACTAAAGGTACTTCAGTCAACCAACAAAATACTGAGCGAGACCTCTGAAGTTGTGAGCTAAGATAAACTTTCCCAGATTTATGCTGTTTCTGCCAGATATTTGTCATAGAGATGACATATGTTCTTCTATTCTGTAACTAGCTTTCTGAGTCCAAAAGTGAAGTGTCAATTAAGTTCAGTCTTCTAATTAAAAAAACAAAAAACAAAACAAAACAAAACAAAACCCCCAAAAAACCTAGCTGGCATGATTCTGATTTATAATACTAATCCAAATAAACCAAAAACCAAAACCAAAACAGAAAAACAAACCATAAAACAGGAGGGACTAGTGTTTTCTTTTGATCTACAAGATACTATTTATAGGAGGTTTTATTTTGAGACAGGATCTCATTTGGTGATCCCTGCTGACCTAGAACTTGAGAGAACACTCCTACCATGGCTTTCTACCGCTGAAGATAACAAGAAAAAGCTGCCAGAGCCAGGTAAGTTACTCATAATCAATCCTCAGCATAATATAAAGTTTTAGAAGCTAAATAAATCTAACAATTATTTCATAATTTTACTACAATAACAAATTTCTTTTAAAAATTTTCAGCTAACTGGCCAAATACAGCATTTATTTCTTTAATGAAATACTAATGTGCACTACTATAATTTTAATAAATTATGAACTATCATTCATTTTCCTTCTAAATATACCACACTCTGAGCTTTTTTCATGTTATCCTTTCTTTACCTTTATTGTCCATCAGTGTGTTACTATTTATACATTCTATTATATTATTTTTTATTTGCATATCTTGAATTATTCTGAGTCCCTTTTGTGGGCTCTGCTCTTACTAATGCATGACATTCTTAATTTTTCATTCACCTCTAGAAATTCTCTTCATCCATCTATGTTTCATATTGTTTGAAAGATTCATTTTGGTTAACTTGATATACTTTAAATACCTATATTAATATATATTAGGTAGAAAGCAACATTAGTCTTCTAGAAATGGACACATCCTCAGGACATACCATTATCATTTCAAACGATGTCTGTGTTCATTTTTAATATCTCATTTATCCTCATAAGGATTGGCCAAATATATAAGAAATATTTCTCTCTATTTTTTTCTTTGCTTTAGGCAAGGATGAACCAAACTCTATTTATATTATTTCTTTGCTTCAGGAAAGAAAGCACCAAACTAGGAATGTGGAACTTTGTATAATTTACTTAATACATACCCTAACTCCGAGATCTGAAAGGGATTCCTTTATTTCTTAATATTTTAAACATTTCCTAAGGAAAGAAATGGCTCTGAGTTATATTCTTTTAAATGGAAACATCTAAATCAAAACTGAAGACTAAATGTCCAAATATCCCTCACTATTCAGTCATGCATCTTTGAATTCAAGCTCTAGTTCCTTTCTGTGAAATTCCTAGCCTTACAGAAACATGAAAGCATTCACTCCCTCTCACCAACCATGAAGTACCTAATCCTTATATACAAACATTCCAATTAAGAAAAAACATCCCTATCTCTAAAGAAGAAGAAATAGTAATAAAAAGAAAGAAGTACATTGTTTATGTGTAAAGAATTTTTTAAAAAAACATAATTGTATTGGTGACCCAAATCTACCCTTGATTTATTACTTTTCAATAAGGTACATTTCAAGATCTTGGGTTTTAAGATACTCATCTCCTAAATTTATTAGAATGATTCACCTAGTTGATCCCACTATTTAACCAGATATAGTGGCCATCTTTAAATCACTTAAAGTACAATATCAAGTTGACATTTCTCCCCTTCAATGTTTGTCATATCAGTTTGTCTTTCCTGGAACTACTGGTTTAATATACCCATAGAATACCAAACACATAAGACCAGAAAATGAATTCTCCATGACACATCATATAATTAATATATCAAAGATTCAGAATAAAAGTAATCTACAGGAAAGATTCCTCTATAAGGATGATCAATAAAAGTACTACAATTGCTATGTCCAGAGACTGCCATTCGTACTGTAGTCTTCTATATTTGTTATAGTACTTTTCTTGTTATTTTTGTAAATCGGTTCTGAGAGTTCTGAGGGCTGAATAATTATTGTATAAGATATTACATTTAAAAATCCATTTCTGGTCTTGAGGGAGAAGACTTCATATTGCCTATATGTTTTGGAGTTCCTGTTAAAATATGATGATTGGATTAGACTTAGAATGGTCTCCCCAGGGCTTGAATAGGACATATTTGAAGCAGGTAGAATATGGAAGGTATCGGTAACTGTCATCCAAACATACATGCTTCTCCATGTGATGAAGAGTTTTTAATGAGAACAGCAATTTCTCATATCTTCATGGATTAGATCTACGACCTATACTACCTAATGGGATATGAGTAGAAATGACTTGGTTTGGTTCCTACACTCACACAACAAATGTCCCTTGTATCCTCCACTCCCGCATTCTTTTCCTTAGTGATCAGCTTGAATGGAGACAATGACTAGTGTGATTTACAAACCACATACTAAAATAGGATAGCCTCTTTTCATTTAAATATAAAATATGGCATGGAGGATGGCTTGTTTGACATCAGTTTTGATTATCAATTCAGTCTCTGAGACCTACAGGAAAGAAATAAAAAACTGACTCCTGGAAGTTTCTACTCATTTCTCCACATATAACATGGCATCTGTTAATCCCTCAAAATTAATAAACAGCTGTCAAATATGCTTTATAATTGTTTTCAACATGAGACATTGAACGTATTATTTACTTGCTTGGTACTGAGACTTGAACTTTGAATTTTTTGCATACTAAGCAAAATACCACAGCTGTACATAACCTGGATCTACTATAATCTTTGACTTAGCATATAACTTTAAGAAATGCTGCAATAATTGTGACTTTCAAAGTAATATTTTCTTTTTCAATATTTTATTAGTTAAAATATAATGACCATCCACATCTACCATATCTGCTCTGTATGCTAATTGGCATTTATTATTTTCTCTCAATTTCTAAATTATGAATCTCACTTTTTATTTTAAAATTTGTTTTCCCTTATTCTCAATTCGTTTCAATACTCTTGCTGTCACAAACTCATATACACAGGACTCAGAATTCCTGGAATTAGCAGGAAAAATATCCTCTTGGAATTGTCAGCTCATTATTTTACTCAGCATGGACAACTAACACAATCTTAAGCTGCTGCTGACATTCCTTCTCTGGATATGGCAACCACTGGGGATTGTTGACCTCATGATGACTGTAAGAATTTATTATTTGTTTCTTCACAAAAATCTTGATTTTTTTTCACATTCAGTTTGCTTGGCTCAAGCTGACAATGAATTGGCCACAGCGAATGGAAAGGGGTTTTCCTTTTAGTCTCTCACACTGAATTTACTTAAGTGAATTTCTAGAATTTTACTTCTTAACCATATGACCCTAGAGCCTGTCCAAGAATAAATATATATATGAAATGAACAATATGGTGAGACATTAATGACCAATTTCAACTTGCCAATTTTAGGCACTTCATTTTTTTTTATTACAAATGAAGTTTTCCTTCAACAGATACTAAAAGCAGTATTCAGATGATTATATTCTTACCACAAGAGTTGACACTGTCCAAGTTCATATGGGATATTCTTGTAATTCAGAATTTCAGAAGTTAATTTCAGAGTTGTGATTTCACTTGGTGTCTAAGATATTCAGGTTGAGAAAATGAAATGTGTGGCTGTAAATGAAAGGCCTCTGTGGGATAACAGATATGTTCACAACATAGTGACAATTCATGGAACCGAGACTCAATCTTTGAACAAATCCTGTAGTAATGTTAACAACAGCCACCGTATGAGAGACATTCATTTTAGAAAAATAGATGAAAAGAACTCAAAAATATGCTTCTCTAAAACTGTTTTACAAGAACAGAAATAATACTTGTGACTTCTGTCACCACCACCCTGCTCCCAAATCCTTCTGAGTAGCTGTGGAGGGTTGATGGCTTTCAGTCAATTTTCTTTAAGAATGTGGCCACTGAAAGGCTACTAAGGTTCCAGTAGACAGCCAGGGACACAGGCCCATCCAAATAGAACTAAGTAGACCCAATGGGTTAAATGGATTTGAAGAACAAGGAGGGGGAATTGAGGGACCAGGAGGGAGGAAAGAGAAGTTTGAAATATTTTAATTAAACAATAACCTTAAAATAAATGTGCTTTGATACTATTTGGTATTATTGAGTATATCATAAAATTGATAATATTTTGGAAAATAAAATATCACATGAAGTTGCAATAGAATAGTGGTGAGGGAGATAGGGTTAAAAAAAAGGGAAAAATAGAGGATAGATTTAATTGAAACATGTTATATTAATATTTACAAATATATTGCTTATTAATATCCCAAATATCAGTTATCTATTTTTATGAACATTCCTGGAATCCTCTAATATCTAGTGGTGGCCTAACTCATCACAGATTGCTTGAGACTAAGCTTGATGACCTGAGAACCTTCCTCAGTGTGCCTTATTTAAGTAGGATCTTTATTATATAGCACTCTTGACCTTCCTTTTAGGTAAACTTCTTTGGATTTTTTCCCATTATAATTTTTTCTCTGTAATTAAAAAAAATTTAAGTTTTGTTTTAACATCATTACAGAAGGGGGGAATAAAACCTGGAGTGTAAAAAACAAATCCCAGAAGATTTCACTATTAATAGAACTGAAAGAAGGGAACCTGTGGAAGAGGGGGAGGAAGAATTGTAGAAGCCAAAGCAGTCAAGGGCACCAGAGAATACAGCTCACAGAATCAACTAAGCAGGGCTCAGAGGGCCTCACAAATGCTCAAGCAGCAATCATGGAGCCTGGATGGGTCTGAGTTAGGTCCTGTTATGATTGTCTGCTTGGTATTTTTGTAGGACTCCTCCACTGGGGATTTAAATTCTCCATTTGGGATTTAAGTTCTGAGAGCCCCCTTAATCACAAACATGCAGAAATATGTATCTATATGTGTGTACATGTGTGTATGAAAGTATTGGCATATGTATGTATAACACAATTGTAGACAATTGCACACAAACAAGTAAACAAAGCCAAATAAAAGTTATACGACAATACATATTATATGTTAAGTGTTATATGAGTTTGTTTGTATATAACTGCCTGCCTATTAATGTGATGGTTTTCCAGGCTACTGATCTGTTAGAGGACCAGTCATTGGCAGAGAGCATATCATTACGTATGACAGTTTGCACTTTATTTATTCTTTCTCTTAGATGAGGTCACAGTTTCTAAATACTTGTCACATAAATAGAACACAACATTATATAGGAATATGATTGAATACTGATTCTCAAGCAGAATTTGCTATTCTTTTGGGTCAATATACTTGTTTACTTATGTATTTAGTTGCTTATTTTTATTCATTAATTTATACATTCAACAAATAAGGATTAATGCTTTTTAATGGCATCCATACTAAAGACAAAACAACTGTGGATCATAGGAAGCAACAGCACTACTTCATATGACCAAATAAATAGCTTAAAACTGGGAATTCTTGTGCATAAATGTTAAGGTGTATTATCAGAATATTCAAGATTGATCCATATTATAATTTTACATTTTTACTCTTTATAATATCACAAATGTACTAAAACATTTTTATTATTAAATTATTTTATTAGTATTCTAAATACCCCCCTTCCAGAGTTCTTCACCACATCCCCCTCCCCTTTGCTTCTGAGAGGGTGTTTCCCAGCCCCCACCCCTACCTCATCCTCCCCAGCATACTCTTTCCCTGGGCCATCAAGTATCTACAGGATTAGGTGCATCCTCTCCCACTGAGGCCAGACAAGAGAGTCCTCTACTACAAATGTGCTGAGAGCTACGGACCACCCCATGCATGCTCTTTGGTTGGTGGCTTAGTCTCTGGGAGCTCCCAGGAGTCCAGGTTAGTTAATATACTGTTCTTCTTCCTGTGGGGTTACCATCCCCTTCAGCACCCTCAATCCCTAACTCTTCATTCAGTAAGTGTCCCGGACCTCAGTTCAATGGTTGGCTGTGAGTATCTGCAACTGTTTCAGTCAGCTGCTGATAGAGCCTCTCAGAGGACAGCCATACTAGGCTCTCGTCTGAAAGTCTGAACATGGCATTAGTAATAGTGAAAGGGTTTGTACATGTCAATGGATGGATTCCAAGTTGAAGTCACTGGATGACCCTTCCTTCAGTCTAGGCTCCATTTAAGAACCTGCATTTCTTAGCAAAGAACAATTCTGGGTCAAAAATTTTGGAGGTAGGTGTCCCAAAACATTTAAAAAGACTAAATATTAGTCTTCTATTATGATTTGCAAAATGTTATGAACATCATCAGGTGATTTGATGTATTTTTGTCAGTACCAAATTGTTGAGGGGAAAGAACATGAGAGTTTATAAGGCCTTGACTCTGCCTACTTAAGAGACATTGTGGCATATGTTTAAAAAACACTTGAAAAAAAAGAAATAAACCATACATGATTCTTCAAATCTTAATGAAATAATTTAGAACTTTCAATAATACATTTCTAATTTATGTTTTAAAATATGAATATAAGTCCTTTGAGAGAACTTATCTTGTGAGCTAATGGACCTCACATAGCCAAACAGATGGAAATTTTGCTACTGACATCAGCTTTTCCTATCATTCTGGGAGAGAAATGTGAACTTTCTGGACAGGACACTAGTAACATAGGCCTCAAAACCAGCATTCAATAATTGGGACCTCTTAAAGCAGTGGTTTTTAACATTTGTAATGTTGTGACCATTTAATATAGTTCCTTGTGTTGTAGTGACCCACAACCATAAAATTATTTTCATTTCTATTTCAAAATTGTAATTTTGCTACTTTATGAATTGTAATGTAAATATCTGTATTTATGATAGTCTTAGGTGACTCCTATGAAAACATCATTTAAGATCTTCAAAGGAGTCATGATCAACAGATTGAGAACCACTGTGTTAAGAGTTAAATGCTTCTGTACAGCAAAATACACCATGCCAGCAAACTGGCAGCCTATAGACTAGGAAAAAAACCCTACCAGTTATGCATCTGATAAAGAGTTAATATCTAGAGTATAATAATAATAATAATAATAATAATAATGTCCCTGAACATTATGAAAACAAATAACTCAATTTTAAAATAGGATAGAGAGCTAAACAAAGAGTTCTCAAAAGATATAACAGAAATGACTGAGGGATACTTGAACAAATCATCATCCTTAGCCATCAGGGAAATGCAAATCAAAACTACATTGAGACTTCATCCTGCCCCAGTTAGAGTGGCCAAGATCAGTAATACAAACGGCAGCACATACTAGAGAAGATGCATATAAAGGGAGTCATTTATCCGCTGGTACTGGGATTGCAAACTGATTCAGCTACTATAGAAGTCTGCATAGAGGTTACACAGGAAGCTAAGAATCAATCTATTGCATGATTCAGCTGAAAAAAATGTTGGACATAGACCTGCAAGAGTCTGCATCTTACTACAGAGATACAGGCTCTTCTGTGTTCATTGCTTGTCCATTTATAGTAGCCAGGAATTGGAACCAGCCTAAATGTCAATTAACTGATGAATGCTTACATCTATGCAATTTTACACATAAAATATTATTCAGCTATTAAGAGAAATGAAATTATAAATTTTCAGGTAAATGGATGGAACAAACAAAAAATCATCCCGAGTGAGAGAAACTGACACAAAATAACAAAATTTCATGTTTTCTATCATATATGAATGTAATCTTTTAAGTTTTCAACATGTGTGTTTTGATCTGAATACCCAAAGAATTTAAGTAGCTATTAAGAAACCACAAGGGAGGACTCTGCCTAGTATGGGGAAAATAAAACATAGTATTATAAAGTGCAGTAAAACTAGGATAGGTGGATTAAATGGGGAGAGAGGGAGAAGAACTGTAAAAAGAAGAAACAGAGGAAGAACAACTAAGACTAAAGACTTTTACAAAGCCATCTGGAAATCTATACTGTAGATGTTCCCTAAAATATAAACACAAATGAAAGTAACTTAAAAGAGTTCAACATACATTAAGGAGTCCGTATACCAATAAGACCTCCAGTGTCATGAATAGATTATATCTTATTCAGTCATTGGTCAAATAGGTCATATAAATTTTCTTATCCCCACATATCACAGGATTATTACCAACTCTACTGGTAAATCTCTGTAACCTAGTGGAAATGTACCTATTCTGAAGAGACAACTTACATATATAGGTCTTCAAACATGGAAAAACAGAACTTGGGTCCAACTTAAAGATTCATTCTTAATATTCCTACTACTGGAAGGTACTCTGTACACTACCAAAGGTGGAAAGTAATTATCAATATCACCCAGCTAGAAAACATATGGCCTTCAACAGCATCCTGCCTGCAAAATATACTGATGTAGCAGTGGCACAAACGTTATGGGAGGAGACAACCACTTTTTTTTCTTTTGGATTTATGGCCAATTCTGAGAGAAACAATCTGTAACTGACATTGCCGAAGTGGCCAAGAACCTGAAGCTTGATAGGTCCCTGCCCTAGTGGAAAACCTACTATTAGTTTGCTAAAATAACATAACAATAAATTACTTTTAATAACATTTCTCTACCTATAGATCAGAGCATTGTTCAGTCCTAATGGAAAAAGCTTCTTCTTGGAATACATGGTAATTAATGCAGAGACACACACCTAGACAATGTAGTGAGAGTGGAACATTGGAGTCCTCAGTCCTAAATGAGTTGTTTTAATCAAACCCTGTTTGCTGAAAGTTCAGGAATCTCTGAGGAAGAGAAGGCAGAAATATCATATGAGCCAAAGGTAATAGATAACTCTAAAGAAAACAGAATCTTTCAGATACACCAAGACTGATACATACATAAACTCATAGAGACTGTGATAGCATGCAGAAGAGTTGCACACATTCAAACCCAAGAAAATCCTAGAACAAAGGGACAGTAGACACAAAATCCTACCGTTAACCAAAGAGCTATTTGCAACTGATACCTGCTGAAAGAGTGAATATCAGTTTCTTCAATTGCGTGTTATTGGGCATGTCAACCACACTCTAGGTTAGGTGCCATGCCCAGAAGTCATTGGGCAACATAAAATGAACTGAATATCATTTGTAGTCCCCACCTTTTTTGAATTTTTGGTTTATATGGCTTTGATTTTTGTTTTTAGGTTTTTATTTAATTACTTTCTGTCCACAGGAGGAGTCAGAGACACAGAAATACACACACACACAAGAACACAAAGACACATACACACAGATACAGAGAGTGAGTGAATTTGAAATTGGGTGTGCAAGGATCTTGGCAGAAGATCTGAGAGGAATTAGGTGAGTAAAAGAATATGAGCAAAATATATTGTATTAAAATAGTAAAGATTAATTAATTAATTAGTACTACCTCTAGCGCTTACATTCTTTGTGAGCTGTGCTCTCTTTATTTTCTGCAAAGGATAAGACCTTTGCAAGTGTGAGCTCACATTAGCTGTGGCTGGCTGTACAAGACCCATGCACTGCTTAAGAGGGACGCATAACTCTCCACCCCTTGCTGGGGAGCTTTTGACAGCCAATGGCTGTTAGAGAACGGTGAGTTAGTCTTCATTAGGAGTGTGGTCCCTCATAAGTTGATCATACTTCACTGAATGACTCCACATAAATAATTAAATTAAGTTACTTATTTAAAATAAAAATAGGAGGTGATGTTAGGGATGGAATTGGTGGCTATATTTTGGAGGGCGATAGTAAACATCAGTATGCACTTCATGAAATTCTCAATGAATAAATTTCATAACTACTGTATGCGTGATGTGTGTAATTCTAGTACTCCTCCAAGGAAAGTGGTAGACAGAGACAGGAGACTTTTCCTGAAGCTCTCAATAAAGCTTGCCTGGAGTAAACAGCATAGTAGAAACACTACAAGACCCTGCATCAAACAACTCAACAGTTGAAAAGCAAGTATTGACATCATAAATTCATATTTTGCATACAGTGGGATACACTAGTGTGTTTGTAATGTGTGTGTGTGTTTGTGCACATGTGCATAGATGCACACATGTCACATAGTACATGTAGGGATCTAAAAACAGCTCAGAGAATGAATCAATCCTGTCCTTCTACTCTGTGGGACCTGGTGATGAAACTCAGGTCATTAGTCTTGGTAGCAAGTGAAATTAGCTGCTAAGCTTTACTGCCAGCCCTGGATTCTTTTATGATGAGTACAATCTATACATGATTTAACTTTATTGATTCATCCAGATTTAAAAAAAAACCCAAACCTTCTTAACCTTCTTCTCAGTGGGCCATAAACTGAATTACAGTAGGAGTCAGCCTTAGCTAACAATGTAATGATGATAAAGTAAAGTGCTTGGACCCCATCTCCTCAAGCCACCCACACGGCACAGTTACTACCTTATGGAGAGGAGCATCCTCTCCTCAAAGAAAAGAAGTCTAGTCTTTGTTATTGTCACATTTCCTCCCAGTTAGCATGTCCCCTTTTCTGATTAGTGTACGACATGATGGATTTCCCTGGGACATTTTCACATGTGCATCTCATGCACTTTGCTTACATTCTCTCCTTAACATCTTCTTTGTAATCTAAGAAGTGGGTCCCTCACACTCTAAAGTCTGTAGGACTCTCCCAATAAGTCCTTTACAGTTCATGAAAAGAATAAAGCATAGAATAATCCTTCCTGACACTATTGCTCTTCTAATTCTCCTTCTCTTTTTTATATTCTTTTGCGCTAAAGAAAGGATGTCAAGATTGTTTTCTTAGATTTTTCCCTTTTCCCTGTTAATTTTTTTCCTTTAAGTCTCTAGCCTTTCAGTCCCTACCAATTTTCCTGTGCACATAGAAATTATTTTCTCTTATTGACTCACACGGTAGTATTTCATGGTCTCTCAGAGATCCATTACAACTGGACACATTATTAATTAAAGAAAATGACTTTATTTCATTGTAGACTACCTTAATTGTCTAATCTTTTCTTGCTGGAAGGTAGGAAGATTATTTTCTTTTAGTCTTAAAAAAACACTACCCTTTGATCAGAATGAGCCAAGTTAATATTTAAAATGATAAAGGCAATATTAAGCTGAACTGCACAATTACTAAATTATAGTTTCCTGAGGCAAATCACAGAGCAGAAAGTTTGTGACTTATAAATCCATGCTCATTCTATGTCACAATTTTCTTATCTTTAGATAAGTTAATGAAGAGGTAAAATGTCAGTAGTAATATACAACACACAGCATCTACTATGGGTCAGCAAATGTTTCAACATGTAAGGATTTTATTTACTTCTCTCAATGGCTTTGTGGCATAGGTAATATTATTATCTACATTTTAAAGTTAACACAACCATATCACAAAGAAATCAAAAGGTACAACTAAGACACGGCCAATTTGTCTTTGTTACTGAATGTTTACTGACCTCCATTTTCTAAAATTATGGTCTTTTCCCTATTTTAAAAAACTACCTTTTGGTTAATCTTTGAAGATCTCATACATGTATATAATGTATCTTGATTATGTACGGTCCTTACTCTCCCTCTCACATTCCCCTCTTGGAAATTCTCAACGTATGTACTCTTTATTTTTGGATTTATTATTGTGACCCACTGAGTCCGATTAGGTATAGTTTCAACCACTGGAGCATGGATAACCTACCACCACCCACCACCCACCAAGGAAGCTCACTGCCTCTTCTCCAGCTACCAACTATCAGAAGTTCCTCCTAGGAGTAGGCACAGGTAGCTCCTACTCTGTTAACGGTTGTACTTAACTGTTTTGTGGGTCTCTTGCAGGTAACCACAGTTGGTATGAGTTGCTTGTGCAACAGCTATGCTATGTTTAGAAGAGAGCATTTCCTCCAATTTTCTGGCTTTTACATTAGGCCCCGCCTTGGTAATATTTCTTGAGCCTTGGGGTAGGAGATGTTTGATATACATGTCCCATCATACAAGTCACTTATTTTCAGCCCTTTAAACAAATAAGAGTTTCTTCACTAACCAGTACTACTCACTATAAGAAGGTTATTTGACAATGTTGAGAGCAGAAAAAAAATCTATGTATATAAACACAAGTCTTTAGAAGTCAATTTGATGTAACTATTTTACAGAACAATAGTAGGTTCCCCCATAGGGCTATGTACTCCATATTCCTGGTTTTTGACCAATTTAGTCTCCCAGGCATGAGTTACTTCCTATGAAGCAATCCTTAAATCTAACTGAAAGCAATTGGTTACCACAATAATCAGTTCTACCACTATTTGCACCATGGGCTTATCTTATATGGCAGGCTGACATTATAGCAAGTAGTGTCTAGCATTGAGTAAAAGTAGTGTCTACCATGTCTTCTTCAGACACATGTGTAGCACCTCAAGTACTATGAAAGTTAGCCAAAGGGAAAAGTTATCTCAGTTAAGATATATGAAATTTTTTATTACAAGGATATTTGAATAGAGATATTTAGCTTGAGTTATTTACAAGGCACAGTACCAGGCATTGATTCTTTTCAGTGCAGTTGGCCTTAAGTCCAATTAGAGAGCAATTTGCTGCTCCTGTAACACTAGTGCTACTGCTGAACAAGTGGGCACAAGTAAGCATCGTTGATTACATAGTTTGTAGGGTTCATAGTTCAGGGATTAGGTCTTAGAATCTAGTTTTGGTTTTCAACAAGAGGAATGGCAGAGGCTTCTATTGTTTTAGAGTCTTCATAGTGTCTCCTTGAAGAATAAACAACAAAACCAGTCTCAATAGGTTGTATTAATATATTTATGCATACATTCATATGTAACATTAATAATGAATGGAAAGGAAGCTATTATTGTGAGTTGGGGTATATGCAACAAGTTAAAAGGAGAGAGCTTGGAAAGAGCTGGAGAGAAGAAAAGGAGAGGGTACACAATGCAATCATATTTAATTAAAAATATATAAAAAAGAAAATAAGTTGGGTATAAATGCATTGAATTTCCCCCAAGTCTTCTATCCTACTGATACTCTTATCTGCTTTGTGCCAATATTGTGATGTTTTTGTTTACTATAGCTTTGTAGTAAAACTGAAATCAGGTATGGAAATACTTTCAGCACCACTGGTTTTGCTTCAGATCACTTCGGCTCTCTGTTGTCTTTTGTTTACATTTATACAATGCTCCCCAACCCCTATTTCTGTAAAGAATGTAATGGGATTTTTATTGTGATTCCATTGAATCTGTAGATTTGTATTGCTAAGATGGCCATTTTTACGGTATTCAGTCTCCCAACCTATGAGGATGGGATTCCTTTCTGTCTTGTAGTGTCCTCTGTTTCTTTCCTCAGAATTGGAATTCTGTTTCATATTTACCATTAGAAGTGCAAAAGGAGGAGCTTAGAATAGTACCTTATTAGGATTTGTTGGTTTATAGGCTAAACCTTTATTCTGCTGCTTAATTGCATGACTTAAAATAATACTAAATAGCAATCTCACTGGACTATAAGACATTCCAATGATATAGACATATTAAGTTATCATGCATATTTGTTGATAAATTACAAGTAAAAACTTAAAATTTCCATCACTACTTAGTTCTTTACTTATCATGATTAGCCTGAATAAAATCTAATGCTATTCATAATATAATAGAATTGGTAATGCTCATTTTGTGAACTTGAGAGGGAAGTTAAGTGAATATATTTCATTAATATTTTGTAGCATGAGTTTTAATGATTTTCAATTTTGATTATTGCAGAAATGTCTTTTGGTTCATCTCCTAAATAGTACTTGAAGCAGACAGGTCAAAGGGGATAAACTTGGGTCCAATCTTTCACAGCATGCAATAGAGAACCAGTGTGTAATTTTTATTTTCTTATGCAGCTTCCATTTAATAAAGAATGCCATTTCAATTGACCATTGCATCAGAGATTCAGAGAACTAAACTTTTGTTGCCAGCCCCATCCATGAGACCCAGTGAGCCATTAGGAAAAGTCCTTTTCTACTCTGCATATAACATGTCCCATCTTCTAAATAAAGGAACCTTTGATGAGTTGGAAAATGACGTTGGATTTGTAACAATACACAGGTGTTCTTAATATTCTGGACTATTTGAATTAATAAAATCGGTGCTGTATTCATGATATAAATAAACAAATGAATGTCTACACACATTTAAATAACCATTATGGTAAGAATAACAAAAGATCATTGCATGAGTTCTAACCATATTTACGCAGTATGCTATGTTGTGATAAAAGACTGAAGGAGAGAGGAACTTAAAGAAAATGGTTACCTGCTTGAATTAATATTCTCTAGGGAGTCCATGTTGTTGTGGGTGGCATCATTCAGCGTTGCTATGATTGTGTATATACAGTTTCACATAAAGGCATTTATACTGAGATGATAATAGATATCTAAAATGTATTCCCCAGATACATATATGAATTAAGATAGGAGAGAACTCCACTGCAGGTCAAAGAATGGCTTGAAACAAAGCAAAAAGAGAAATCACTTCCACCAATAATTGATTCCAAACCATTCTTCAGTTCTATCAAGAAAATATAGCGAGAACCACAAAGATGCTTCAGAGGCTATAGAAGTAGAGACATCCAGGAGGATGAAACTTTTCCTTATGTTTCTGCAAGTGCATGATAGGAAGCATACATGTGCTAATTCAATATAACTGAAACTGGAGACTTAAGACTTCGATGACCTCCTCTCACTCTTGAAGGAATAAAGAATTTATAGTCAGGTCCATTTTATCAGTTGTAAAGGTAATCAAGGTGAGGCTGCAGCTAATTTTAATGTGTTGGCAATTACAGAAGGGGTCATAAGCAAATGCTAAGTTACTAATAAATATAATGAGAAATACAGTTCTTAGTGTTCAGGTATCTTATAAAGGAGAATTTGTATTATCTTGATCCATTACATAGAGATATACTTAAGGACATATTTGTTATTAACTAAATATGTAACACTGAAAAGGCAATTATCAAAATGAAATCTAGAGGTGACAACAAGTGGTCACCACTTCAATGGAATAAGTTCATGTTAGAAGAGAGAACAACACAGTAGAAAAAGCTAGAAAATGAATTTTCTTTTTAAAATAAAGGTAGAAATAATTGGATAAATTTTCTCAAAAGATAAGAATGGCTCATTTTAATCATGAGCAAAATAATAATGCCTAGAAATCAGGAAAACAAAGAAGTTGTGCATGACAATATTAAACACCCATATTGTATTATTGAGATCCCACTGCATACCTGTGTCTTTGTCACTAGTGCAGACAAGGGAAACCTAGAAACATGGTCCAATTTCCCCAGACACAGTAGAGAGGCCAGGGAAAGCAAAATAACATAAAATAAATTGAAAGTCAATTTAGGAACCAATAAAAACAAAGAGTAGTACAGCAAGAAACATAGATTTCTGTTTGGAAATCTTTTACTAAATTGAACACTTGAGAAAACATTAATAAATTTAATGACTGTGCTTTTGAAAAATAAATATAAATAAGGATTCAGGGAAGGTAAGAGCATGCTCACTCACTCCTGGGTTCTCCCTGCCACTTCCAGGTACTATAGGTTAATGGACTAGTTGGGAACACAAGACCCTTGCCCAAGCCTCAATCACTCAAGTACCCACTCAGCAAGGATGAACACAACTGCTCTGATCATTTCTGATTCTCAGAGAGGGTTAAGAGATCACATAGTCGCAAGGAAACTGACATTGGCATCCCTCTTCTTGAAAACACATGTCTGTGGAGAATAATTAGTTGCTGTTGTATCTGGGAGCTATCTCTTTGAATTGAGCTAAAACTCGAGCATATTTTATGCACCATTGTTTCTATACTGTGTGTTCCAACATCAACTCAGTGCTTGCGCTAGATTCAGAAAACAATGAGATCCATCAGTGTCTCAAGACTGAGTACTTAGTGCCTCTGGTACTTCCTGCCAAGCATTCACATAAACTCAATCTTGGTGGTGGCTTATTGGTGCCGATAACAGAGGAAAGCCATCAAATGAGCCAGCCCAAGTACAGCTGTAGAGGCATCAATTTTCAAGACAAAAATTAGGTTCTGTAGCTGAGATGCTATCTCACTCTTTATGTAACCTGGTACAGCCACTACGGAAAACAGTCTGGGAAAGTCTCAAAAATTGGAGGTAGATCTACCAGATGATTCAGCAGTGCTACTCCTGAGTAGGATCACAGAAGAGTTTTATACCACCACTGAGACACTTCCCATTCATGTTTATTGTTGCTATATTTACAATAGCAACACAATAGAATTTGTACGGATGTCTTCAATAAGATGAAAGAATAATGAAAATAATTTTACAGGGCTAGGGAGGAGGCTTAGTTAGTAAATTACATACAAGTTTGAGGACCTGAATTCAATAACTAGTACCCATAAGAATCTGGATGCAGCAGTAAGCAGTTGTGATCCTATGTAGGCAAAACAAACAGAAACATGAGACTCATTGGCTATTCAGCCTAACTGCATTCATGAGTTCCAGGCCTCAGAGAATGACTCTGCCTTGTAAAATAAGGATACTTAGGAATGACACCTGAGGTTGAACTCTGGGCTCCACATGTGCACACAACCACATGTACCCTCATATACATGAATATGTATACATACATGCAACGAAAATGGGATAGGCACACATTGCAGGGTTTTATCCAGATGTTAAGAAAAATGATGTTATAAGATTTCCAGGAAAATGGATGGAAGTTGAAAATATTATGGAAATAATTTGGAGGTGTAGGGAGATAGGAAAGAAGAGCACGCATGTGGGATGGATTACACAAAACTAAGATTTTATGAAAAGGCCATTTGAAAACCTGTTGCTGTGTATGCTAGTTCAAAAGTACTAAAATAAGGAAAACGGAAACATGTCAAAAACATATAATAAACATTTGTAATATGTGTCTCTTCTAAAGGCTTTCTATCCACAGATTAAAAAATAGTAGCAAAACATACCAAACTCTTGAATTTTGCCGACTTCACACAAAAAGATAAAGTAATGGTCCATGAAAATATTTCGGCTCCATTATCTTCAGGGAAATTAGTTAGAATGTGAACTCTGCATATCTATTATACATGCATTTAAATGTCTGAAATTGGAAATACTAAGAGGACTAAATATTTGTGAAAATGGGGAATAGTTCTTATACACTGGTAGAACTCTAAAGTATAGGTAGTGAGTTTAGAAAAGTAATTTGAGATATAATATTAAATATATAACTGACCTAATATGTCATTCTACTCTGAAGTATTTAAATTGGAGTGATGAAAACACTCATCTGAAAAACTTGTACAGAAATGTGCATTGCAGATTTAATCACAATAAATCAAACTGAGAAGTAACCCTGATGTCCATCAGCAGATGCCCAGAGTAAAAACAAAACCATTACCACTTGGAATGAAGAGTAAGACCAGATATGAAAGAGAATGTACGGTGTGATCTGTTTGCACAAATACACACTCCTTTATGTTGACAGAAAACAGACCCAGAGTTGTCTGGAGTAAAACAGGGGAAATGAGTGATGACAGAGGCACCACAGGCATCCACTGGAGGTGAAGGAAACACTCTGCCCTTGGATTACATTGGTGGTTTCACGGGTCTGTGCACTTGTCAGAATGCATAATTGTATAATTCAAATGCATTTACTTTGCTACACATTAACTGTTCTTTAATGAACTTGATAAAATAGAGTGTAATGATCATCAGGATAGAGATTGCCTTAGAGATGACATTGATCTGTATCTAAAGAGGAAAGAGACAGATTAGAATCTGCGTTCATTGTTCAACTCAATGTTTTAACTAATATACACGAATATGTGGATATATACATGCACATGTATGTCTGTATACAAGTATCCAAGTTTAAGTGAAAATTAAGAATTTTGTGAGATTCTTTTATAAAGCTTTTTCTCATCTTGTCTTTTAAGTTCTGAAACTGACTTATTTTTGAACATGAGATGCCTAAACTGTCTGCTTTGTCTCTCATGCTAGAAAGGGAATTGGGTTCTCAGAACATCTTGGTTTGACTGGCTTTTCCAGAAATGATAGGAATTCCTATTAGGGTGTATTTCCAAGGCCTGGAAATGTTTTCAATAAGCCATCCGGAGTTTTGGCTCAAACTTCTGTTCAGTTCATGCTTTCTGGGCTTCACAGAACACTGAATCTACAACATGTGCTAGAAACCTGGACGGAGCTAAGATTGAAAACGTCTGCTATCTGTCAACTTCCCCTTCGCTTTCTCTTTTATTCAGTGGTACATTTCCACCTGCTTGGGAAAATAAACCACTAAGCGACAGAAGAAACGGGAGGTGAAGCTTAACTTATCCGTAGTGCCATGTTGGTTTCTTGTAACCAGTATATTGCTCCAAAAATTGCCATCATGTCTTTGCCACACCACTCAGGAGGAAAAGTGTTTGAGTGCTACTTTATTTGGCACACTTTAGAATATGACTAGAACAAAGTAAGTTCAATCCAGTTCAAGCATGCAACAGGAGCAGCGGAAGATGCCAAGCACTGGTGAAATTGGTGTGTGTGTGTGTGTGTGTGTGTGTGTGTGTGTGTGTGTGTGTGTTTGTGCAGATGTTGGAGTTTAAAATTTTCACTGCCTGAATCAAGACATTAACACATGCTGAATATTTACAAAGTAGATTCTTATCTCTTACTGTCAGAATTAATGCAAAACAACAAGGGGGTTTTGGCAAAGAAAGTTTTTAACATCCATCTTGGGAAGAAATAAAGAAAAGTTCCAAATATGACTTGTTTGGTTGTAAGTTTATTTGTCAAGTGTTTGGATAACCCTAGAAACAATGCCTAGCATCCGGTGACTGCTCAATCAGAAGATGGAATAAATAGGTCTCCTGCGAAGGTCAAATCTTGAAATTGACTCCACCTTTATAAGTCCTATGTCCTTCAATCCCTCATGAGGTCTGCAGGACCTGACAAGGGCCCTTTGCTCCCCAAGCAGCTCTTTCTATCTTAGTGTGCCCGGCGGTGCCCTTTCACAAACGTTTGGCTCATCTTGCCAGATCTACTACAAAGATGCAGATGTTTCTTGCAAGTGGCAAAAAGATCAAAGAGACTGTTTGTGCCTGATGTGTTGGAGCAAGCTTGAATTCCGCTAACTCTTATTTGAACATATTAAATAAATCCAGAAACCAGTGCTTTGCAAAAATGTTGCTGAGGAAGTATGGAGCTTCATGGATAAAACTTTATCAAAAAGTGCCAGCCTAACGGCAAAAAAAAAAAAATCTTATCTAGGAATAAAATACTAAATAGGTGATTCGATGCATGACTGAACGCATTCAGAACTCGGTATCTCTGCACAGCTCAATGAACAGGTGCTTGCTTTTTTTTTTTTTTTTTTAAAGCATGGACAGATAGTCTAGTTATTCAATATAATGATTGCTCTAAGCAAAATTTCATACATAAACACAAAGTGGGCATTTGTCTCACTAAACACATGTTGAATAAGAAACAAGCACACAAATAAATATGTATTAACAAGATGACACTTGTTAAAGGAGGCGGTTAACCATTAGGATGGGTGCAATGTAAGTAAGCCTGGCAATCCTGTATATAGAGTTATGGAATCTCAAGTAAGAGCTCACATGTATTCTCCTTTGTTTTGCTTAGGCTGTCTCTAGTGATAACCCATTCCTGACCCCACCCCCCGAGTATTTGCTGTGTTTTTTGTACCAAGCTCTCAGATTGCGGTCAACAGAGGATTAGTGACCACGACAAGGTCTCACATGGACGAACTTGCATGTAGGAATTTTTGATTATTCTTTTATTTTAAAGCATGTAAAAGTAATTGTAGGAATGAAAACTCAGTGCAGCTGGCAAAGGCTAACATATTTGCCCAAGATTCTTGTTTGTCATGGTGACATCTCTTTAAATAGATCACGGCAACTCAAGATGACAGCAGTATACTAAGTTAGGCAGCTTTCTTATGTGTACAGTAGTCCTCTCTTTCAAGACCTCCAGAGTTAGTTGCTACCTGGGATGTAAATACTTGGCCTATATTTTCACATTTCTACTGCATTGGAGTCGTAATTTCCTTCAGCTGGGATACTGAGCTTTTACATTAGGTATAGAAACTAAGAAAAGAAAGCAGTCCCTTAGTATAGGCTGTCACCCCACGGCCATTGTGATTTCCCTTACCAAAAGTGGTTACTTGTGAGTATCAGCCACAATGTCCAGTAATCAGACAGTGGTGTCCTTCCAACAGGAAGAGGAAAAAGTCTGAATTTTAAAACTTTCAGAAAAAATGTACATAACTGAAAAACGAATACAATCATGAGAGGAGTGAATTTAGATTCTTTTAAAGTACATTTTGCTTCAAATCCTAAAATTATGTTACCCACCAAAAGAGAAATGGCATAAGTCTATTTGGACAGAATTTACATATTCTTTGCCTCTACATTCAACTAAAGTACTGTATTTGAGAGATAAAGATTTTAACATTCATTTGATTTAACAAACATTTATGGAACCATTTTTATGCTGAAGATGGGGCTGAAGACACTGGGAATGAGTGCCCGGCTTTGAGCAGTTTGTTTTCCTCAGGGTCTGGTTGCTTTAAGCATGCGTGCAAAAAGACCAGAAAATGCACTGTAGATGACACACATTTAGTATCCACTGTAAGTGTTATTTTTCCCTACAATTTTAATCTCTTTTCACTATTTAGAATTAAAATGTTATTCAGGAACTGAGTTTGCAGTTCATTTCTTAAAGGAGAAAACATTTTTTGAACTATGAAAACAAATTACTCAGAGACCAGCAATATGTTTATTTTTAAAGAGTGTCATTAGTTCGTTTGATTGATTTTTTCTGAGAGCATCTTACTAAGTAATTCTTAGTAAGAATTAATAATTGCTTTGAACTCATGGAGATCTTCCTGACAATGTGTCCTAAGTGCTGTGACTAAAGGTGTGAGCTAGTACACACACACACACACACACACACACAAACATGGAGTTTGGGAGAGACAGAGAGAGAGAGAGAGAGAGAGAGAGAGAGAGAGAGAGAGAGAGAGAGAGGATAGATATATATGTTGGGTATTTAAAACTCTATTAATAACTTGCTTTATTTCATTATACAACAATAAAGAGGAATGTTAAGAACAGCATCACCGTACCTCTTAACAGGTACTGCAGAGAGACCAGGCAGCTGGGAAAAAAAAAAAAAAAGGATGTTAGATGATCCTGAGTGGAAAGTTGCATTTATCCAGGACTCCTGCCATTAGTTACCACACATCTCTTTAAACAATGTTCTAATTTTGTGGTTGTGAGGGAGCCATGGGAAAAGTAGGAGGAATTCAAGAGGTTGAAAATATAATTGAAGCATATTGTGTCTATATATGAGATTCTTAAAGTATAACTTTAAATAAACATTAATTAGAACTCTGCAGAGTCTACTCATGGCCTTTCAGGCATAGTACAACTTTCTAAGCCATAGCTTAGGGGATTGTGTTAAGTAGTAGTTGTTTGATTAGTGATTTGGTAACATTTATGATTAAAGTTCTGAAAGTTACTGAATTCTTGTCTAAGTTTTTCTTAAGAAAATAAAAAGTCTAGAGCCAGGTACAGTGGCACTTGCTTAAAATCTTAGGACCTAGAAGGTGGAGGCAGGAGAATGAACTTCTTTAACTACATAGCAAGGTTTCAAAATTAAAATAGGATTATATATCTTTCTTCTTCAATGCCCTTTCTCCAATCCCTCCAGTGTCCTTCCTTCTATTACTTCCCAGGTACCTCCCTCATGCCCTCTGAAACTGATGGCTTCTTTTTGATTTTATATATATTCTTATACATCAGATTTTAAGTTAAAAGCTTGTATACTCACCTTTTGCTGCATTTGAGTATTACTGAATTTCACAGTCTCTGTATTGTGAAGTATTGACAGAAGAATGTTGGAAGTAGATCCTGATCATATGTGTTAGCTATATGTGTTAAAATATGATTCCCCTTTATTCTTTCAATTCATCATCAATAACACACGACTGGTGACCTCATTGATGGGCCTTTTTGATCATTAACTAAGGGACATTTTTAAAAATTATTTTAAAGTATAGCCGTATGTGTTAATATATACTCATGAATTTTCCCTATTATCATGTTTAATAGTTTTCTGCCTAAACATTTTATTATATCAAACAAGACAGGACAAGCCTATATCCTTCTACATCTCTCATTTCTCTTTTACTTTTATAGTTTGTCTGCTTCAATAAATTCTTTGCTTTTTTCCTTTTTATTTTTATTATTTTTAGCTTTGTGAGACAAGGTACTGGGGTTATCAGCTCAGCTCAGGTTCAGTAAAGTTGTCTCTTCTTCCTCCTCCTCCTCCTCCTCCTCCTCCTCCTCCTCCTCCTCCTCCTCTTCCTCCTCCTCCTTTCTTTCTCTTTCTCCTCCTCGTCTCCTCCTCCTCCTCCTCCTCCTCCTCCTCCTCTTCTTCTTCTTCTTCTTCTTCATCTTCTTCCTCCTCGTCTCCCTCTCTTCTTCCTCCTTCTCTTCTTCTCCTCTTCTTCTTCCTCCTCCTCCTCTCTTTTTCCTCCTCTTCTTCCCCTTCTCTTCCTCCTCCTTCTCCTTTTCTCCATCTCTTCTTCCTCCTCCTCCTTGTCCTCCTTATCTCCCCCATCCTCTTAGAAGAATCTTAATCTAGCCACATGTCTGCTCTGACAATGTATCACATATCTGAATGGAATGCAGACACCCTACATACCTTTAATCCCTCTGGCTGGAATATAGACATGCCCTTAGTATACACCTTTGGTACGTCTGGTAAGAATACAGACATGCCTTTAGTACATACTTTTAATCCCAACCAATGACATCTAATTGAGGGATTGAAAAAGTGATGAAACAGAAAAAGATTTGAGAGAATGAGTCAGAGATAGGATATGCTCAACACTCAAGATAACAGACAGGAAAGAGAAGCTACTAAAATAGCAGTGAGGAAGAGAGAGTTGATTTAATCAATTCAATTCAATTCAATTCAATTCAATTCAATTCAATTCAATTCAATTCAATTCAACTCAATTCTATCCATTTCAATTCAATTCAATTCAATTCATTCATGCTCAGTTCACCTGAGAACAGTTCAGTTCTTGGAGATTAGAGGTAGTATTTCCAAGCAGAGCAATTCAGTCAGAAGTTGAAAGGAGCCAATTTGAATCAGTCAGCTTGGAGAAGAGTTTGAGTCTGACAACTGAGTTGAACCAGCCAGCCATTCAGAAAGAGCTAGAAATAATGAGGTTATTTAGCAGTAAGTCTCAGAGGCTAAAAGCTTTTAGGCCCAGGGATAGTTACATAGAAATGCTCTGGGATCAGCCCAAGTCATCTAGTTGTAAAGCATGGATATGATTCACATCTCTTCTCTTCATCTAAGGAAATAAAAGTGACATTTACATTTACCCTTCCCCTTCTCTTCTTGCTCTTCTTGTTGTTCTTCTTCTTTGTCTTCATTTCTTCATCTTTATTTTTTATTATTCTTGTTCTCCTCTTCCTTCTCCCTCTTCCATTTTCCTTCTTTGTCTAAATTGCAGAGACTTTTAAAAAATCATTATGAACTCTATAGACAAATCCATCACTGATAACCAAGTACTTTTGCACATGGGCATGTCAGGAAATAGCAACCCCTCATGTAACAGTTGCAAGAGCAGCGTTTTGACATTTGGAATGCACGCATCTCCTTGTGGTCCTTGTTTTACATAAGCAACTCTTATATTTCACAGGCATTTCTGGAATAAGGCATTTTTCATTTGTTTAAACTTTTATCAATATGTGAACTCAAATCATGGTGTTTTGAGGTAAGAATATCGGAATCAGTATGACTATTTTCTCGTTGAGATGACAATGGGTCTTAATAATAAACAAAACAAAACAAAACAAAAACAAAAAAAAAACCAAAAAAAACCCTTTGCTTTGCTGAATAACTGCTGGAAGTGGTTATGCCTTAATATTGGATTAGAGAGTTTACATGCCTTGAAGCAAACTCACAGCTGAAGAAAAATAAATGTCTTTCCCATTGCATGTTTTTCTTCTTTTAAAACATCTACAAAGTAGAAGGGAACAAATACATCTGTATAAAACTGAAAAGTTAATTTGCTCCTATGTTCAACAGGTGACCAGTTTCTGATAAAAACGAACAAGAGAACATAACCAAATGTAAATTGCTAGGTTTTATAATGAAATAAAGCAAATATAACTTGCTTATTCTGGCTATAATAATGAAAATGAATGAATCACATTGAACTGCCAGGACATTTTTAGTTTTATGCTTTGTGGATAAAAAGCATAAATACTTTAAAATATGGAAGAACTCTAAATAAAGGGTAAAGAAGTTAGGTTAAAAGTTTAAGCCATGAATTTGTAAGCACATTTTTATTTTCTCTACTTGTCTTCTCTATCAATTAACTGATTTCTGTCCATTGAGAGAGATGCAGTGCATGTACACTTCAGAGGAATTCTAGTGTGTATCTATGTTATGAATGCTATAACATGCAAAATAGAGACATTTTAGTCCCTACAACCCTCCTAGCTTAATTTTGTAGAATATTTACCAAAATAGCACTTTGAGAGGATGGGGGGGGGGGTGAAAAATAAATGTTATTTGTTCCACAGAACATAGGAGCACTCAAATAGTAGCACAGAACAGCAGCTAAGACTAGTGTATTATGGTGGCTTCTGTTCATAAACATGCTGGCCATTGTGCTAGAGTCAGGCTGCCCCCCCATCTCCTTCCTCTTTTTATCTCTTGTGCATGAGTTTTTGAGTGCACACATACACACACACACACACACACACACGCACACACACAGAGGGAGGGAGGGTGGGAGGGAGAGTGGTATATATCTTGCTTTTTAAAAATCATCATCTTTTATTCTAAGCTGTGACTACCCCAAATTCAAGTACTGTAACTTTAATTACAGTCTTAATTCTAAGTCAGTTCCTTTTTAAAAAGTGGACTAAATTACTTCATGGATTAGAAGTGTCACAGTTCCATTGGTGGTTTTATATTTTATCAATAACTGAATTCATTCACTTTCAAATTTAAACTTTTTAAAATTATTTATTTTTTGATACTTTATTTACATTTCCATGTTTCCCCCCTTTCTAGATCTCCTCTTTGGAAACCACCTATCCCCTCTTCCTCCCCAACCTCTATGAGGGAATTCCACCTCCCACCCACCCACCCACCCACCCACTCCCATATTCCCACCTTGACATTCCCCTTTACTGGGGCCTCTCCGCCCCCTGATGGTCAACAAGGCCCTCCTTGCAACATATGTGGTCCGAACCATGGGTCCCTCGATGTGTGATGTGTATTCTTTGGTTGGTGGTCCAGCCTCCAGGAGGACCAGTGAGTCAGGCCAGTTGACACTGTTGCTCCCTCCATGGGGCTGCAAACTCCCTCGGCTCCTTCAATCCCTTCTCCAACTCCTCCATCTGGGACCTCACTTTTTTTGAGATTTCATTTTTTGTGTGTCTGAATGTATGTGTACTCTTTCATGTAGTACCCACAGCGGCCAGAAGAGGGCATTTGCTCTCCTGGGACTATTTACCAACAGTTGTTATCTGCTAAGTGGGTGGTGGGAATTAAACTCAAGCCCTCTATCAGAGCAGTGAGGGCTCCTGAATGCTGAGCCACTTTTCCAACCCCTCTCTCAAATTTTCACGCATCACATTTCAATAACTAAGAATACAGTTCTAGTTCCAGTAACCTATCAGTCTTTACCTCCCAGAGAGAAGGACATGCAGTAAGTTGTGGTTTTATTATTATTTTTGACCTCTAATAGTTAGATGAAGATTATAAAACTATAAGTGAATAATGTCTGGATAGCTGGACTCCAAGGCTTTTTAAATGATAATCAAAGCCAGTGTTCATCACAGCTTCCTGAGTGTCTATTTGTATTAATCATTCTGATGTACATTTCATATATATATATATTTATTGCATATGGGAAATACTTGTGACTTTCTCTTTACATTACATAAAACATATGCTAGCTATTTTCTCTCTACCATGAAAAGCTGTGCAGTGGTAAAAGTCCAGGACTTCCAATGAGGAAGTGACACAGTGAATCCTCTAGTTTGTCCTGGGTCTTTGAATCATCTATAGAGTATAAACATTTGGGATACACTGATGTCCATGTAAAGCAAGTAGTCACTGACTGCTACTTTAAGGCTTACCCATGCAGTCATATTCAATAAACCTTCACCATTGAGAGTTCTGTTGACACTATCTCCTACAGAGCTGGCTGACTGGGCTGAGGAGTATCATGTCAGGCTTGCTTTAAGTTAAATGCAGAAAGCCTCTACATAAGGATGACTAAATCCTCCTCCCCTTCAAATAAGCTTTGGACTTAACCTCTTCTTTAGCCTGTCTGCATTTTTAGTTAAAGTAAGGATGTTACCAGTGTTCTCAATGAATATAGCTTGAATCTATGAGAGTAAGAAGAACTGAATGACTGTTGTAGCAACAGAGATCAGTGTAATGGCTTCAGATTTCTCTATTGTTTGAGTCCATGAAAGGAGACCTTGTTGGATGTAGTTTGATCAAATGGGCTGCAGTTATCTATTCTAACCTGTAGCTCCTGTAGCTGTACCTGTCAGTCTACAGAGCCAATGCAAACACAATATCTGAGCTTAGTTACTATACCCTGAATATTGCTTTGATTTGCCTTATTTGTTTTGTTAAAGAATAATTTGAAAGTGCATATCATGAGACTCTTAAAATATAGCTGTGTCTTTGGGATAATATATTTGCTTTCACAATACTTCTAAAATAAGTGTTTATAAACTATAGTGACTTGGCAATGAATATATTAATTCCTTCAAATGGAAAAGGTATAAAAGTATTAGTCAAGATTCTTCAGAGAAACAGAACTGATAGAGTGAATAAATGATATAGAAACGGATTTATTAGATGGGCTTATGCAATATAGCTGACTAGTCTGACCATGGCTGCCTACACATCGAAAAGGCTGACACCCCAGTGGCTGCTTAGACCACAAAGCTGATGCCTGAGCAGTCCCAAGCTGGAGCTGAAGGCCTGAATTATGACTAGAGATCTGCTGATCTTTAGTACACATTGGAAGCCTGAAAGAAGTAGTCTCTGTTTTCAGCACATGACAAGAGCACCAGTAACAATGAGTTGATACATTCAGCAAGAAGTGAAGGTGGGCAGGCAACCATCAGAGCTTTTCCTCTTAATCACTTGGTTGGTGCAAGTGCTGCCCATTCTAGTGAAGGGTTCTCTCTGCTCTGCTCTACTGATCCTTCTAGGAATTTCCTTCACAGACTCACCAGGAGGCTAGACTCTTAGTTGATTGTAGATCTAAATGATCAAGATTAGCAACACACTAAGTACTGTAGCTAAAATTGACACCTGTACATCAGATGCATGCTAAGTTGTATTTCTAAGCATTTTCAACATTTCCATCTCCTCTCCAAACTCCGCTTTCTGATTTTATCTTTTCAAGTCCTTGACAATGCAGATGCTGACTGTGGGATGAAGTATATATATCACAGGCAAGGCACATGTGGAATGACAGGCTCATTCGATTGACAAGGCTGGAGGATCCAAGTTTTCATTAAATAGGTAGCAATAATCAATTGTGTTGTCTTGAATGATTCATCTGAGTTCTTCAAACCTTAGAATTCCCATCTAAAGTAAAAATGGAAGAATCACATAATTGACTGAACTGACAGATGCCAGTATTGATAAATGGAGAGGAAATACCTATGATTAATTCTCAAAGCCAGAGAGTGGAGATACTATTCAGACCTAATTTGGGAATGAAAGCACAACCAAAAGGAGTAAGCCCTTAAACAGGATGCCCTGAAATGGGCAGAGCTAGTGGTGAACAGGGCATCTGTCATCTATCCTACTCTGTCCTCATCACTCCTCATTTTCATCCTCGTCCTTTGACCTTCCAGTCTGTTGCCTAGGCTGCCCTTCCTACCTCCTCTTCAACCAAAATGGGCTCTGCTGCAAGCTGTTTTCTTACCCACTCATTGAGAATGATCCTTGGCTATGCAGCTTGTATCTACAGTTCAGTCTTTCCAGTGTGTGATATACTCTGTAACTTTCATTTATATCTAGAATCAATGAATCTATTTCACTCCTCTATAAAAACAACCCGAGTAGGACAGTGGGTGAACACCTACTGAAAGTAGAGATCTTCAACTTAGACCATTTGCCTTCACAATTCAATACAAATATTAGTCTCTAAAAATGACTTCTGCTGGTTATTCACAGACATTACTTTCTGGAAAACTGTCTCTGTGAAGTTTCATATATGATACATTGATGAGATTATTTCTATATTCTTCTGGGAATGCTTCTGGGATCATCTTTGAACTATATCTTCTGCAAATCCTCATCCACTATATTCCATTATACCTATAATTTAAATACCAGATACCTCTCTCAGGAGTCTCCTCTGGAATCCTTCTTTGTGTAATATGCCAAGCAAATAAATTATATTCATGTTTTTATATTGATATTTTGAAATTTTTTAATTTGTATTTAATTTTATTTATTCACTTTACATCCCGCTCACTACCCTGCCTTCCGGTGGTCACCATTCCACAATCCTCCCCTCTATACTCCTCCCCTTATTCTCTGCTAGGGGGGGAGGCACATCAAGTCCCTGTGGGGCCAGGTGTATGCTCTCCCACTGAGGCCAGACAAGGCAGCCCAGCTAGAAGATCATATTCCGTAGACAGGCAACAGCTTTTAGGACAGCTCCCATTCCAGTTGTTCAGGACCTACATGAAGACCAAGCTGCACATCTGCTACATACGTCTGTGTGGGGGGGGGTATGGTGGGATAGGCCAAGCCTGTGTATGCTTTTTGATTGGTGTTTCAGTCTATAACTGCCCCAAGGGTCCAGGTTAGTTGACTCTGTTGGTCTTTCTATGGGGCTCCTATTTCTTTCCTGGCCTACAATCCTTCTGCCAACTCTTCCAGAAGAGTCCCCAAACTCCATCCACTGTCTAGCTGTGGGTCTCTGCATCCTTCTGAGTCATCTGCTAGGTGGAGTCTCTTAGAGGACAGAGGACAGGACTAGACTCCTGTCTGCAAGCATAACAGAGTATCATTAATATTATCAAGGATTGGTACTTGCCCATGGAATGGATCTCAAGTTGGACTGGTTATTGTTTGGCCATTCCCTCAGTCTCTGCTCTATGCCTACTCCATGCATTTCTGGTAGACAGTATAAATTTTGGGTTGAAAGTTTTGTCAGTGGGTTGGTGTCTCTATTGCTCTACTGGGGTTGTTGCCAGGCTACAGGAGGTAGCCTCCTCAGGCTCCATATTCCCAATGCTGTGAGTCCCAGCTACGGTCACCCCCATCGATTCTTGCGCACCTCACCTATCCCAGATCTCTGTCACATCCTTGAGATGCCTCCCACCTCCCCAACCCAGTCAATTGCAGATTTCCATTCATTCTCCTGTCCCTCCCTATATCTGATCTTGAGGCCCACATTCTTCTCCCCGTTCTCTTTCCCACCCAGTTCCCTTCCTTTAGCTGCCTCTTATGACTATTTTATTCTCACATTTTTTCTATTGTTTTTTTTTAATTGGATATTTTCTTTATTTACATTTCAAATGTTATCCTCTTTTTTGGTTCACCAGCCCCCTGAAATCCCCCATCCCATCCTCCCTCCTCCTGCTTCAATGAGGGTGTTCCCCCATTCACCCACTCCTGCCTCCCTGCCCTCACATTCCCCTACACTGGGGCATTGAGCCTTCACAGGACCAAGGGCCTCTTCCCATTGATGCCTGACAAGGCCATCCTCTTCTACATATGCAGCTAGAGCTATAGGTCCCTCCATGTGTACTCTTTGGTTGGTGGTTTAGTCCCTGGGAACTCTGGGGGGTCTGGTTGGTTGATATTGTTGTTCTTCCTATGGGGTTGCAAACCCCTTCAGCTCCTTCAATCCTTTCTCTAACTCCTCCACTGGGTACCCCATGCCCAGTCCAATGATTGGCTGTGAGCATTCATCTCTGTATTTGTCAGGCTCTGGCAGAGCCTCTCAGGGGACAGCTATATTAGGCCTTGCAGCAAGCACTTCTTGGCATCCACAAGAGTGTCTTGGTTTGGTGACTGTACACGTGATGGATCTCCAGGTAAGGCAGTCTCTGGATGGCCTTTCCTTCAGTCTTTGCTTTACACTTTGCCTCTCTATTTTCTCCCGTGAGTATTTTGTTCCCCTTTCTAAGAAGGACTGAAGCACCCACATTTTGGTCTTCCTTCTTCTTGAGCTTCACATTGTCTGTATCTTGAGTATTCTGAGCTTTTGGGCTAATATCCACTTATCAGTGAGTGCATATCATATGTGTTCTTTTGTGATTGGGTTACCTCACTCAGGATGATATTTCTAAACAGGTCCACATTCCCTTGTCCTATTTACCATCTTTCCTCCCTTCCATTGAATGGCAGGGTGGAAGGGTAGTCAAAGTGTTTGAGAATCTTTATTAAAAGTAAGGTTTTGAAAAATCCAAGCCTACATGGGTCACCTCACTCAGGATGATATTCTCAATTTCCATCTATTTGCCTGCGAAGTGCATGATGTTTTTGTTTTTAATAGCTGAATAGTATTGTATTGTGTAGATCTATCACATTTTCTTTATCCATTCTTTAGTTGAGGGACATCTGAACAGGACTCTCCATTCTTATATATTGCTTTAATTGTTTTTGTTCCATATATACACAAAAAAACTGATAGTCAGAGGTGATCCATTTTCTCATATCCTACTCTGATTCTAAATTCACTAGGAAGCAAAAGTCATGAGGAATATATGAGGATAGTTGGAGATTTTAAATAGCATGTTTCAACTTTCCATTGTTTTGATGTGTTGTGAACAAGACAGTCAACTAAGAAACTTATAACTAGTCAGTTAGAAACTAAATAAGAAATTTGTTGCATTTATGCAAATAGTTTGTAGCCTTAGAAATTAAACAGAATTTGTTTTCAGATATGAGGCAGGAATATATGAACACAAATACCTCTTTTGTGAGGATAGCCACTTGATCCAAAGCTACATAGGATTTCATTCTGCCTTGGAGTCTTTTTGTCTTTCCATAATTATAGCAGCTTTTCCTTATCCATGATTTTACTCTTTGTGGTTTTAGTTGCTCTCATTCAACCACAGCTCAAAAATATTCAATGGAAAGTTCCAAAAATACATAATTCATAAATTTGACATTGCAGACTATTGGGAGTAGCTTAATGAAATATTACGCTGGCCACTCCATCTTGCCCAGAACATGAATCATCCTTTTGTCCAATGCATCCACAATGTCCCCTTTCTGACCATTAATCACTTAATGGTCATTCTGGTTCTCAGAGCTACTGCCATATTGTCACAGTGACTCTACCCAAGACACTGTGTTTTACTTAGTAATTCCCAAGAGTGAGGCTGGCCATTCAGTTGTACTAAAAGAAGCCAAAAGTATTTTCTTTCAATGAGATGATGTTTATTTTAAAAAGGAATAAAATATATTTTATAATTTTATTAGAGAACACTGTTATATTTTTTCATTTTATTATTATTGTTGTTAATCTCTTCCCCAACTTGCCAGAGTTATACATATACAGGAAAAACATAATTACTATAAGGTTTAGCACTTGCAGTTCAGATATCACTAGGGGTCTTGAAATATATCAGTCATGTATAAAGAGAGACTATTCTATATGAATAAATACTGCCTAATATTCCAGAGTGTTATGTTTTAATTCCTTTATTTCCTATTACATTTCTTTTTATTTACCTTTTCTACCCATTAGCCTAAAATTTTTTGCACAGAGTAATAATATAATCAGCAGTTATATATATATGTATATATATTAATATATATATATATTCATATGTTTTGCCAGCATGCATGTATGTGTACCATATGAATAGGTTTTGCCTGTTTGCATGCATGTATGTGCACCATATGAATAGCTGGTGCTAATGGAAGCCAGAAGAGGGCACTAGACCTCTTGAGACTAGAGACAAATTGATGTGAACTGTGTGAATGCTGAGAATTGAACACAGATCCTCTAGAAGATCAAAATGTGCTCTGAACAGCTGATTGATCTTTACAGCCTCATGTAATATATATTAGAAGTAGTTTAATTTATTGTTGTCTTAAGACTTTAAGATCCTATTTAGCTGTTGGACCTTGAGAACTTCTGTTTGTTGATGAAAATTTATTTTACCACTAATTATTTCTGTTTATCTGGATGGTCTTCAAATAGCTCTGTGTTTCGTTTATGGTATATATTTCTAGTTATAACTTGGTATACTGATTTGATTTTCCAGTACATATAGCTTATGTATAAACAATTCCATCCAAGTTCATCTGTTACACTTATGGTCCAATTTAATGTTTCTTTATTAGAAACTAATTTATTACATATTTCTGGTAGAGCTTCAAGACAAATATAAAGAATGCACAGATTTTTAAATAATTAACTTGCATTTTATATTTTTGTAGTTTATAATACTTCCAAAGATCATTCTTTGGTACAAAGAATTGAAAAATTTTTTGTTAAGACAAAGAGACTCTATTAGATGCTGCTTGTTTTAGCATGTCATTAACTCTGTTTCCTCAAAGTATGATTCATTTCTTTCCTAAGGAAATTTATTTTCTTTCTTTGCAATTAAAAATTTCTTGTTATGAGAACAATAAAAATGCATACTAGTAATAAGGAAAGCTGTTACCAATATAAATTGTACTTAGATACTAAGATTTAAAGCTTTTTTAAAGTAATTTTCTTTTTATTTAATTTTTCATTAAATATTTTTATCATATTAATTAAAAGTTTTAAAGTTCTGCATTATAATCTCACTTGAATCAAATAAAATTGTAGGAGAGAACTTTTTTTTAAATTTCATGAATTTAAGTAATAGTTTTCATGTTTTCAATGAATGGAATAGATGGGTCTTAAATGAAACTGAGATCTAAATATTATCTGTAAAAGATTTAGTTCCTTATTATTCATATAAGAAGAATTGAGACTTTATATATCACTATACAGCTTATAAAATGGATAAAACCTCAGGTTTAAAATGTATTTCCAAAACCATCACATGCTCTAGCAGACCACTCGTATTTTATTTCACTCCTTAGGTATTTGGTGGGCTTTGCTTGGAAGCATTCCTGCAAACAGTAGGCCAGATCTGTCATCTTTTCCACCTTAGTATTTGGAGACTCTAAATGAATTTAAAGTCTTCCCTTGGCATAGCTGATGATGCATGCTGTGAGAAAAGTGTGAACCTTGCCAAAGTTGCAGTTGCTACATTTGCTTTGCAAACCACAGAGCCCTCAGAATCTCTGTTAGGGTAGGAAGCCTTGTTTGCTACCTCCTCAGTTAGGTAGCTGTTATGTTATGCAGGTGGTCATGAATCCTTGACTAAGGATATCTCTGTTTCTAGATCTTATCCCTTTGCCAGGCTTCTGAAGTCTCTGTGAAAAGATTTCTTTCAGTGTCTGGTAGATGATTGGTACTTTAAGATGCATTCTAGAAGATGGACCTGCTGCCATATGATATAGCCACATGTGTGTTAAGGCCCTGAAGGCTGTCCAGCAGGGGACTATGTGGAAAGGGATGACAGTGATAGTAATGAACTTGTGCCTGTGCAGGGCTACAGTGATGAGTGTTCCTTGATTCATTTTTAAACTACTTGAAATGTGTTTTAGTAAACTATTTTAAATGCACAAATTAAAAACAATTAAAAATGCAGAAGAGGTCATAGAATAAAATATAAAGAAAGAAAGGTCTATTGTATTAATCTTTTAATCTAAATATTATTACAAGAGTAGAAAGCTTTAAAATATACATTAAAATGTTTGTAAAGTAAAAGCTGCATTGACCTATGATTAATTCACTATTAAGGAAACAAAATACCTTTCTATAAATTGTATGTGGCTTAAGTATACATTATTGATAAAGAATATAAAGATGAACAGTAACGTAAGGAACTTAACCCACACTTCCCTTCTTTTTCACTAATTTTATGGAGTAACTGCCAGCCCTATAAGCTTGGTACTGGGTTTGAAGATACACTGTATTAAAAATCATTTGTATTACATAACTGTTGTTCCCTTTGAATGGTTTAGATATGTTTACATATACAAATCCACATCAAATTTATAGTAAAATTCCCATAGTATTCAGTGAAGTCACATGCTATTGAGATTTATAAGATAGGATCAAACAGCCTAGATGTGTGGTAGTCTGTTCCATTAATATTTGTGTATATATATTCTATAATATTTACACAACAAAATTTCCTAAAGATGTTTTCCATTTGTATTATTCTTCCAAGATAACCCAAACTACATTTCTTCCTGTTTAGTCCTTTGTATCTACCAGACCAATGAAACAACCTATTTGTGTTGTCTACTACATAACCCTAAGTTATGCCACTTCTTTTTCTGGTTAGAATGGACAACCACATGTGGTATTTGATTGAAATTCTATCTAAATAGGAGTTCCCTTCAGCAAAAAATGTCATAGTCACTCTTGAGAAGTATCCTGTAATCCAGCTATTATATTATGTCCAGATTCATTTAGAGAAAGTAGTTTTAATGCCTATAACCATATGGAATTCCATATGAAACTATCGGTTGTGAGTTCATGGAGTTTCATCAATAGTGTAGGTATAGATGTTATAAGAATATAAATAAATGATTAAGTGACCTATTGTGTTTTTGACCAATAAAATATACTATTACATGTGTCATTTCCACTCAATAATGAACTCAGAAGTTTGAATTAGTTCATGGCATCTTGGATCCACTAACACTCAGTTTGATGTAATGTATAATGATCTTTTATGTTTCAATCTCTACAAGAGCTTAATGTCAAAAACAGACTTCCACAGAGACATTACTTAATCATACAAAAGAAAACATATCCCTTGTATAACCTTTGAGATTTTAACTGATTCTGCTATTTGGGTCAACTACCAAGAACAAGCCTAGGCACAGAGAAGGGTTCTTGAGAGAATGGGTGTTTGAGAGTGGTGAAAAATAGACTTGAAGTTAAATCGTGGGTTACTGCTGATAGCCTATATACTTTTTTTTGATACTTTATTTACATTTCCAATGTTTCTCCCTTTCTAGGTCTCCTCTTTGGAAACCACCTATCCCCTCCCCCACCCCCACCTCTATGAGGGAATTCCACCTCCCATCCACTCGCCCACCCACTCCCATATTCCCACCTTGACATTCCTCTTTACTGGGGCCTATACTCCCCCTGATGGCGAACAAGGCCCTCCTCTGTCACATATGTGGCCCGAACCATGGGTCTCTCCATGTGTATTATTTGGTTTGTGGTCCAGCCTCCAGGAGGACTGGGGGGGGGGGTCAGGCCAGTTGACACTGTTGCTCCCTCCATGGGGCTGCAGACCCCCTCAGCTCCTTCAGTCCCTTCTCCAACTCCTCCATCTGGGACCTCACTCTCAGTCCAGCGGTTACTGT
>CM052706.1:35477668-35527666 GCA_028551405.1 Uromys caudimaculatus | reverse complement strand
TTCTCTCTCTCTCTCTCTCTCTCTCTCTCTCTCTCTCTCTCTCTCTCTCTCTCACACACACACACACACACACACACACATACACACACAAACTGGTGGCCAAGCTCCCTCTAGGGAGTTTTATTTTGTTCATTTTTGAGACTATGATTTGATTACAAGGATTCTCTCTTCTCCCTTTCCTTTTCTCCCTATTTACACATCTACATATTGTGTCCCTAGTAGTCACATCTTCTAAATACTCTTTACACCTAAGGCTCAAGGAACTCTTCCAAAGAGAGGGTGGAGAGATTTTTAAGAACCAGAGGATCATGGAGATTGTTGTGAGATTGTGTCTCCTGTAATATGTTGCACTTTCTGAGTTTATATTCTGTCTTCTCTTCTACTTTTATGACCTAATGCCTCAGGCCCATGGGAAAGGCAAAGCTTACTCAATCCTAGTGTCAGGTTCAGAGGAATGGCAAAACTTTCTGATCCAGGTATAAATGTTGGCAGCATGTGCAAAAACTAGCAGCTGCAGCTTCCTCCTTTAAGATATTTACAGTCTCCTACCAACATTAATTAGCCTAACTCCTTTCCTGTGGGCTGTGTACAATAAATGCCCTGAGGTTCCATGTGATGGTATGATAGGTGGGGCTCCGTTAGAGTATTCACAGCATGTCTGATAGCAAGTATGGTCCTAGCTTTTCCATATGTGTAACTTTGTGTCTGCTCTTTCTTCATTTCCTTATTATCCCAGTCATGTTTCCAGAATCAAATGGTATAGCATGAAGGATGTTATAAAGATTTCTTCAGAAGCTTATGGTACAGATTGCTGTGAGTATATCTAGAGGAAAGACTAAGGACTTTGTTGCTAATCTAATTATCTACTATACAACCCAAGTGTGTTGGGGTCAGCATAACATATAAGCATATTGAAAGTCATCCAGAAAAACAAGAAAAGTCTTTGACATGATGTTTTTGCTACATGGGTACAAGTTTGATTATGTCTGAAAGGTCAATGGGAAAGTCTTCTCTACAGTTGAATGGTTTAATGCCTGCTGGTTTTCATGCCAAAGCAATAACCTGATTTTCTCTTCTATTGAAGCTAGGGAACTGTTTGGCTTACCTGGAAATAAGTGTCAAGGAAGATAAGAACAAAGAAAATGAAACTCAAAATTTATTCATTAATTCCATGAAGGAATGATTGCCAGACACTGTGGTATTCTCTGAGGGATCTAAGGATGTTTATAGACCTCTTTAAATTCATGATGCTTCTTGCTCATGAGTGACACAAATACAATCCTTAACATGCAAAAATGTTGACTATATATCCTTTAATTCCTTTTTAGTAAAATGACTGAAAACTGTTTTTAGGTTTGTTATGAAATTACATTATTTCTTCCCCCTTCCCTAGTTTTTATATATTTTTATCAAAACCAAACTAACAAATAAATGAAGTGAAGAGATTAACTAATTATATTCAACACCTCTTGAAGAGACATCTGTGTTACATAAGCCTGAGATAACATTAGAACGCTCTTCAATTTCTGATATACTTCATCAAGTAAAATGGGAAGAAATAGTTTGCCAAATCCAGTGACTTTTCATAAGGTCAATTTTTATCTAAACAGAATAAAATACAAAAAAACTGAAAGAAATAAGAGCAAATTAAATTTAGTTTAAACATCACTGGAGAAAAATGTGAGAAATTAGGCAATATAGGGTCTCTCATGTTTTACCTCCCTAATCTTTCTTGCCCGTATTAAAATGAATTTCCGTCTTGGATGCATAATGAATGTCTTCCGGAATTATTTTGAATTTATAAAACAGGAAACTATTTTATCCTATGAACCACGAAATAAGGGCTAGATCTGTTTTATTTCAGCATGAGTTGATCCTTCTTGCTAAAAGTCACAATAGAGACTAAAGTTTGATTACATATGTCCAGTTTCAGAGATATTTTTCTCAGTGATATGTGATTATATAATTCATGTATTAAATGAGAATTTAAATTTAGACAGTGAATTGCACATTGGGATTGATCATCACAAATATCACAGCTTCTCTAACAGCACTCAACTGAATTATTTTGAGTCTATTTAAGTAGAATGTTCTTTTAATTATACAGCAGACATAGCAAACTCATGAAGTGATTCCAATTGCAGGTAACAATTTGTCATTAAAACTTAGAACATATTTAAAAATGAGGACTAGTAAGCATTTAAAAGCATAAAAATAAAAAAAATTGCAAAATGTTTATATTTGAGCAAACTTCTGTATGAGTTAAGAACTTCAAAACTGTGATTTCATACCAGAAGATGCTCCTCTTATTTATACAATGATGATAGGCAACCTCACTGGCTTTTCAAGATGATGATGGTAGAGCTGATAAGAGAAAACACTGCTCATTCATGAGAAAGCCCAGGTTCATATGCTATTAGAGAGTCATAGGATAACTTGGGACTCACTCATAGTGAAATTTGAGATAAGTCCAAAAATAAGCAGTATGTAATTTCTGTCCAATCTTTAAATTTCAATACATAGGAAGAGAGGATACTCCAACTGGAGAAAGATAAAGAATAGTACCTCCTAGTGGTACAGAAAACAGAAAACATGAAGCAGGTAGAAACTTCAGATAGTACTTTAGAAAGATTTCTTCAGTATCTTAGAAAGTTGCGTGTTTTCTGTAACAAGATCAGTAAAACTCAGTAGGAAAAAAAGTTCCCCAAATCTTAAAAAGAAAAACTGTTATCAAAAACTATTTAAAATTAGTAGTTGAAGATAAAGTAAATTCCCAGGGGAAAAAAAAAGCCACAAAAGATTCTGCATGTGATGTTATCCTTACCTGGAAGGAGAGATACCCTGAGCACAAAGATAGTTTTTTACAACATACAGCTTATCCTTTGCACTTTGGCTTTGCCAACACCATCAGCATCCCATATATGGAAAACTCAGCCTCAGATTTTGTGATAGTGAGGGACTGATGCTTATGCTTCCTACTGGGCAAGACTGGAGTTGGCAGGGAGGATACTGCAAGGCTAATTAGCTGATTAAAACTCATGCTTGTGTAGAGTGAAAATGTTAACAGCTCACAGCCAAATTATCCTGGATTGTCTTTAATCACTGTAATAGCCATTAATTATTTTCCTATGAGGCTTTCTAAGGGGAGAGGTAAGCAAATATCCGATAACCCCCCGATATGCAACTGATGATAAACCTAAGTACAATTTGGTGAACCAATGAGTTTATTGATGTTGCTTGCAGAGGTATGGATGAGGAGTTACTGACAGAGGCAGGGATGGTTCATAGGCATTTACAACACCAAAAATCCCATTCAATGCTGGGTGCTGATTCCCTCAGGGATACTGCAACCTCTGAACTCCCTGAACCACTTCTAGGATCTGAGCTACTTTGAGAGTGCCTTCATAACAGCTACTGCTTACAGTGCTTACAGTTTCTATAACATAATGAGGAGACTTGACAATATTACCAACAGCAGGACTTAACATATTCCTTCACTTTCAGAGTCTCTTCCTTCTAGGCCCACCCTCTGTCTTTTACCTAACATGGTTTGGACTATCAGATAAACATTTCAAATGTATTCTCAGTGGAACACTAGCTTTCACAGAAGCAAAAACTAAGAATGTGATTGGACAAGATCTGAGACCTGTGGCAGTAATTTTCTTTTGTTTTCTGTAGCCCTCCTGCTGGTTGACGATCCTGCCAAAGTATTTGGAATGGATTCTGATTTGTTTCCCTCTTTTGTGTTATAACTACAAAAGTTTGTTCACCACTTCCAAGTTGGAATATATTGCTAGGAAGAAAGAGAATCAATGTTCTTACATCATGGTCACATAGTTGGCTCACAATAAATTATCTCTTATTCCCTTTGAGATGAGAGTGCTTTTGTGTTGACAGCTACATGGAGGACACATGTTCAGAAGAGGTGTTCCCTGGAACAGTGTCATGTACCAGCTTAGGTTCTTAGTGTTCAATATTCTGGGTTATTGTTGGTGAGTTTATGAGGCCTCACTTCCCATTGCTTTGTGTGATGGTCTGGTGGTTTATTCTAAATTAGTTGTTTGACGTTCTGCTTTGTCTCAGAGCATTTAGTTAGAACATATTTTTAGTTTGTTGTATGGGTGTTTCCAGAACACTATTTCAGAGAATTGGTTTGTTTGCTAGCATTTGGGTTTCCTACTATTCTTCTGATATCTAATTCTCCATTTTGCCTTCTCTCTGGTTTATTGTAATCTTGCCCTTTTTAAGGGAGTGTCTCACATAATGATGCTAAGGAGAAGCATCTCCCCTCCAACTCCCCAGGGGTAACACTGTCAAGGATGCTCTTCCCAGGACTTGGAATGTCCTCACAGGGACTGACTATTGCCTAAGTTTTAAAGATTCATGAGGGAATGACCATGCAATGTCTAAACCTCTTTGTTTCTGTAAATGTGAAGAATAAACTTAAGAGATGGTGGAAATAGATCTTGGAGTCAGAGCCAGCAGGGCCTTTCTCATAAGCAATGCATACATCTAATCCAAAACACAAGTCCCTCTGGTTCACATATGAATAGAAGATTAAAAACTTCATTTCCAGGATTGTTTCTAAAAGAGAAGCCATCACTATGGCTCTGTCAGTCAGTGATGAGAAAGATAACACTACAAATCCATTTTCATAAATTTGACAACTTAGATACAATCTACAAACTTTACAAGATTATTTCAAAAAATTTTCTTTTCTATGTAAATATTGGTTGACAACTATTTCTTACAGCTCAGCGATCCGAAGTGATTATGAAAGACGTGAAGAGGCAATCACCAAAACAATGCCTAACAATCTCCATACTTACGTCACTCTTGAAAACTGAAGTGAGAAATGAAACTGTCGTTGACTACAACCACACCCTAATGAACTATTAAACCCTGAGCACCATGTTTCAAGGAAGACAGCATAGTAGGGAAGGATTTCTGATATGCATGGGGAGAAAAGGGGATAATGGACCAAAAAATAAGAGTAACAGACATCACAAGTTTTGTCTCATGCATAAAATAAATACCCATATCTGGAGACAGAAGAGGGACTATTTATGAAGACAAAGGGAAAAAGAAGAGCTGAGGGAAAAAAAGAAGGTGATGTGTATGTTCCCAATCCAGATAAGGGATGGTAGAGTATTGCCCATACTGTGGACCAGAGCCAAAGGCAGGAGAGGGTCTGCTTCCTACCCAAATCAGACTTGGCCTACTCAGCTGCATAAAGACAAAGACAACAGTATAACAAAAGGTAGTTAGGTTTCTGGTTCTCCACCAGACTACTGGCTTCTCAGAAATCATGTTACTGGAAGTCTGTTAATCTAGCTTATACATTGGAAGGCCCCTGCTTTCATTGTAGGACATCCTCCCATGTCTTTTTTTTCCTCCCCTCACCCTAACTGGAGCTATATGAGTGTCTTCATTAGGGTTTTACTGCTGTGAAGTGACACTATGACAAAGGCAACTCTTATAAGGACAACATTTAATTGGGGCTGGCTTACAGGTTCGGAGATTCAGTCCAGTATTCTTATGACAGGAACGTGGTAGCATCCAGGCAGGCATGGTGCAAGAGGAGCTGAGAGTTCTACATCTTCATCTGAAGGCTACTAGCAGAATAGTGACTTCCAGGAAGCTAGGACTAGGGTATTAAAGCCCATATGCACAGCGAGACACCTATTCAAACAAGGCTTTACCTCCTAATAGTGCCACTCCCTGGGCCAAACATACAAACCATCACATTCTACTCCTTGGCCTCCATAGGCTTGTTCAAACATATAAGTCTATGGGGACCATACCTAAACATAGCATAATGCAAAATATATTTAGGGCAACTTCCAAAGACCCTATAGTCTATAGCAGTCTCAACAATGTTAAAAGTCCAAAGTTCAATGTCTCTTCTCAGATTCATCCAATGACTTAACTGTAATCCCCAAAGCAAGACTGGAAACCAGATGGGCAAACTCCAAAATCTGTATCTCCATGTCTAATGTCAAAGTGGTTTTCAAATCTCCAACTCCTTTTTCATCCTTGTTTAGTGTAACAAATTTCTTTCTCCTGGGCTGTTTTCACTCCCTTTTAGCAGTTTTCCTCAGTAGATAGACCACTGCTCTGTCATCTCAAACATCTTGTGATATCCAAGGCAACTTTAGTGTTACAGCCTCTTGTTTCATGTCTGGGGTATGCACATGATCTTCTGGGCTCCTCCAAAGGACTGGCATCGCTTCTGCAGCTCTGCCCTCTGTAGCACTCTAAGCTCAGGCTGATCCATTGCCATTGTTGTTCATGGTGGTCATCCATGGTACTGGCATCTCTGCAACTAGGCTTCACCTCTCATAGGCTCTCTTCATGATGCCAAGCCTCAACTCCTTTGCATGACCCTTTCAGTCCTGAGCCATCAACTGCAATTGAGGCTGCACCTTCACCACTGGCTTTCCCTGGTTTCTCACAGTCCCAAACCTCAGCTACTCTTCATGACCCCTTCATGCCTTCAAAATCATTACCACCTAGGTGACTCTTACACATTACCAAATGCAGCTGCAGCAGGAAGTACAACCTTGGCTATCTCTGGAACACAGCTTCTTTGTGCTCTCAGAAAACACTTCCCAAAAGATTTTATCTCAGTGATTCTGGTTTCTTCTTAATCACTGCTAATTTCTTAGCTCCAGCTAACCACCATCAATTATCCCAGTAGTCCCTTCCATTCTGGATTCTAAAGCCAGTACCACATAGTAGAAGCTACATGTTCTGCTGTGTGCAGGAGCTGGGACATGGCCCCCTTGTTCTATTACATTATCACTAGCTTCCTCTTTTCCAACTCCTTCACTGCCTAAGCTTGGCTATCCTAGATCTTGCTCTGCAGATTGACCTTGAACTCAGAGATCACATTTGGGTCTCCTGAGTTTAAAGGTGTATACCACCAAGCCCATTTTTAAGCTTTTCTTCACCTAGAAATGGTTTTGTCTCAGAGATCTGCTTGGCTTTATCTCCCGTGATTAAAGGTGTGTGCCACCATGCCAGGATCTAAATTTAGCTGGGTAAGATTTTGCCCCAAATTCCCACTTCATTAATTTGTTATTTCCTTGAACACAGGATTCAGCTCCATTTCACTTCTGGTGCCCTGTTAATACTTGAACCATATATTTTATATTTTTCTTTTCTCAGCTTGCTATGCTTGCTTAAAATGCTCTTCATGAAACTTGACTGGAGAACAAAGTCTATGATGGGTGTTTCTGAGACTTCCTTTGTCAATGCAATTAATCTGAGTCTCTTCATCATAGCTACAGGCAGACTCTTATAACAAGGACAAAAAGTAGCCACATTCTTCACCAAAATACGACCAAAACAGTCTCTAGGCCACATACTGACATTCTCACTGAAACCTCTTGGGCCAGGTCTGCATAATTCAAATCACTCACAGCAACAAAGTCTTCCATATTCCTACTAGAACAGTTCATTAAGTCCCGCTTAAAACATTCCATGGCTTTCCAAATCCAAACTCCCCAAATCTACATCCTTCCAAACTAAACCATGGTCAGGCCTATCACAGCAATATCCCAGTCCCTGGTACCAACTTCGTCTTAGGGTTTTACTGTTATGAACAGACACCATGACCAAAAATTGGTTATTTTATTTATTTATATTTCAAATATTATCCCCCTTCCCAGTTTTCCCTGCACAATCCCCATATTCCCCCCATCCCTCTATGTCTATGAGGGTGCTCCCACACCCACCCACCCATCTACTGCCCCCTCAGTGCCCTAGTATTCCCTTACACTGGGTCATCAAGCCTCCACAGGATCAAGGGGCTTCCTTCCCATTGATGCCAGATAAGGCAATTCTCTGGTACATATTCAGGTGGAGTCATGGGTCCCTCCATGTGTACTCTTTGGGTCCTACTCAGAAGGGGGAAGAAAATACTTTTGGGAGATAGAGGGAGGGAGGGATCTGGGAGGAAGAGAGGAGGGAGAGGGAAAAAGAGTGGCAGGTTCAGATACCAGAGGAGATGGAGGAGACAGGGGTGGGGGGTAGAAGTACAGAGGGTTAGGAATTTGAACAGAGGTGTGGAGCAGTGGGGGATGGGGAACTGGGGGTAGCCACTAGAAAGTTCAGACACCAAGGACCCAAGAGTTTTCCAGAACCCAACAGGGATGATGCTATCCAAAACACCCAACAAAGGGAAAATAGAATCTGTAGAGACCATATCTAGTGGATGGGCATGGTCCCCCATTGAGGGATATGGCCACTCACCATCTCAAAAATATTTATTAATTCATAATTGTTCCTGTCAAAAGGAAATACAGAGACAAAGGTGTAGCAGAGACTGAAGGAAAGATCATCCAGAGACTGCCCCACCTAGGATCCATCCTATTTGCAGACACCAAACCTAGATACTATTGCTGATGCCAGGAAGTGCTTACTGACAGGAGCTTGGTATAGTTGTCCTGTGAGAGGTTCTGCCAGAGCCTGACCAATACAGATGCAGATACAGCCAGCCAACCATGAGACTGAGTACGGGGACCCCCAATGGAGGAGTTAGGGGAAGGACTGAAGGAGTTGAAGGGGTTTGCAATCCCATAGAAAGAACAACAATATCAACCAACCAGACCCCCCAAAGCTCCCACAGATTAAACCACCAACCAAAAGCAACTCTTATAAGGGCAACATTTAATTGGAGCTGGCTTACAGGTTTAGAGGTTCAGTCCATTATCATCAAGGTGGGAACATGGCAGCATCCAGGCAGGCATGGTGCAGGAGGAGCTGAGAGTTCTACATCTTCATCTGAAGGTTTCTAGCAGAATAGTGACTTCCAGGAAGCTATTACTAGGGTATTAAAGCCCATACCCACAGTGAGAAACCTATTCCAACAAGGCTATACCTCCTAATAGTGCCACTCCATGAGCCAAACATACAAACCATCACAATGAGTGAGCCCTACTATTTCAATAAACGAGCTGTCCTCAGAAACAATCTCCTTGGCCGTTAATACCCACAGTACTCACTGCCTCCTGAAACTCCCTGCTCTCAATATCCTTCACATCTTGAGACCACTGGAGCTTAACACTAATGAGGGTGGGACAGAGGATCCACATATGGCACCCAAACAAGGACCCTTCAGGATGCATGAAGCAGGATCCTCAGGAGAGATAATGGTGTTTGTCTTGCCATCCCAATCTGAGGTTAGGCTCGTTTTCCTTCCTTCTTTACCTTCATTTTGAGCTGTCAGGAGGGACTGACTACAGCAAAGAGGCAACCGACATCTTTCATCCAGGGCTTGACTGAAGGTCCTTAGCCCTCTGGTTAGAACCCAACATCTCTTCACCTCTCCAAATCTCTCAGAAAGAACCCAATGGCCAGTTAAAAGCTCTTAGGGCTGTCGACAGTTTTCTTCAATTTGTAGGCAGTCTAGCAGTTTGGGTGGAATCCCCTGGAACTCCTGCAAATCTGGGAGTATTCCCCTTTTGACTGAGCACTTCCATCCTTTACTGTCATGGGAAATTCCTCTTCTCACCACAAGGAATCCCAAATTAGAGGCATTCAAGGCCTTTTTCAAGTGCAGGTTTTTAAATTCCCCCAGAAGGAAGCAATTTCCTACTGGGAGGAGGTCTTTTAATTAGCCACTCAGAGGATTACCAGTGACTCCTATGACACTGAGGTCTGGCTGCGGGGCCTTACCTTCCACAAAGACAAGTCCAGGAAGAGACCAGCAATGTACAGGCTTCACCACTAGCCTCTCATAGGCTCTGTGTATGGTGCCAAACCTCAACTTGTTTCCATGACTCCTTCAGTCCTGGGCCATCAACTGCCAACTAAGGCTGCACCTTCACCAATGGCCTTCCATCACTTCTCACAGTGTCAAGCCTCAGCTGCTCTTCATGACCCCTTCATATCTTCAAAACCAGTACCAGCTGGTTGACTCTTAGACATTACCAAGTATAGCTGCAGTACGAGGTACAACCTTGGCTATCTTTGGAACACAGCTTCTCTGTGCTCTCAGAAAACACTTCCCAGAAGATTTCACCTCAGTGATGCTGGTCTCTTCTTAATCACCACAAATTTCTTAGCACCAGCTAACCAGCATCAATTGCCCCAGTAGTCCCATCTGTTCTGGACTCTAAAACCAGAGCTACGTGGCCAAAGCTGCCGAGTTCTGCTGCTTGCTGGCCCTGGAACATCTCCCCCTTGTCCTATTACATTATTACCAGCTTGCTGTTTTCCAATTCCTTCACTCCCTACGTTTGGCTGTCTTGGAACTTGTTGTGTAGACTGACTTTGTGTTCCTGTTATAATTATTCCCCATGTATATCTATATGAGGATGTTGAGGTAGCTTCTACTCCACACTGCATGAGACAAAAAAGAGAAATCTTCATCCCTCTGTTGATCAGACTGGGACTTACCCTCTCCCTGGTAGCAGGGGTAAGAGCAGGAGTGGGCTTGGTACAGACCCACGAACTGTCTGGGGACTTCAAAGACAAGTTGAATCAAGCCGTAGATGCCACCACAGATAGCAATTAAATCATCTTGAGATTGAATAATATTATAAATAATTCAATGATTACTAACTTCCCCCCAGAAGTGTTTTTATTTATATAAAAATATGGGAAGAGGAATTTGACACAGAAGGGGGTCAACTTGTCACATCAGCTGAGGTTGCAATGATGTAGCTTGATGAATCTTGTCTCTTTAGCTCATTCTTTGTCACTGATACATAATATGAATCCATTCCAGTTGATGCCCATTCTTATATCATGCAAATTAAATGTCATATGTTTTTTTTTTTCTGTTGCAACCAATGCTGCTCTGAGCCTTGTACATATTGACACACACAAACAGAATTTTCACTAGCTTGCACAGTCTATACTGCAAGATTATGTTCAACCGTTTAGTTGCTATTAAACTACTCTCCAACAGAGCTGTATGAATTTACAAGCCCACAACACTATAGGGATTTTTTATTGTGCTATTACTTCATTTATTGTACTACTGTGGGACTTAAATTTTCCTCTAATAGATATAAAACATCTCTCAAAGCTTCTATTTGTATTTCCTTACTACTGGTTAGGTTGAGTACATTTTTGTGTGTATTTATTGCCTTTATGTCTTCTCAGAAATTTTACTGACATTATTTTTAACCAAGTAGTAAGTTTGGTTAAGTTTTCTGTTCACCATTTCTTCATATTAAATAATTTTCTAGTAACATATTTAGTTTGCTTTTGGTAACTGATGTTTTAAATTTACTGTAACAAAATATATTTCCTTTTTCTTTTAATTTTAGCCCTCTAACCTTTAATAGACATATCTATATTAGTTACTATATTAGTCTTGTCACTGTGAACACTTACTAAATGAGAAACAACTTAAGGGGGGGATTGTTTATTCTGCCTGGCAGTTTAGAAGGACACAAGTCCATCCTGGTTTGCCAGGAATGGAAGTGGCTATGGGTATGCAACAGGGAGAAAGAAGGTTGCATCATGACAATAGTCAGGAAGCAGGGTGATGACCTTTGGTATGCTACTGCCTTTCCTGTTTTCTACTTTTGAAATTTTCATATATGGATGCTGCATTTACATCACTCTGCCTCTCTCTTTCACTGGCCTGACTCCTCCCCTTCCCTCCCATACCCTCATAAATTAATGAACGTTTTCTTTAATTCTTCTCTTTCTCTTTCTCCTCCTCCTCCTCCTCTTCCCCCTCCTTCTCCTCCTCCTCCTCCTTCTTCTCTCTCTATTTCACACACATACACACAGACACACAATCTATGGAGCTTACTTAGTGTTGTTCATAACATGTTTATAACATGTGGTTAAGGCTGACCACTTGGTTTTGAGTGAAGAACCTATCAGTGAACTTATCATTGAAGACAATGGATTCTTCATCTCACAGCAGCCATTGATTTCCCGTAGCTCTACATTCAGGTGTGAAGCTTAATGAAGAATCTCCTTTCCAATTGATGTGTCCACTGGTATGGTCATTATGACTAAGGCTGTCTTGTGTATGCAACTTTTTATGTTTCAAAGACACTGTCTCACATTTGGCATGCTGGCTCCTTTGAGCTTTATGGCCTCTCTTCCATAATATTCCCTGAGCCTTAAATGTAGGAGCTGCACTGTAGGTGCACAAATTCAGGCTAGTGTTTCCTAGAGTCAGTTATTCTTGATATTTTACCAGTTGTAGAGATATACACATACCCACACATACGCATATACATATACACATATATCATACACACACATATATACATATACATATAACATATGTATATGCATATATATACATATATACATATACACACATATATGTATATATACATATACATATATATACATATATACATATATATATATATATATATATATATATATATATATATATATGCCTCTATATACCAATACAGGGACAGAAATCAACATCCATCTTTCAATAATAACTTTCAACATTAATGTTCTTAGCTCCTTGCTCAAAAGCTAATACTTAGTTGAAAAGAAAAAAACCATGTTTTTGTTATCTATAAGAAAGTCTTCTTATTTTCAAGTATAGATACCACCTTTGAGTAACAGGATACAAAATATTTTTCCAAGAGAATGAGAAGCAGACATCAACATCCTATTATCTGACAAAATAGACTTCAAATAAAAATTAATAAGAAAAGACAAAGAAGAACATTTTATTCTCCTCAAGGGTAAACTTAACGAAAAGCACATTACAAACTTAAACCTACACACCAAACTCTGGCACCCAAAATTTCACCCAGCTTTTAATATTGTGTTTTCTTTCGTTTTTCACACTTTCACTGTATCATTTTGTGGAGAATTTCTCTTCCAGTCATGTCTATTTGTGATCCCATGTGTCTTTTATGTTTGAATATCTACTTTATTTCCCTAGCTTTGGGAAATTATTCTCTATAATTTCTTTGAATAGATCATTCCTACTGTTAATGTTTATTATATCGATCCTTCTATTCTCTTGGTTTCTTGATCACATTCCAGAGTTCTATGACATTGTAGTCATGTTCACTTAGTAAATCTTATTTTCATGGGTCAGTCTACTGTTGTAGGTTTGTGGGCCAATACCACTAAATGTGGATAAATAAAACCATGATAGCAGAAATAACACCAAACTGTACTGGGTGAACAAATACATTTAAAATCTGATCAAAGTAATACTTTTACAATAACATCATTTTATACAGTTAACCTTTATCTAATAATTTCACAAAAGGCAAAATAGTGTTTTCAAATCAAAATTTAAATTCACTATCCTGCATTTGACTGAGAACTTTCCCCAACTCCAAATTCTATCCAGCAAACTCTTTCATGTTCTTTCCCTTGCTCAGTTTTTCACACACCTGTGTTGGTCAGGTTCCCCAACAATCTCTGTCATCCAGTATCCTTGCCTTTTCTAGAGTTTGGGTTTTTTGTCATCTTTCTCAACTTGTTAACTCATTTTATGATAGGGAACCACTTTGTAGAAATGAGAATTTTCTGGAAGGTTCTTTTTTCTGCACCTAAGCTCTATTAGAACCCCCTTTATGTTTCTCTACTATTGTTTTCCCCATGACACTTCTCTTGCTGCATTTGGCCTGTTTGGATTATGGGGCTCCTGGAAATAGTCACCATGGGAGACATTGTTTCTGCCCTAGAAGCTCTATCTCCATTTTTGAAAAGATTGAGATAGTTACCTGACTGTGCTGTGGTTACCACCAATCCTGCGTTACAACTAATTGCATTTAAAGCAGAAAACAGTAATTAAATGTAACCAATTATATACAACATAATCAAACAGTACAATATCAAAGTATGGTTGTAAAAGCTCCATGGGAAAAGCAATGAACAGACCACAAAAGAAGCTGTGAGATTTTAAGAAAAAAAAAAAAAAGCAGAACAATTTTGTTTGAAGTATGTCTAGAGTCAGAGGCCAGAAACACAATTACAAAGGAGGAGGGAAACTTTGGAGATGCTATTTAACAATGAATGTGAAGAGTCATGATTCCAGTGGAGCAAGGTAGTGACCTTCATTTGGAAGGAATAACAAATGCTGCAAGTAAATCACACACAATAAGAACACCACTGTGATAGTGGAATCTCTAATTTAAATCCATGATATTAATATAGTTTGTCAAAGTTCACTACCTAAATGACCCTGAAAGTTGCTAATGTGTTAATAGTTTTCTTTAGTCCCAAGTTCTGTATGTCTGGATGCTGTTTCTATGACCTGGTCATGTTTCTCCAGTGAGGTCGGTCATTCTCATGTCTAGGCTTTTGTAAGGTTCATGTCCAGCAAAGGAGATCAACTTCCATCAAGCTGATATAGAATCTGTCCTGGTATGAGCTACATGATATGGCTACATAACTTTGGGTGGCTTCTCCTACTCACTGTTTTGAGGAGATACTACCTAGGCTTTTGTGTTTCTTAAGGTCAAAAAGTTATTATGTGATTTCTTTTGATATTTTAATATTAATCTTCAAAAATAAGTTTATATTTATATATAATGTATTTGATAGCATGCATACTCTACTCCCCCCCAACTCTTCCCAGGATCCTTAGCCATCTTCCTCTCAATTTAATGGTCTCTTTTATTGTTAATTTTATTTATTTATTTTTTTATTAATTACTGTAATTAATTTTCAAACCCCCTAAATATAATTATTATGTACCATATGGACTGCCACTGTGACATGGGCAACCTAATGTGGACATATTCCTAAAGAAAAGTAACTCTTCCTTCTCTAGCAGCCATCAATTGCCAAGAGCTACTCCTCTAGAACTGAATTCTTATCTTCATCAAAATTAGATGGAATACTTTTAGAGGCTTGACCTTGAGAAGAATTAAGGTAGTCAATCACAGCTGCAATGAGTTCATATGTTCAAAGGCCATGCCATGTGCAGAAAACAGAATTTCACCACTTTACTCTCCACTTAGAGGTGAGCTTTCACAATTGCTAATATTCAGTACTTTGATCAGCTTTCAGTCCCTGCATTAAACATTATCCACTGCAGAAACTTCTGTGGCCAAGGTATGATCACAAATACTTAGAACAATATTTGACAACATGACAGTTTAATGAAACAACAACAGTATGTTCTCCCCTAGGGCCAGTGATCTTTTCAGTCATGAGTTTTAACCAGGGTTACCATAACAGGTATTATATATTTTCTAGAGAACAGCTGCAAGTCCAATCAGAAAACTGTTGGTAACTCCTGCAGCTGTCATGCCACTATTGGACCAGTGTCCATAACTTGACCATTGTGTAGCTAGTGTAGCAGTCAAAATCCAGTGCAAGGTAAATCCACTGATGTGTTTGTATCCCCAGAAGCCTGCATAGCACCATAGAGTACTATGAAAGTTAATTTGCAAGGTGAGGGTTATCTAGTTGTTTGAGATTAATTTATGTAGATTTCATTACAAAAGTGGTATTTTCAGCCATAATGTTTTACCACCTAGTTATGGTTGGCAACTAAGAGCAATTGCAATAGCATGAATTGTTTAGGAGCCTCTTGACCATCTTTGACTAATAAATAGTAGTGAGGAATCTTGTGCTATGCAGTGATACTTTCATTTAATAACCCATGACTTCCAGTGACATCATCATCCACCTCTATAAGGTACCTCTATTCAAGTCCCTGTTTTTATGTTATGCTTATTAAAAGATTTGTATATCAGTGAATTTTTGTAAGGCTTTCTCATTCATCCTTAGTTTTGTAAGCCACCCCTTACTACCTTCTCACTGCTATGCCCTTATTGCCATCCAGCTTAAACCATTAACCTCATATAAACCCTCACCATGTTCTTTTATGTCACCTGTGTTCTACAGTTACTTCTAATTACAGATTTACTTCAGTTGCCACATCATGGGCTTTTATAGGGCATTTTCATACATACTTTATTTTGTTAAGTCTTCCCCAGCCTTGTTCTTCTTGACCTCTCCTTTACCAGGTCACTTAAAGATAGTTTCTAATTTGCTATCATATCCAGAAGTGCACAGCTCATAAATGTCTTCCTCCTCTTAACATATCCCCCAACTTTATCTATACAATTCCTTTCCATAAACTTCATCACATTTATTGCATCTGATATGCAGGAAAGGAATTTACTTTAGATGTCTCAATAACATTTATTCAAACTAGATAGTGGGAGATAAATCCATGCACATTCAAAGTCAGAGTAAATGTTCAAATGAATATTGAGACAATCTAAATGTCAATAAACTTTTTTACCATCTGTTCAAATAATGGAATCATATATCTAGAATCCACTGTAGAGCATCACTTTCTGCTGAAAACAGAAAAAGGAAAACTTTTCAGAAAGTTAATAATTCATTTCAAATTCCCTACTCTTTGGCTTTAAGACACAGCATATCCAAGAATAAAAAAGTCACCCTAGAAATACGATGTTTGTCACAAAAATACAAACTAAACCAAACCAAAACCAAACTAAACCACCACCACCACCACCACCACCACCACCACCACCACCAACAACAACAACAGAACCACAGGGCAAATCAGTTTGGGAAAAAATCATAGCTACCCTCCAAACTTAACCAACCGTATTTGGAAAATAGTTTCTGACTTGAAAACTAGGCTCCAGAGAAGACTCTGATGAATATAACATCTAAGACTATCACTGCAAACTGAGTTCTTTTCTGGATTTATTATAGGTTGCATATTTCCAGCAAAAGCATATCATCATATAGAAATGGTGTGAAAGAACAAGCTCAGTTAGGCTCCAAACTTATAAGATGTATGAATAGGAGACTCAGTTTGCTTTTATTCAGATTGCTCTTAAGTCATCTCCTTTCTCTTGGTCTATGTCTATGTGCTTTTTGCAATGTTCTTCACAATCAGTTCCTAAAGAAGAAAAAAAACCTGTTAGTCTGGTTCATATATATGTTTCTAATATTCTGTTCCTTTGTAAATGTGCATATATGTAGCATTAAACCCCAACTTCAGGATGACCTGAAGGAGTGGGTGAAAGAGAAGACTTGACAGTTGTCAAAACTTCAAGCAGAATACTTGTTTACTTCCTATATTTGGAAAGAGTGATGAACCAAAGTGAGGCCATTAGTTGACAGAATATAGATAAGTGGAGGAATATTGACAAAAATTTTACACAAGAGAATGTATACAAGTCATTTTATATGGATAAACTTATATTTGTGTCTAATGAGAGCACTCACCAAAGGACCCACAATAGCCATATATCTTATTTGCAAAGTCAATCAAAATTAGACTCTGTAGACATGTCATTCTCTTTCTTTAGCCAACTTAGTTTCTGTTCCTAGATCCAATGGCAAAATCAGCCATGAGTTTAAGGATCAGGTAAAAGCCGGGCAGTGGTGGCACACTCCTTTAATCCCAGCACTTGAGAGGCAGAGGCAGGTGGATTTCTGAGTTTGTGGCCAGCCTGGTCTACAGAGTGAGTTCCAGGACAGCCAGGGCTACACAGAGAAACCCTGTCTCAAAAAAAAAAAAAAAAGGATCAGGTAAACATATTGGCTCAGTACCATGGGACTTCCTTCACCAAGCATGGCATGGATAATGATGCTATTTGGATTTCAGTAGTGACCCACACCAATCGCTGATTATTTTATCACTCCACAGGGGACACAGATAAATATCTGGTTAATTACACTGAACTTCTTCCATTATGGAAAGGCATAGATCTCTCCTTAATGAAGTCAAGACTTATTCTACTTATAGATTTTCCTTCCTTGCCTGTGACACTTCATTAAACACCAAGATATATAAATTCAATGACTGCCTTAATAACAAACGTGAAAGTCCCTATATAGTTATGGCTTTGTGGGAGCAAGGGAATCTTGTGACCCATGCTTGGGGAAGAAACTCTAACTTAGGCCAGGCACACAAGTCAGAAGTCTTAAAGGTGTAGGGGGGACATATTGGGAAACAGCTTTTCAGTGGGAGAGGAAAGCAGACAAAGGAACAGAATGTGGTAAAATGATTACATTCGTTTTATGAATTATAACATTGTTAAACAATCAAAACCAGAGCAATTAATGTATTGGGGAATTATGTTTCAAAGCCAACGAGAGATGATTTTTCCACTTAAAAATTTTAGGGCTTAAAGCTGGGGATGATGGCACACACATCTTTAATCCCAGCACTAAAGAGACAGAGGCAGGCAGATCTCTGAGTTTTAGGCCAGCTTAGTCTACAAATCAAGTTCCAGGACAATCAGTGGTACACAGAGAAACCCCGGCAGCCTACGTACAGTACACTGTTCCAGAAAATATAGTGTCATTCGTTGGCTGGGTTGGTTTCTTTCTACAATTTAGTTTTTGGTCTATAATTTTAACATAAGTTAGTGGTATCTTTTACTTTGTTTTATGAAATGTTGGGAATAGAAGCCAGGACTTTGGCATATACATAAAAGGAGCCACAAAGCAACTTGTATAAAGCTAAGCCATGCATACTTAAGTTGCAACTCTAGGCAAAATGAAAATAAAAGTAAAAATCTCAGTGTGCTACTTAACCAGGAAAAAAAAGAAAAAAACAAAAAAAACCAAAAATACCAAAACAAATTTAGGGCTATATAATATTAATTTCATGACAGTGAATCAAAGTTGGAATCCTCGCAAAATATACGTTTCACTAATAGATTTTTAGTTAGAAAATGATCTATATATATTAAATTTGGAGAGAGAAATAAGTATCCTTGGAATAATGTTAAAATAGCAGTCATTTAGTTTCAGCATGGTGTTCTGAGAAGCTAGACATAACAGAACAGGAAAGCTCACAGCTATTCAGAACACTTCAATTCCTGCCAGTTTGCTGTCTGATCACTGGTATCAATTAGAGTCAGCAGCACCACTGCCTTCACACGCAGCTGTGTGAAGTTTGACGTCAGTATGCTGGGTACATCATTAATAATTGCAGCTGACCTTTCCTAAATTCATCTTCAACAGTCAAGAGAATAAGGAAAGCTCCTGGAGCCCATGAGAAGGAGACATGGAATGTCAAGTTGAAATATTTGAAATAAGCTGCATTTTCAAGTAAATGTAAACCAATGAGAACGTTCCAGTGAGACCATATAAGCCTGACTGTGTTTCCTAGACCTGGTCCTAAGGTTGCCACTTTGTTTATATGAAAATAATGAAAAGGGAATAAAGTGTACATGCAGCTATAAAATAACCTACATCCTGGCCATTTATCACTCAGTATCAGTATGATGGGAATTTGGGTGAATAATTTGTCTTGATTACTTATGATTACCTTAACTGAAAGGATTTCAAACACCTCAACTTTGTCAACTAAAACTGACCAAGTCAATCTGTAAACAATAATAACAAAAAAAATCACATTCAAGTGTCCTTCCAGGATACCACCCAAAGGTGAAAACAGAGAACAATCATATAGTAGTTGCAATCACAGCAAGTTTTCTGTGATCTTGAAAGTGTCATTTAGTTTATGGACATCAATTCTCACATTGTTTGATTAAGCAAGTGGACAAGTATGTCGTAATCATTTATTTGGATCTTGGTATTTACTAGGCAGTATAGCCAAGATCTTTGACTGTATTATGCAATTTAAACCATAGCTTGGAACTCTGGAAAGGATATTATTCCCATTTTTAGAGAAAAGGATATTTACATGAAGAGTAACAATAAACTGATTTACTAAGATCAAATACAGATAGATGACAGAGCCAAGGTTGAAGCTTAGGGGGCTCCATCATAGTGTAGACGTTCAGAAACTCTTATCTTCCTGCTCCCAGGCCATCTGAGAATCCCTGTCAGCTCTTATATTTTAAATTTACCTGAAAAGGAGACAGTCCATGAACCTGAATTTTGTTTTGTTGCTTGCAGTCAAGTTATTATCTTGTCCATTATGTTTTTTCCTTCTTCCTCTACATATTTCAAGTTCTCTTTGTAGCTTCCCTGTCCTCTTTTGCTCCCAAACATTCAACACTGCTTTTAATCTTGGGCCATTTGTTTCAGCTGCGTTCTGTTGGCTATCTCTCCTGAAATCTGTAGTGCTACAATAGTACCACAGATCGGTTGACAGCTTTACGCAGAAATTTTATGTTTGGCAGGTTTTAATCTAGAAAAGCCTGGAGGATATTTGTCATCTGCCAAGTAAAGTTCTTACGGCATCTCACCTCCCACGTTCACAAGTGACACGCAGTGACCTTCCACACACCCACACTGCTGGGTGCACAGTTTCAATACGATGTGCATTCTACTTCCCCGAGGCTATTGCTAATCGTGAAACTACAGCACCACTTTTCAAATGTAATTTTTTACTGTCTGTTACTTAAGTTATTTTTAAATATTTCTTTTCTTTTCAACCTTCATTCACATCCCAAAGGCCTTGCCATGAGAACATCTGTAACTCATGTATCTGAATGGGTCTTAAGTAAAATTGAACCATGCACAGAGAAAAATTTATTTGTCATGTTAAGAATGAAGCTCTGTATGTAGTATTTCTACATTTCTACTCCATGCTTTTTCTTTTTCTTTTTTTTTTTCTGTCTCTTTTTTTCGCAAGGTCTACATAGCCCTGGCCACCCTGGAACTCCCTATGTAGAACATATTGGCCTTGAAAATCACAGAGATCTACCCACCTACCTCTTCCTCTCAGTGCTCTTGGTGTTGGGATTAAAAGTGTGTGCCACCAGGCCCTGCATCCAGTTTATATTTTTAAATAGAGTTTCCTTATTTAAAATATTAAAATAAACCACAATAAAGCATGCAGTACAGAAATATTGATTTATTGTGAAGGGCTTCGGATTTTTAATTGGTATTATATTCTGATTACATTATGCATGTATACAATGTATTTTTATACTAAAAATAGATTCTTCTGTCATACAATACATCCTGAGCACTGCTTCCCCTCCCTCTGACTCCCAGTTCCCCTCCACTCACCCTCTTCCCCAGATTACTTTTACTCCATTTCCTCTTCAGAAAAGTATAGGCCAGGCCTCCAAGTAACAATAGGCAAACATGACAAGTCAAGATACAGTAAGACACGGCAAAAACCCTTTTATCCAGGCTGGACAAGCAACCTAATGTGAGGCAAAGAGTCTTAAGAGCAGGATAGAGACTCCGAGAAACACCCGCTCTCCCTCTGTTGGGAGTCCCATAAAACAAGCAATCTAACAGCCATAAAATATATTCAGAGGGGTATGTCATGCATCTTAATCCTGTACATCTTTGCTCCCTCTCCCACTTTAACTGATACCCTCTAATATGTCTTTCTCCTATCTCCATGCCCTTTAAAACTTATTTTATTCAAAAAATTATACTAAAAATTGTACTACCATCTACTGAAGATAGTTTCTCTGATGGGGCTGAACTAGCCTCTGATCCTCTAGCACATGTGTAACTGGTAATGATTTTTTCCCATTCTATACGATACCAATACGCTTTCCCATTCTATAGGATACCAATAGGCTGTGTAAGCTTTTAGCCTCATGACATCCCATTTATTACTTGTTGCTCTTCATGCCTGTGTTATCCATGTCCTGTTAAGAAAGTCCTTCTCTGTGGAAGTGAGTTTCAGTCTATTCTTCACCTTTTCTTCTGACAGATTCAGATATTCACAACTGGACAGTGTACCAAAAGCAAGAGACTTTATGGCTCTCAGCTGTAAATGGGATGACTTCATCAAACCCTTCCACTCAAGGTTCAGGAGTTTATGTGGAAGAGGAAGGTGACAGAGTATAAGAGCCAGAGGGGTGGATGGCTTCAAGGAAAAAGCATTTTTCCATACACAATAGAGCTGCTAAACAAGTGAACTCACAGAGACTGTGACAGCACACGTAAGACCTGCAAAGGTTCTAACCACACACACCAGAACTGAAAAGGAGAAGAGGATGCAAAGTCCTACCACTAACTAAAAGTTTGCATCTGATAGCTACTGGGAAAGGGAAAGTCAGTTTTCTCCAATGGAGTGTCCCTGGGTCTGTCAATTATTCTCAAAGGCAGCCCCGGAGTAGTTGGCCAACACAAAATGACCTCATGTTTTCTTTGTGCAGTTTTTGTTTTGTTTTATATTTTTCATATTATTGATATATTAGATTGTTTTTATTTTTAATATTTTATTTTGTTTTTGTTTGGCTTTTTTTAATGGAAAGAGAATGAGGGAGGGAGGGAGAAAGGGAAGCAGGGAAGGAGAGCACAAGAGAGCATCATGAAGTTGTATAATGAAGCAGGTGGAATATGGGAGGAGTTGGAGGAAAGAAAAATACATGATCAAAATACATTGTATACGCCAGGCAGTGGTGGCGCACGCCTTTAATCCCAGCACTTGGGAGGCAGAGGCAGGTGGATTTCTGAGTTTGAGGCCAGCCCGGTCTACAGAGTGAGTTCCAAGACAGCTAAGACTACACAGTGAAACCCTGTCTTGAAAAACAAACAAAAAACAAAAAACAAAAAAACATTGTATAAAAACTTCAAGTGAATTTTTAATGAATTAATTTTCAACCAATGAGAGCACAGTTAGTAAATGAATTATCAGCAGCCATCAACTGTCAATAACCCCTTGACTGAGCATAAGACATCATTGTTTCCTCCCCCAGCCTTGTAGAAGCATTGAGTAGTTTAATATGTGGCAGTTTTGTAGAGGTAACTATGCTTGCTGTCAGTCCATCAGTACAACAAACATATCGTGTCTAAGATAAAACATTTCTCAGCAAGCTATATGCACATATATGCTTTCTGACTCTTCTTCTGTGTTGTTTTCTGAGCCTTAGAGTGGTAAAAATTCATATGTTCTATTAGGGCTGACTACTTGAGAAATATTTATTTACAGCACTTTGACCAATTATGTATGAGTCTCCATTAGTCTACCAAATTGAAGTTTCTCTGACTAAGATTGGGAGCAGTGTAAATCAATGAACATAAAACAGATATTTTGAAGGCAATTTAATACCATAACCATTTAAGAAAACAGAAGTAGCATCCCTGTAGGGACTCTGAGACATCCTTAGGCAGGAGAAATTTTTGTGTGTCCATTTGTTTGTTTTGATGGTATTGATAATTAGATCCCATTTTTTTTTTTTACGTATAGGTTCCATTCAATTTATTTAATCAGTTTTATATAATTTTCATCTTAGAATGTTTTATTTATTTGGCTAAATTTATTTATTTTATTTTGCCTCAAGTTTATTTATAAAAACAGTACAGAGCACGAACCATCTGCACATAGCATGGAGAGTCACAGGAAACCATCTCCCTTCACCTTGGTGGATAGAAACCCTTTCTATGTGACCCTACATGGGAATGGGTGCATTTGGGAGCCTGAGTAGCAGCCGAAGCCTAGGCCTGAACTGGAGCTATGGCGTCAGCATTGGTTTGAGCCTTGCTTTTCAACCCTGTGACCCTTGGCTATGTAGCTACAAATCTGCTTCTCAAGCTTGTGGTGGGCAATGAAAGCAACTTGTAGTTGGGGCCCTTTGGCATCTTAGGCTTAAACACCTTAGGCTACATAAGTATCTTAATGGTAGCTATAGATATATTTATTGCCTTCACATTGTTTATGTGCATCTTCTTCAGACATTTTTGGTCATGTCTTTTAGCAAAGTACATGTTCCTCAGTAACTTGGATTTGATCCCCTTAAAAACTTTTGTAAAGTTTCAAGAATGCTATTTCTTTGCCATGTTTAAAACTGGTTGTATGTGATATGGTTCTTGGACTTGGCCATGTCTTCACTGTAATCCATGGCCTCCAAAGCACCTGGGACTGTACCAGAACAAAAACTGACTGTAATAGTTCTTATCATCATCTTTGATGATTTCTATTGTCCAGAGAATATGCACATTGAGACAACTTGATTTTTCCATATTGATATCCTTTATATAAATTTCAAAGAATTTATCCATTTTGAAGGGTTATCAAATTAGCTGGCAAGTATTGCTCATGAAAATATTGAGCAATCTTTTGCAATTTTGTGCTGACAATCACCTCATCTATCAAAATGCTTTGTGCTACCAAAACTCTTCATCTCTGAGTTTATGTGAATTTTTCCTCATCTATTTTGTAGGTAAGTGTTTGCCAATTTTGTTTATAGTTTAGAATAGAGTCAGCACTTAGGTTTGTTAATTGATTTTACTATCTACATTCCCTATTTCACTTTTTTGGCTTGTTTTTGTTTTTCTAGTTTCTTGACACAAAGCAGCATGATGTCATTGCTTTTTGGCATAGGTACGGAGTACAATCAACCTGAACACCATTGGCTGCAGGTCTTTAGTTTTGGTAAAGCATGTCTATACTGTCAATGTATTCAAGAATTTTGATATTTTCTTTCTTGATTTCTTCTTCAACCCATTGGCTATTGAACTCTGGGCTACTTAATTTACATTCGCTTTTTATAGTTTCCAGTGGTTTTCTTGCTAGTGATGTTTACTTTCTTACATTACAGTTTAGCTTGTTTTGTGACTTATCTGATTATATATTGGAGAACGTTCCATGTGCTAATGAAAAGAATGTGTGTTCTTGAGCTGTTGCATGTCATGTGCATAACCGTTTGCTATGATTACTTTGAATAATCATGCTGTCCTTGTGCCACCCTCAAGTCCCTGTTGAGCTCCAACAACACAAATATTTGACCTTTCAATGTTGTCCCAAGATTCCCGAGATCCTGTGGGCTTCCTTCATTCTTTCTTATTAGTTTTCTTTTCTTCCTTTCCAAATGTGTATTTTCAAATAGCTTGTCTTTGCATTCACTATTCTTATCTCCATATGGTTTAGCATGTTGATGCGTCTATCATGATTTCAACTTTCATATTCTAAATTTATCTTAGTGATTTTTCCACTTATTTATTTATTTATTTATTTATTTATTTATTTATTTATTTATTCACTTTACATCCTGATTACAGCCCCCTACCTCCCAGTCCCCCCTCACATAATTTCTCCCCCAATTCTCCCTCCGCTTCTCCTCTGAGATGGGGAAGCCTCTGCTCCAGGTACCAACCCACCCTGACACATCAGTCTCTAAAGGACTAGGCACATTTTCTCCTTCTGAGGCCAGACAAGGTAGCCCAGTTAGGGGAACAGGATCCATAGGCTGGTAACAGAGTTAGGGTCAGCTCCTGTTCCAGTTGTTGGGGAACCCAAATTAAGACTAAGCTGCCTTTCTGTTACATATATATGGGGGTGCCTAAGTCCAGCTCATGTATACTCTTTGGTTGGTGGTTCAGTTTCTGGGTGCTCCAAAGGGTCCAGGTTGGTCTTCTTATGGAGTTCCTATCCCTCTAGGTCCCTCAATCTTTTCCCCAACTCTTCTATAAGAATTCCTGAGCTCTGACTAATGTTTGGCTGTGGCTCTCTGCATCTGTTTTGGTCAGCTGCTAGGTAGACAGAGGACAGATATGCTAGGTGCCTATCTGCAAGCACAACAGAGTATCATTAATAGTGTCAGAGATTGGTTCTTGCTCAGGATGGGTCTCAAGTTTTACACTTTAATTTTTAAATTTATTCCATTCCCCTGTTAATATTTTAAAATTATTTGTCAGCCTTTTCCTAAAGATTATAAGTTTCCTTAAAGCAGTGGCTTAAAATCTTTATTATGTAGTTACAGTTTTGGTGTTTTCAGGCAATGCTTTTAATCATTAAGAGAGGTAATAAATGATTTTCCAAGTATATTTAATACTTGATAAGTAATCTGATCTTGATGTGGAAGGAATATTTCAGTCATTTTGATCATGTTTGTGTGTGCGCCTGCACTTCTACTAATTCTAAACAGGCCATTTGTTTCATGCTTTTCCTTTTCCTCTGTGCCTGTAATTCCTTCTACTATTACTGAAATGATAGCACTACTGATATGTTGCTGTTCCAGAACTTAAGAATGACCCAAACCCAGGTTTGTCTGAAACCTAAAGTTGGGCGGTAATACAGTGTGACTCAGGGAGTGCCTGGAAATGTAGTCCATGCCTCCACACTTCCCCTTGGTACCACAGTAGAACAGGTCCCTTCTGCACAATCCCTATTGTTGGGCAATATTGTCTGTGTTTAGAATTCCCACATTGATCGGTCAGGTACTAGGATAAGACTGTGCCCTATAATGCTATTTGTGGGCTGCTTGCTGCTGAAATCAACTCATGGCTCAAAAAGGTTTCAACCAGTAACATGTTATGTTTAGCTGAGTGAGTATGATCAATTAGGTATGAATGTTTCTACTTGGGGTTGGTTGTTCCTGAAGTTACGTACAGAAGCACTAATCAGGAGATGGAAGTTTTCTGATGTGTCTAGTGTGAGGTTTCACTGAATTTCAAGTCACAATTTTGTGATGACTACCTTCTCATATCTCCAGTGAATGCAGGGTTACTCTAGGCTCCCCAAAGTTCGAGTGGTGTTGGAGAAGACAGTTTGCTTGTTTAGTTGATTTGCCACAGTGCTGAAGCTGAGCTGGGTCATGTGTGAGTCTCATAGCTTCAAGTTCCTGGAGTGTTTATTTAAGGGCAGAAATAGGTATCAGATGGAGGGTATGAAGGCAAAAGATGTGAGCCTGCCTCATAAGGATACAGGTTTCTGCTTGACACTTGTCCAAGTGTAGAGACTAAATCTGCAAACACTGACCTGGTGACAGTTGTGCTACCTAAGTTTGAGAATGCTGTTTGTGATAGTTATTTGCTCACAAATCTGACACTAAAGTAGGTCCTAGCATGGGCCCACAACTACAAATACTGGTGCAATCTCAGGATTGGGTGATTCTTCAAGGATTTTCTAAAGCATACCATGATGTAGGCTGAAAGTCAAGTCTATGTACTGACAATATATACAGGTTCCATTTATGCTGTATCAGACCTAGAGATTGTATGTACATGACTTGTGGTGTGGATATAGAGATTGCGTATGCCTAATACTTGGTCTCACCACAACGGGCACACCTCTCAACCCCAAGACGACAAAGTCCATACTAACTTTGTGATGCCTTTCCCATCAGTGCAGTCTTGTCTCCTCTGTGCTAACTGGAAAAATGGTTGAGGGAAGAAGGCAGGCTCTTGCCTAATTCAGTTCCAAGGCTGTTGGTGAGTGCTGCTGTGAGGACCACAGTGATAGAGCTCTGCTTGGTACTGTGCATCTCTGTGACAGGCCTACTACACTTCAAATATGAGAACTGGGCTTCATCCTGAAACCCCTTTCTCAAGTAGAAGATATCCCTGAGCACCTCTGCTGGAGTTGAAGGAGGAGTAATTTTTTCCTTCCTGTCTTCTGTAATGCTTGTCATAGTAAAAGCAAGCCCTCTTCTTTTACTTTGTCTCCATAACTCTAGTAAAGGAAATCTGGTTAGTGCTTCATGTAAAACAAATATGGTCACAGTAAACTTCTTATGAATATATTTTTTCATATTTAGTATTCTAAGCATATATATTTTCTTTTGGTTAGATTTTATCTCTGTGGCATATATTTGTAACTGTGCTTTGGAGAAAATAAATGTAACAGAAACAATTTCTGTGTAATTTTAGGTTTTACACATAAATTAAGTCAGTTTTAAATATTTATTCTACATTCTTCTTCCACCTCTCCTCCTCTTCCATCAGACTCCTGAACCATACAGGTCCAGAACGAAGTAGCCCAAGGATACCCATCAGAGGCTTCCACAGCAAGACCATTGAGGTTCACCCCCTCCTAATACCTACTACAAGAACATCCAGAGATCAAAACCATCCAGAGGGTTAAAGGACCTCGAAAGAACACAGTCAACAAAAGCCAGGGCAACATGACATCTCCAAAGCATAGCTACCCCACTACAGCAAGCCCTGGTTATCCTAACACAACTAAAACACAAGAAAATGACCTTAAATCCACTCTTATAAAGACGGCAGAGGCCTTTAAAGAGGAAATAAATACATTCCTTAAAGAAATACAGGAAAATAAGGGGAAACAGAAGTCTTTAAAAAGGAAACAAAGAAGTCCCTTAAAGGCATACAGGAAAATACAATCAAACAAGTGAAGAAGGAAATAAATAAAACTGTGCAAAACCTGAAAGTGGAAATAGAAGCAATAAAGAATATATAAATGTAGCAAATCCTGGAGATGAAAAACCTAGGGAAGAGAGCAAGAACAACAGATGTAAGCATCACCAACAGAATACAAGAGATGGAAGAATCTCGGGTGTAGAAGATACAATTGAAGAAATTGATACATCAGTCAAAGAAAATGTTAAATCTAAAAAATTCCCCCACAGACCCTAAGAAGCTAAAGGAGAAGGAAGGCCCAAGTGATGAAGCTTGAATCTCACTTAGAAGGGGAGATTTAATAATAATAACAAGAAGATGGAGGGAGGGGCCTAAGAGAGAGGGGGGATGTGGAGGGGAATGTGGGGTTCATGATCAGGTGTGGGAAAGAACAGGAGAGACTGGCTAGATGGCCATGGAAATGAATGGACATCTGCAACTGACAGGAAGGTGGTGGTATCTTTTGGACGAATCAGAGACCTGGGATAAAGGAGGTTCCCAAGAATCAATGGGGATGACTTGAGTTGTGGCTCACTACACTGGGGATATGGATCCTGAAGAGGCCACCTCCTGTAGCCAGGCAGGAACTCCAGTAGAACGATAGAGACACCAACCCACACACAAAACTTTCAACCCAAAATTTGTCCTGTCTATGAGAAAAGCAGGCACGGGGAATGGAGCAGAGATTGAGGGAATGGCCAACCAATAGCTGGCCCAGCTTGAGAGCCATCCCATTGGCAAGCACCAATCCCTAACACTATTATTTTTAATATTTATTTATTTATTTATTTATTTATTTATTTATTTATTTATTTAATGTATGTGAGTACACGTTACTCTCTTCAGACACACCAGAAGAGGGCATCAGATTCCATGACAGATAGTTGTGAGCCACCAGGTAGTTGCTGGGAATTGAACTCAGGAACTCTGGAAGAGCAGCCAGTGCTCTTAACCACCGAGGCATCTCTCCAAACCCCTAACAGTATTAATGATACTGGAGTTATCACAGAGAAAGGAGTTTCAGTTGAGAAAATGCCTCCATGAGATCCAGCAGTAAAGCATTTTCTCAATTAGTGATCAAGGGGGGAGGGCCCCTTGTGAGTGGTACCATCTGTGGGCTGGTAGTCTTGGGTTCTATAAGAAAGCAGGCTGAGCAAGCCAGGAGAAGCAAGCCAGTAAGCAGCATTCCTCCATGGCCTCTGCATCAGCTCCTGCTCCTTGACCTGTTTGAATTCCAGTCCTGACTTCCTTTCGTGATGAACAGCAGCATGGAAGTGTAAGCTCAATAAACCCTTTCCTCCCCAACTTGCATCTTGGTCATGATGTTTGTGCAGGAATACAAACTCTGACTAAGACAGGGAAGAAAAGGAGGAAGGATTGCAGCCCTAAAGGGGATACCAACAGAATCAACTAATCTGGCCATTTGGAACTCTCAGAGACTGAACCACCAACCAAAGAACATACATGGACTGGAATTAATACTTCTGGTACATATGTAGCAGATGTGCAGCTTGGTCTTCATGTAGGTTCTGAACAACTTTAGTGAGGGCTATACCAAAAGCTGTTTCCTGTACAAAGGATGTATTTTCCTAGCTGGACTGCTTTGTCTGGCCTCAGTGGGATAGGAAGCACCTAACCTCACAAAGACTTGGAGTGCCAGGGTGGAGAGGAGGGATATGGGGGGAGGGGGTAGGCTCTAGCTTAGAAGAGGAGGGGAGGGGAAAGGAGAAGGATTTCCAGTATTGAACAGGAGAGGGGGCAGTGAGCAGGATTTAAAGTGAATATGTAAAAAAAATTAAATTAAAAAAAATTAATCCAGTTTTAAATGACAAATGTTGTAGGAAATGTTCATTTAAGAGTTTCTATGGTGGATCAAATGATTTTAGTGTGTTATTTATGTCATTATATAAACTGTAACTTTTTTTAGTGTTTTTTAATTGGATATTTTCTTTATTTACATTTCAAATGTTATTCCCTTTCCAGATCTCCCCTCTGGAAACCCCCTATCGATCCCCCTTCCCCCAGCCCCTATGAGAGTGCTCCCCCCACCCACTCCTGCCTTCCTGCTCTGGCATTCCCTACACTGGGGCATCGAACCCCCACAGGACCAGGGGCTGCTCCTCCCACTGATGTCCAAAAGGCCATCCTCTGCCACCTATGCAGGCTGAGCCATGGGTCCCTCCATGTGTACTCTGGTTGGTGGTCCAGTCCCTGGGAGCCTGTTGACACTGTTGTTCCCCCCATGGGGCTGCAAACCCCCTCAGCTCCTTCAGTCCCTTTTCCTCCATCTGGGACATTGTGCCCAGTCCAGTGATTAACTGTGAGCATCCACCTCTGTATTTGTCAGGCTCTGGCAGAGCCTCTCAAGGAGACAGCCATATCAGGCTCCTGTCAGCAAGCACTTCCTGGCATCTGAAATAGTCATGCTTTGGTGACTGTATATAGGATGAATCCCCAGGTGGGGCAGTCTCTGCATGGCCTTTCCTTCAGTCTTTGTTCCACATTTTGTCTCCATATTTTCTCTTGTGAGTATTTTGTTCTGCCTTCTAAGAAGCATTGAAGCATCCACACTTTGGTCTTCCTGCTTCTTGAGCTTCATATTGTTTGTGAATTGTATTCTGAGCTTTTGGGCTAATACCCACTTATCAGTGAGTGCATGCCATGTGTGTTCTTTTGTGACTGGGTTACCTCATTCAGGATGATAAATTTAAGTTCCATCCATTTCCCAAATAATTTCATGAAGTCATTGTTTTTACTAGCTGAGTAGTAGTCCATTGTGTAAATGTGCCACATTTTCTGTATCCAAATTCAACATCCCTTCATGATAAAAGTCTTGGAAAGATCAGGAATTCAAGGCCCATACCTAAACATAGTAAAAGCAATATACAGCAAACCAGTAGCCAACATCAAACTAAAAGCAGAGAAACTTGAAGCAATCCCACTAAAATCGGGGACTAGACAAGGCTGCCCACTCTCTCCCTACCTGTTCAATATAGTACTTGAAGTCCTAGCAAGAGCAGTTAGAAAACAAAAGGAGGTCAAAGGGATAGAAATTGAAAAAGAAGAAGTTAAAATATTACTATTTGCAGATGATATGATAGTATACTTAAGTGTACAAAATTTCCACCAGAGAAATCCTAAAGTGGTTGAATATAAAATGAACTCAAACAAATCATTAGCCTTCCTCTACTCAATGGATAAACAAGCTGAGAAAGAAATTAGTAAAATGACACCCTTCACAATTGTCACAAATAATATAAAATACCTTGGTGTAACTCTAACCAATCAAGTAAAAGATCTGTGTGACAAGAACTTCATGTCTCCAAAGAAAGAAATTGAAGATCTCAGAAGATGGAAAGATCTCCCATGCTCCTGGATTGGCAGGATTAATACAGTAAAAATGCCCATCTTGCCCAAAGTAATCTACAGATTCAAGGCAATCCCCATCAAAATTCCAACTCAATTCTTCATAGAGTTAGAAAGAGCAATTCTCAAATTCATTTGGAATAACAAAAAACCCAGGATGGTGAAAACTATTCTCAACTATGAAATAACTTCCGGGGGAATCAGCATCCCTGACCTCAAGCTGTACTACAGAGCAATACTGATAAAAACTGCATGGTATTGGTACAGAGACAGGCAGGTAGATCAATGGAATAGAATTGAAGACCCAGAAATGAACGCACACACCTACAGTCACTTGATCTTTGACAAAGAAGCTAAAACCATCCAGTGGAAAAAAAGACAGCATTTTCAACAAATGGTGCTGGTTCAACTGGTTTGGTGGTCAACTGTAACTCTTTAAATGTATAAAAGTAGTATTTCTTAGAGCAGTGATTCTCAACCTTCCTAATGATGTGACCTATTAATATAATTCCTCATGTAGTAGTGACTTTCAACCACAAAATTATTACCATTGCTACTCTATAACTGTAATTTTGCTACTGTTATGAATCATAATGTTAATATCTGATATAAAATAAATATTTGATATGTGACCTTTAAGGGTCTCGACCCATAGGTTGAGAACCACTGAGCTAGCACCATCCCGTGTGAAGAGGATTCACTGTAAAGGCGAGTGTAGATGCCAAACATAAAGTCTTGATGTGCTTGGCTAATTGGTACATCTGTCTAGCTCAACTTCTTCTTAATTATTTTGGATATGTTTAGACTCCCTCTTACCAGTTACTAATTGAATATCTGCATTACCCCTGGCATTGAGCTTACAGATAGAGTAATGCAATCATTTCCTAGCTTGAAACTAATTCAGCCATTTGACATGAGCCTTTAATAGGATAATTCTGAGACTATGGGAAACCAAGTACATATCTAATAAAATCCTACAGGGTGTACTAAGATAGACTGATTCTATTCTTCTAGCCTGAAAACTTATTGCTTTATCTCTGCATTGGCTTTTTGTAAATTCTATGGAACAATCTATTTTAGCATATCTTTTCATCTCAAATCTCTAGAAAGAATAATATAAACTCACTGAAAATGTTCATAAATGCCAGATAAGCAGGAAATACGAGAGAAAATAAAATACTACAATTCGCAAGGGACAAAAAGTGGAATTTTTTATTTTAAAATTAAGGAAATTATAATCTATGCATATAACCATACTTAATGGAAAAAATAGTCCATGAATTTGAAATACACAAAGGAGGGATGTACGGGAGGTTTTGGAGGGAGTAAAGGGAAGAAAGGCATGATGTAATTATTTTCTTATCTCTATAATACACAAAATAATTTAAAAATTATGAAAATTATTTGCTAAACATATTCTACTGATTTTGCAAATTGAATATTTATGAGTGCCCTACAAGGCAGTACTTCTTTTCTGTCCAGTGAATGCATAATGACACTTTACTATGGTACTTTCTAGTGTCAATGTCTCTGGAGGAACTGAGATTGGGATCCATGCAGGGACATCTGGACACATGCTTAGTGAGATGTATATACTCTTTATTTTCCCTTTTGCCCAAGGGAACAAAAAGGTATTTTTTTGTTTTCTTTTATTAGATATTTTCTTTATTTACATTTCAAATGTTATCCTCTTTCCTGGTGGTTTCCCCTCTGGAAACTCCCTATCCTATCCCCCCTTCCACCTGCCTCAATGAGGGTGCTCTCCCATGCACCCACCCACCCACTCCCACCTCCCTACCCTGGCATTCCCCTACACTGGGGCATCAAGCCTTCACAGGACCAAGGGCCACTCCTCCCCTTGATGCCTAATAATTTTTTATCTAAGAGGATAGTAGGATTATTGATGAATACTAATATTTAGAAATAAGTTTCTTTCATAATAGTTTCAGCTCTACAGTAAGGCCATGAAAGATAGTAGAAGCTATAATCTTATATTCAGGTTTTCATAATATAGCAACTTTGGTTAATATGGTACGTTTGTCATGACTAATGAACCATTATTGATGCTATTATTAATTATTTTTAAATTTTGCTTATATTCAAAGGTACATTTTTTCTTTATATTGTACAGTATTACTTGAAATAGTGTAAGGAAAAGCAAATGTGAATTTTAAAGTGACACTGATTAATTGTGTTTATATGCATAATAATCTTTGTTTTTGCTTTTATTTTATTTTTTTGATACTTTATTTACATTTCCAATGTTTCCCCCTTTCTAGGTCTCCTCTTTGGAAACCCCCTATCTCCTCCCCCTCCCCTGCCTCTATGAGGGTATTCCACCTCCCACCCACCCACCCACCCACTCCTGTATTCCCATCTTGACATTCCCCTTTACTGGGGACTCTAACACCCTCAGGCCCAAGGGCCTCTCCTCCTCCTGATGGCCAACAAGGCCCTCCTCTGCCACTTATGTGCTCTGAGCCATGGGTCCCTCGATTGGTGGTCCAGCCTCCAGGAGGACTGGGGGAGTCAGGCCAGTTGAAACTGTTGCTCCCTCCATGGGGCTGCAAACTCCCTCAGCTCCTTCAGTACCTTCTTCCACTCCTCCATCTGGGACCTCACTCTCAATCCAGCGGTTACTGTGAAGTGAAACTTGGGTATTCTGAACGTTTGGGCTAATATCCACTTATCACTGAGTACATATCATGTTCATTCTTTTGTGACTGAGTTACCTCGCTCAGGATGATATTTTCAAGTCCCATCCATTTGCCTGCAAATTTCATTAAGTCAAGTCATTGTTTTTAATAGCTTAGTAGTACTCCATTGTGTAGATGTACCACATTTTCTGTATCCATTCCTCTGATGAGGGACATCTGGGTTGTTTCCAGCTTCTGGCTATTATAAATATGACTTCTATGAACATAGTGGAGCATGAGTCTTTATTACATGTTGGAACATCTTCTGGGTATATGCATAATAATCTTATCCTGCTACAGTGATGTTTTAGTAAAAGAAATTTAATATGAAAGCATTTATCTTTCACACTGCACATGCTGCCAGAATTTAGCCATATGAAATGTTTAATTCCTTATAACATATTATAATATATAATTGCTTTACTAATTTACAAGTAGAAGTTTAATTTACAATAAACTTCTGAGGCACACCAAGATATAGTTTATAATCTAGGATCCTGACATGAGCACATGGTGGCAGATCCCTGTTTCAAGCCATATGGCTCTGAGCTGACAGATACCAGAACAGAATGGCTGAGAGCCTTACCTAGTTCCACAACCAGATAAAAGCAGAAAGTACAGTGGAACACCTATGTAGACTAATATTTGACTGTGGGACTCTCTATATGATCTCATTAGTTTCTGGAAGAAAGTTTATGATCTCTGAGATGACAATTATGCTAGGCTCCTGTCTCAGCACATCCTGTAGGTCAGATGTTTTGTGACTGAGTTTATGTCCCATTGTGTCTCAAAGCCTCCACTTGCAGCTTTGCCTGAGAGGCCAGCTTTTGAAATTGAAAATTTACCTACATTCTTTAAGTGGGCATTCTATTCTGTGGGTTATATTATGGCACCCAGAAGAAGCTAATATACACTCTCTGACCTTCATTCAATTTAATAGTCATACCATCCATACAATCGTTTCAGGGAAACTCTTTAACTTCATTGCCCTTTACCTGCCTCACTGGACTTGAAGGAGGAATATAAGACAAATCTAGTGTTTCTTATTGTCTTAGGCTTTCTATTGCTGTGAAGAGACACCACAACCAAGGCAACTGTTATAAAGGCAAACATTTAATTTGGGTTGGCTTACAGTTTCAAAAGTTCAGTCCATTATCATTATGGCAGGAAGCATGGCAGCAGGCAGGCAGATATGGTGCTGGAGGAGCCAAGAGTTCTACATCGTGATCTGAAGGCCAGGAAGAGACTGTTCTTGCAGGCATCTAGGAAGAGGCTCCCTTCGATACTGGATGTAGCTTGAGCATATGACCTCAAAGCCCACCCCATGGTGAGACACCTTTCCTCCAACAAGGCCACACCTCATAATAGTGTCATGCTCTGTAGGCCAAACATTCAAACACATAGATCTATGGAGGCCAAATGTATTCAAACCACCACATTTACCATCTGCTTGACATCTTCAGAATGAACATAAAAAAGAACAATTGCACACAGCTGATGTTTAGTTCATGATCACACAAGTCAAATGGACTCAGGAGCTTCCCAGAAACCCCTTCTTCCCAGTGTGGCCACTCTCCTCCTCTTCCCAGTGTTGCTCTATCTCTCTCTTTGATCCTTCAACAACCCTTTGCTCTTCTCTTTCAATATTTATACAATTGGCCTGCTCCCAAGTGGTCAGTAGGAAACAGAAGTCGTTCACCTTCCTATGTGCTCCCTGACATGTTCTGTACCCAGGGCTTCTGCCTCCCTCATGAATGTGCAAAGAGCTCAGAGCCTCTGCTTTCATGTTTATTCCGTCTCCTGCACATATCTTGATAATCCTCCAATTCCAACACAACACACATCTGCTTTATACAGTGTCACTGTGCTAAGCACACAACTCCAGTACTGTACACATCTGCTCCAGACAGCATCACATGTTAGTTTCTCAGTACATAATTCCAGTGTTATCTTTTTCTTTTTCTTTTTTTCTTAGAAAATATTTCTGGACATTGCTTTGCCCTCCAGATATGACCTAATTTTACTTAATCTAGATATAATTTTAGTACCACTTACCCTAAAAACATCTGCAAAATATTATGATTGAATTTGTGTGTGTCCTACTAAATGTAATTAAAATGGAAAAATAAGTGAAACAAAGCATTGTTCTTTCTGTAAAAGTGGAAAACTTTGTGAAAGAAGGTGGATGTTTGTAGCGCTGGATGCGGCACAATTAGCTTGAAAAGTGATAAGTCACAATCTCACAAGATTGTTAAGAATAACACCCAAAATTCATTAATCCCACTTCTGGAAACATTCTCCAAGGTAAAAGGACACCTAATTCAAGATTTGAAATAGACAGAGAGTTGCAATCATGTAAATTATGTATTAATATTGAATGCTCACCACTTTAGAGATAGAAAATAATGAGAAAATATTAGATAGAAAATATTACTGCAGAATAGAAAGTTGGGGAACAACACCTAGAAAATATTACTGTGAATTATTTATAAATATATATAATATAAATGTACAGTAAATATAATGGAAAATTAACATGAATGTAAGGTAGTTGTTTCCTTTAGGTAATCGAATAGGAAATAGCACTGAAGGAGACTAGAGGTAAATTTTTAAGGCAAGCTTCACAGTAGAGAACTAATGACTAGAATTGTAAATCTGAACAAGAAAATGGCTTGGGACAACTTGGGCACTATGGGAAAACAAACTACTATTCGGTTTCTAAATAGTCAGGTATCAAATTGCATTCTATGTATTTTCTTTATATCTGTGCATTTGTTTGATCTTAGCCTTCACTGGGAAGCTTACCTGGTCAAAGTGTGGGGAACAAATGATGAGCAGTGCTCATCCCTAAATAAAACAACAGCTTCCCTCACCTTCACCAAGGTGCAGGGAACATAAGAGAAGAAGGTACAGAAAGAATTTTGAGCCAGAATTTGGAGGAATGCTAAAAAATATAGTTGCTTCTGGACATTAAAATGCCAGTACACTTAAGAACTTAATGCTTAGATGGCTATGTTCCTCACTAAGGGATTATAGGCAGTTGATGGCAATGGGGAGGAGCTGACAGTTTCCTCTTTAATGTATCCATTAATAAGTTGTCCGCATTTTATTAATTAAAAGCAAAATCATGCTCATGGAAGAAATGACAATTAGAGACTGTCAAAAAATAGACATCTTCATTGGGGAGTGGGGATGGCAAGACAGGGTAATGGGGGATGAAAATACCTCCAAATTCAATATGTACTTATGTATGTATGTATTCATCATCATATGTGTGTGTATATATATATGTATATATGCTGAATATTTGAAAATATGTACATACATATACACATATGTGTATACACACATATTGAAATATCAAAGAATAAAAACAAAGGAATAAGGGGTTAGAAAGTCTTTAACTTGAAAGCATGAAGACCTGAGTTCTTACACCAGAGCCCATGTAGAAAGGCACACACCTATGCATCTGCATACATCTGAACATGCCCATACAGACACAAACTTAGAATGAAGACCAAATACAACAAAATACCAACTGAAGGACTTGTACATGATGGAAATGTATTATGTCAATTTTCTCTTTATGTGTTTCAAATTATATTTTAAAGAAAAAGTTTAGGGTAAAAGGGAAGTAAACATATTCAGTAAATAGAAAATAAATGTTCCATATTGTTTGTGGAAATTACTATTTTTAAGAGGTCTCACTTATTGAAGCTGACATAGATATTTCAATGTTATGATTTCACAGTATTGTACCTTGTCTCATTAGTAATATGAGCACAAAGGAAACATTTTTATGTAGATGAGATGAGACAGAGAATTAGGTCATCAATAATTCCTAGACTAAGAGCTTCTATAATATGGCAGTATAATAGAGTTGACTTGAGAATATGTCAAGCCTTCTACACCAGGATGTAGCTTCATAGCACTTCTTCAATAAATATCTGTAGCTACTATTAATTTTGTAAAAGAATATGTATTTTAATATGTATTCTAACTTTATCAATGCATACTTTAGAAATATATACATATATAATTTTATTTTTAATTGATTAATTAATCTCTTTTTACTTATTCATTTTATATCCAGCTTACTGCCCTCTTCCTGGATCACCTTCCCCCCCCCCCACAATCCTTCCCTCCCTCTTCTCCTCTTCTCCTCTGGATGTCCTCCCATCCTGGCACTTCAAGTCTCTCTGAGGCTAGGGACTTCTCCCACTGAGGCCAGACAAAGCAGCCCAGCTAGAACATATCCTACATACAGGCAACAGCTTTTGGATTAGCCCCTGCCCCAGTTGTCTGGAACCCACATGAAGACCAAACTGCAAATCTATTATAATTGTGCGGGGAGGCCTAGGTATAGCCCGTGTATGTTCTTTGGTTGGTGGTTCAGTCTCTGAGAGCCCTAAGAGCCCAGGTTAGTTGATTCTGTTAGTCTTCCTGTAGAGTTCCTAGTCCCTTCAGGGCCCGCAATCCTTCCTCCTTTTCTTCCATAAGAGTCCCCGAGCTCCATCCACAGTTTGGCTGTAGGTGTCTGCATCTCTGTGAATCAGTTGCCAGGTGGAGTCTCTCAGATGTTAGCCATGCTAGACACCTTTCTGCAAACATAACAGAGTTTCATTGCATGTGTCAGGGAGTGGTGCTTGCCCATGGAATCAGTCTCAAGTTGGGTTAGTTCTTGGTTGGTCATTCCCTCAGTCTCTGCTCCACCCTCAATCCCTGCATTTCTTGTAGACTGGATAAATTTTGGGCCAAAATTTTGTGGGTGGGTTGGTTTTCTCATCTCTCCACTTATGTTCCTGCCTGGCTACAGGAGGCAGTTGCCTCAAGCTCGAAATCCTCAATGCTTTGAGTCACAGCTAAGGACACCCCCATTGATTTTTAGGCTCCTCCCCTATGTCAGGTCTCGGTCTCTTCCGGAAGATTCCCCCTACCCACTCCCAGTTGATTGCAGACTTCCATTCATTCTCATGGCCATCCTGCCATCCTCCATGCCCCTTCCCATACCCAAGCCCCCTCTCCTCCTGAGCACCTCTCTGGCCAGTTCCCTCCCTTCATCTGCCTTCTACAATCATTGTATTTCCCCCTCAGAGTGAGACTCAAGCCTCCTTGCTTGTTCCTTCCTTCCTCTTCAGCCTCCTTGGGTCTGTGGAGTGTAGCATGGGCATCCTGTATTTGATGGGTGAATACATACCATGCATCTCCTTTCGGGACTGGGTTACCTCACTCAGGAGGATATTCTCAAGATCCATCCATTTGCCTGTGAAATTCATGATGCCTTTGGTTTTCATAGCTGAATAGTATTCCATTGTATAGATATAAAGTAGCATAATTCACATTGCAAAATGATTGTGTTAATTAAGCTAATCATCAGATCTAGTAACTGATATAATTGCATGTTTGTGTGTACATGAGTCTGTGTACACTAACAAATTATTAACAATATATTTGTATAACAAATATTTGACTCTATTTACTATGCTGTAATCATATATCCAGGATATGTCCATCACCTATGGCTTGAACTTTGTACCTTTTGGCCAATATCTCTCCATTTCCTGTGCTGACATTATGCAGCATCTAGATTATTTCAGTTAACATAATGCTTCCTTGTTGCTTTTGCTATTACAAACTTCTGAATAGATTGTGTTTGTTCATACCACAATCTCTTGTTCATTCATTCATCATTGAATACCCAGGCCATCCAATGTCTTGGTTATTGTAAAAAGGGCTGATATCAATATGAGATATTGCATTAATGTCAAGATGAGGCTTTTTCTTAGGATTTCATTTTAGTCCAGAATTGTATTGTTTTAGGCTTTATGATCATATTGATTCCACTTTTCATTGATTTATCTATAGGAGTGAAACATAGTTCAGTTTTATTACTTTGAATCTGAAGAATGAGCTTTCTCAACAGCATTTCTGGAAGACTCTCTCCTGTTCTCACAGAGCATTTTTGGTACACTTTTCAAAGACAGGCTGTGGTATGCAGATATCCTCCAGACTCTATTTCTTACTTCATTTATATGATGCTTTACTTACTCTACCTGTTTCCTATAACATGATAATTGGATGGGTGATGCTGCTAGCTTTGTGCTTTTTACTCAAAAACAATTTTAGTGTCCAGATCTTTATAGTTCTTTATATATTTTTAAGTTAAGAATTGTATTGAATCTGTAAAACATCTTAAATAATGTGAGCATTTTGTGTCATTAAATTTTGTAATCCCAAACCATTGGTTATCTTTTCATTTATCTTGTGTCTTTAATTTGCTTCATCAATATGTGTAATTCTTCACTTTTTCCATAAGTGTTTTTTTCCTGGTCCTTTCCTGGTAATTGCTCACTTATTTCCTCTTCGGACAATTCATTGTTTATGATTAGGAAAGTGACTGATATGTTCATTTTTGTACCATGTCTTTACTAACTGGTAGATTTTAAGCCTACCATGCACTCCGAATATATAATAGTTTCATCTGTAGAAATAGATAATTTTGCTTCTCTGTGATATGAGGGAGTATATTTTTTTCATATCTTGATTTAGATGCTACATATAAATTTGGTTTGTTTACCTGAAAAATTAGCCAAAAAGTATAAGGAAGAACTGTCATTCTATACCTTGGGGGAAATTCTGAAATATTAATTTAGAAAAATGAGGAGAGTGGTATAGCTTATTTCTGAGGTTCAAATATAGTCACCCAGTGGCATGTCAACAATAGAAGAATTAATGTATAATTCTAACTCGAACAGCTTGAAGATGTTGAAGTTGTTTTCCTATGTGCTCTGCCTTTGTCTGCCTAATATTATGTTACTAAGGAAAATAATTATAAATGAAAACATAATTATCAAATGTGGTTTTTATACATCTGAAGTCTATGCTATATGTACTATGTTGGCTCTCAAAATTGGCAAATATACTAAATAAATGGAGTAAACTAATTTTATATAGCAAGACTGTAATTGTTATGTAATAAAATTGAATTAAACTCAAGCTACACTTTTATAATTATTTTGTTGCTCTTTGTTCTACCAGTCTCATAATATAGAAGTTTCCATTGTGTGTGATAATCGGGAGTCATTTATTAAATGAAGATTGTAGTATGTTTCATTTAGAACATTTTTAATTTAGAGTGACCAGTGATGGTTCATATTTAGTAACAAATGCTTAGACATCAACTCAAACATGTAAAAATTTAAAAAGGAGTCCATTTTGTGGAATTTAATCTGCTCTGATAAGGTACATTTCAGATATAGACAACAATGTGAGCCATTGGTGTTCTGTTTAAGAAATTTTCCCCTGTGCCAATGTGTTCCAGGCTATTTCCTAATTTCTCTTCTATTAGATTCAATGTATCTGATTTTATGTCAAGGTCCCTGATCTACTTTGCCTTGAGCATTGTACAAGGTGATAAATATGGATCAATATGCATTCTTCTTCATATAGACCACCAGTTAGACTAGCACCATTTATTGAAGATGCTTTGTTTTTTCTACTGTATAGTTTTAGCTTCTTTGTCAAAGATCAAGTGACCATAGATGCATGGGTTTATTTCTGGGTCTTTGATTCTATTCTATTGATCGATCTGTCTGTCTCTGTACCAATACCATGGGGTTTTAATCACTATTTCTGTGTAGTATAACTTGAGATCAGTAGTGGTGATTTCCTCCAGAAATTCTTTTATTGTTGAAAATTGTTTCAGTTATATCCTGAGTTTTTGTTTTTCCATATGAAGTTGAGAATTTCTTTTTCCATGTCTGTGAAAAATTGTGTTGGAATTTTGATAGGGATTGCATTGAATCTGTAGATTGTTTTGGCAAGATGGTCATTTGCACTATGTTAATTCTACTTATCCATGAGCATGGGAGATCTTTCTATTTTCTCGGGTCTTCTTTGATTTCTTTCTTTAGCGACTTGAAGTTCTTGTCATACAGATCTTTTACTTCTTTGGGCAGAGTTACACCAAGATATTTGATATTTGTAGCTATTGTGAAGGGTGTTGTTTCATTGTCAGCCTGTCTATCACTTGTATATGAGAAAGTTAATGATTTGTTTGAGTTAACTTTATATCCAGACACTATGCTGAAGTTGTAGGAATTTTCTTGGAAAAATTTGAAGGTAATTTATGTATACTATCATATCCGCACAGAGTGATATCTTCATTTCCATTTTGTATCCCCCCTGATCTCCTTTTGTTGTATAATTGCTCTAGCTAGAACTTCAAGTACTATATTGAATAGATCTGGAACTTTATTTGTATTAGAAACCATTTCAGAAGGCATATGCAGAGAAAGAAAGGAACAAAGATTTTTTTTTTTTTTTTTGGTTTTTCGAGTCAGGGTTTCTCTGTGTAGCCCTGGCTGTCCTGGAACTCACTCTGTAGACCAGGCTGGCCTCGAACTCAGAAATCCGCCTGCCTCTGCCTCCCAAGTGCTGGGATTAAAGGCGTGCGCCACCACTGCCCGGCGGAACAAAGATTTTAAAACAAAGATCTCTCCTGTGACTTGAAAGTATTAAATCTAAGGAGACTGATTTCAACCATCAGATCTGTTTTTGTAATGCTTTTCCAAAGTGAAGAATTATCTGCACCAATTTTGCTGTTGTACACTATCCACGAAAGCATATGCTTAGCATCAATTTGATACATTTACTAGGGATAACAGGTTAAAACATTTTTGATTTATCAAACAGTTTCACTAAGACAATGTGCCACATGGAAGAATCACCATTATGGTTTATAGAGATAGTAAATTCTCTCAAAATATATTACAAGCATGATTACTTCTCAAACATTTTATTTGCTTTCCCAAGCTCTGGGTTTTGGCAAATCTCTGTCCTTCTGGCCTTTTGGAGAGCTGGTATTGAGAATACTGATCCATAGGGTAAGCAAAACTACTGGAGTGAATGCAGAGCATTTAATCACTGTAAAAGACTAGCTGTATCTGTTTGTCCAATCTTATTTGTTTCTCCAATTCACCACATGATTCTTTTCATCTATTTTACAGAGTGGTTTACAGATGTTATTACCAGAGTTCTAGCTCAAACAAAGTTTCTGGAATACTTGCTGTACTTAGATACTGTGTGAGTAATCTTTCGTGATTCATAATCATGTATCAATGACAATGGAACAAATTAATTAGTGATAATAAGCAGAAAAAGGCAAACTTGCAACTGTATTGAGAGAATATTCTAAACTGTGATGTAATCAAGAAATACAATTGTTTTCATGAGTGAGTGTAGAACTCAGAAACTCCTTACTTTCCAAAGTTATTATTTACCAGATTGATTGTTGTGCAGGAACTTGAGCTGTTTGCACTCTCACAGTGTTCTTAACCAAGCAATGGAAATCATCCTTTGTACTTGGATGACAATTTTTACAGTGATATATAAGGATTTAGAGGATCATTTAGACACTGTCATAAAATGGCTTATTAGGTTAAGTGAGTGTTACAATAAAGACATTGCCTTCCTTTTCCTGTGTGGATAGAAACATTTTTAAATGCATTATATTCTGTCTGTCATAAACAGGTGGTGGAAAGGAACACTCTGAACATTTGCAAGGTTCAGTGTCACCATGAAGAGTCTGCTTTTCTTGTTTGTGTTGAAACAAATAGATATGTAAATGGGTAATAAAGCTTCTGGGATATATTATCATTACAGTATCTACACTATATACCATTGCTTCTCATGTTATACATGCATTTGGTACTTATTATTAAAATTGTCTCATCACTTATGGTATTTTAAAATATGCTTATTCTGTGATCTGGAAAAAGAGATGACCAATCTTGCTATAATTAGGTCAAACATAGAGAATATATGTTGATTAAATATAGAAGTGTCTACAAATAAATGAAGGTAAGAATGAAAGCCTGGAAGATATGCCCATTCTTTCTTGACACTTCTAAAGGTTTATTTTCTAGTATATATTTAACAGTATTTTTTATAGTTGAAAGGTGTGCATGTGTGTATGTGTGTGTTGTGTGTGTTTGTGTGTAAATTTGCTCACACTTGTGCAGACATATATGAGTACATAAAGTTGAACTCAACAGTCTTTTAGGTTATACACTTTCTAAAACATATTTCCTTATGTTTATGAATTATGAAAATGTGACAAAAGCAGGCACTTGAAGGCTATAATAAGTTGAGGGATAGGTTTCCTGTATAATTGAACATTTAGGTATTATAAAGCATAATGCCCTCTTTCAGGAGGTCACAATATGATGTATCTCATTTCATGTGCAATAGAAAGATATAATAGACATAGAATTTAATTAGCGTGAGGAAGAGAGATACAAGTAAAGTAAGACATTTGAAATTCAAGATATCTGGATACTTAAACATTTTTAAATAGTTTATTGATTTATTCATTTTAAGTCCTGATTGCAGCCCTCTTTCTTTCCTCCCATTCCCACACTTACGATTCCCTCCTCGCATCAGCCCCTTCCCTTCTCCTCAGAGAAGATTCCCAACGTTGGTATCACCCTGACTTAGGACATATCGTCCTAGCAGGACTAAGGATATCCTCTAGCACTGAGGCCCAACCAGAGAGTCCAGGTAGGGGAAGGGGATCCAATGGATGACAAAGAGTCAGACATAGCTCCCTCCAATAGTTAGGGGACCAACATGAAGACCTGGTTTCACACTGCTACAAATGTATGCAGGGCCTATGTCTAGCATGCTCCCTGGTTGGTGGTTCAGTCTCTGTGAGCTTCCATGGGCCTAGGTTAGTTGACTCTGTTGGTCTTCTTGTGGTGTCCTTGACCCCTCTGGCTCACTGACTTTTATCCCCCACTCTTCCATCAGACTTCCTGAGTTCTACGTGATGTTTGGCTGTGGGTCTCTTCTTCTGTTTCCATCTGCTGATGGATGAAGCATCTCAGGAGACAGTTATGCTAGGTTCCTGTCTATAAGCATAACAGAGTATCATTAATAGTTTCAGGAGCTGACTTTCTCACATGGGATGGGTTGGCTGTTTCCTCAGTCTCTGCTCCATCTTTATTCCTACACATCTTACAGGCAGGATAAATTGTTTTCATTTTTTATTGCTTATTTTATTTATTTATATTTCAATGTTATCCCCCTTTCCAGTTTCCCCTCCACAAGACCCCTATCCCCTCCTTCCTTCCCCTGCCTCTATGAGGGTGCTCCCCCACCCACCAACCCACTCCTGCCTCAGTGCCCTAGTGTTCCCCTATCCTGGGTCATCAGGCCTCCACTGGACTGAGGGGCTCCCCTCCCAGTGATGCCAGATAAGGCAGTCCTCTGCTACATATCCAGCTAGAGCCATGGGTCTCCCCCCGTGTACTCTTTAGTTTAGTCTCTGGGAGCTTTGGGGAGTCTGGTTGGTTGATATTGTTGCTTTTCCTATGGGGTTGCAAACCCCTTCAGCTCCTTCAGTCCTTGCCCTAACTTCTCCATTGAGGTCCACAGACTCAGTCCAATGTTTGGCTGTGTACATCTGCATCTGTATTGCTATGGCTCTGGCAGAACCTCTCAGGGGATAGCTAAAATGGGCTCCTGTCAGTAAGAACTTCTTGGTAGCAGCAATAGTATCTGGGTTTGGTGTCTGCCAATTGGATGAATCCCTAGGTAGTGCAGTCTCTGGGTAGCCTTTCCTCCAGTTTCTGTTCCACTCTTTGTCCCTGCATTTCCTTTAGTAAAAGAAATGAGGATAATTTCACTTATAGAAATTAATTGAGAAAGTCACAAAACTCTTCTCATTATCATATAAATGAGTGAACTCTTTCTCCAGATGTTTATATATTGTCTTTAAATAATGGAAATTGACAACCTTTCCTTTTAAGTCTTTTGAGTGTTTAAAAGTAAGGCAGATGTTGCATAATCCTAAGGTTAGAGTTTTGAAACCTAGATATTACAAAACCTGTGTATAACTCATCAATTCCTGAAAATCATTTACCAAAGTTTATGGCTAACGAGAAATATTCAAAGTAACATAGAATTGACTTACATATATTTCTTCATGTCATATGTATTGTATCTTGTGACAAACACTTAAGAAAATCATAGAAGATCTCTTTGCAGCAGTCTGCAATTTTCTAGAGACAAACTTCCCACAGGAAGCTAATAAGCATCATATGCATTTGAACAGATTTTCTCACATCTAGGCCCACCACAGCAGGGGCAGGAAGAGGGTGTGGGATCATGATAAGTATGGTATGTATGAGGTTAGTTTTATAGAGTTTTGGTTAGTGAGATGTCTTTATATTATTTAGATTTTAACTGTGAGTGGTTTCACATGTAGTCTGAAATGTATATTTGCTTAAATTTTAAGTCTGCATAATAAAGTTTTATATATTTTACGGTCAAAATTATAAACACACACATACACACATGCACACACAAACACATACACACAGACACACACACACACATACACACATATATATAAAACAAATTCATGACATTTCTCACTTTTTAGTATTTTAGATATAAGATTTTGAGAGTTTTCAAATTTCTATATACCTTTAAAAATTAAATAAACTGAATATAAGAACATGTACATAGTTTAAACTCACCTTATTTCAAAATCAAATGTGTTTGATTTTTATGAAGGATGTAAATTCACATTCATTATATTTATTTCATTTAAGAATGTTTTTTGATATAAATTTCTTATTTTTATTTTGTTATTTGCTTGTTTTGGTAAATTAAGCATATTTCTTTCCTATTACTTATATTTCCACTAATATGGTGTTTTTAGCATGTGTATTTGTCCATTATTATCACCATCTTTAAGAATATATCATACCTATATTTCAAAACTGTTTTATTAAATCCAAAGGAAAATCCCGTTCACTGATTTTTATTTCTCTTTTCTAGTGAGATGGTTCTGTTATATTTATTTATTCTCTATATGAAGTTAATTATAAAACAGTATGATTTTGGTCTACATACTATATCTTCATTTAACTATGTAGTACAAATCTTTAACGTATATTGTACATCTCTGGTTTGTATTTTTATTGATATACTCATATATATGGACCTATATTCCTCATAATATTTACTGATTACTTTATTTACACTGCTCTTCTTTTCAGTATTGTTCCAGATATGATTTGATATTCCCAATCCACATAGCAATCTGATATTCAGGCATATTACTGAGAAAGCATCTATATTTAAAGTATCACATTGGACTACCATGGATACAGGGTACTTATATCATACTATTCTTTTCCATTAAGATGTACAAGTATTGCTCTTTTAGATTTTAAAGTATGCAGATAGTAAACTAAAACAATGATTTGGTTGTTTTAATTTATTCTTCAAGCATGGAAGTGGTACACATCTTTCCAGTATAAGGATAAGTGCTTCATTGCCCTGGCCCATGGGGTCTTCAGCGTGGACATAAGGAGGGGACTGATGGATGAAAAAAGAGACAAGAGACACAGGTACCTGGGAGTAAGACAGGATTTCTGATCAAGCACCAAAGAGGTTTATTCCCACACAGCATATATTGTGGCAAAAGAAGGAAGTTTGAACAAAGTAACCGAGGCTTACACAAAGCAACAGGGGTGGGGAAATTCCAAGGGGACACACCGTATTCCTGCTGAGCAGGATGCTGCTAGCTCGACTGTGTAACCGCAGGCTGGTCAACTGATTTCTGAGAAGCCAGGGCCCAAGGCTCAGGAAACCGAAACTCAGGCCTATAGATATTCTTATGCCTAACTCTAATGCAAAATGGTTTCACTCAGGTCACCAAGAAAGACTACAAACCCGTTGGTTCCTGGCACTTCATCTAACTTGTTTTTGCAGTTGTTTAACAAGGAAATCTTGTCTGTTAGCCCTTATTCCATATTGATTAGAAGTTAAGATAATGTCATTTGAAATTTGAGGATTCCCTGCAAATTCCAACCTTTTCTTGTACTTACATATTGCCAGCTGGTATAAGACACATAACTACACACACTTTCACAACATTACTTCTTATAAAGGAGGCTAGTATATACAGGGATACCTGTTAGTGACAAATACTCTGTGAAAATGTAGTTAAGTCCTTAAAGAGATCAGGAAAAGGGAAGGTAGGAAGCAATAAGAAGACATGCTGCATAAAACCTATTTGATTTTCTCTCCACTAAAGGTAAGGTTGTAAGGGAAGGAATATAACCTTCTATGTAAATAGAGAGGCGGAGTCATATTAAAAGGCTCATAAAGTTATGATGCACAAGGAAAGAAAACTCAACTTCTCTAGAAATCACATCAGTGAAAATTAGACTTTCAAGCACATAATGGAAAACCTTTAAAAGAATGGCAACATTTATTAATTTTTTGGTCTTAGGTCCTGAGCTCAGGAATTTGTCTCCTGTGCCAGTGAGTTTAAGGAGTCCCCTACTTTCTCTTCTATTAGATTTAGTGTGTCTTGTTTTATGTTGAGGTCATTGATCCAATTGGAATTGATTTTCATACAGGGTGATAGATATGCGGCTATTTGCATTCTCCTACTTGCAGTCATCAAGGTAAACCAGCACCATTTGTTGAAGATACTTTCCTTTTTCCTTTGCACAGACCCAAAAGATGTCATACTATCCAACTGGTTCACTTGCTCAACTATGGTTATACCAGCTTTATTTGTTGTTGCCAGAAACTGCCAACAACATAGATGTCCCTTAATGAAGAATGGATAAAGAAAATGTTTCACAATGGAATATTATTCAGCTATTAAAAACAAAGACATCATGAAATTTGCTGGTAAATGAATAGAACTACCCAGGATAGCAAAAACTATTCTCAACAATAAAAGAACTTCTGGGGGAATCACCATCCTTGACCTCAAGCTGAACTATAGAGCAGTAGTGAAAAAAAAAAACCCCTGCATGGTATTGGTACAGAGATAGGCAGGTAGATTAATGGAATAGAATTGAAGACCCAGAAATGAACCCACATGCTTACGGTCACTTGATCTTTGAAAAAGGAGCTAAAACCATCCAATGGAAAAAAGATAGCATTTTCAACAAATGGTGCTGGTTCAACTGGTGGTCAACATGTAGAAGAATGCAAATTGATCCATTCCTAGCTGTGATTTTTACCAGTGGTGTATATAGAGATTGAAGCCAGACAAGACTTCCAGTGGAGAGAAGGGGACATCAAGTCCTCCCTCCCCAACTTTCAACCCAAAATTTATCCTGCCTATAAGATGTACAGGGATAAAGATGTAGCAGGAAACAGTCAACCATTAACTGCACCAACTTAAGATCCATCTCATGTGAGAGAACCAATCTCTGACACTATTAATGACATTCTGCTATGCTTTCATACAGGAACCTAGCATAACTGTCTCCTGAAAGGTTTCATCCAGCAATGGATGGAAATAGATGCAGAGACTCACAGCCAAACATCATGTGGAACTCAGTGAATCTATTCGAAGAGTATGGGATAGAAGTCAGTGAACTGGAGGGGTCAAGGGCACTACAAGTAGATCTACAGTGTCAACTTACCTGGGCTCAGGGAGCCTCACAGATACTGAACTGCTAACCAAAGAGCATGTAGGCCCTGGAACTACAGACCTTATATATTTGTAGCAGATGTGCAGCTTGGTCTTCATGTGGGTCTCCTAACAATTGGAGCTTCAGCTCCCTCTGACTCTGTTGCCTGCCATTGGATCCCATTCCCTTACCTGGACAGACTATTTGGGCATCAGTGGTAGAGGATATGCTTAGTCCTACTGAGACTATATGTACCAAGGTGGGGTAGTACATAAGGGGTCTTTCCCTTCTCTGAGAAGAAGGGGAAGAGGTAATGAGGTGAGGGATTTAAAGTAGGGCTGGGAGGAAAGGAAGGAGGGGGGCTGCGATCAGAATGTAGAGTGAATAAAAAATAAAATATTGAAAAAAATGGGCTCACAGGAACTTGGAAGGCCCATGAGTGGGGTTGAGGGGAGCAGCGCCTCTCGCCCAGACCCGCCCGGATCTGCCGGGATCCCGGGCCTGAGAACCCGGGAACAGAAAGACTCCGAAACTTCCCGATCTCACTTGCA
>CM052706.1:35443063-35477168 GCA_028551405.1 Uromys caudimaculatus | reverse complement strand
AACCCAGATTTCCCTCAGCAGAGGAATGGATACAGAAAATGTGGTACATTTACACAATGGAGTACTACTCAGCTATTAAAAACAATGCCTTCATGAAATTTGCAGGCAAATGGATGGAACTTGAAAATATCATCATGAGCGAGGTAACTTAGTCACAAAAGAATGAACATGGTATGCACTCACTGATAAGTGGATATTAGCCCAAACGTCGGAATACCCAGTTTCACTTCACAGTAACCGCTGGTCTGAGAATGAGGTCCCAGGTTGAGGAATTGGAGAAGGGACTGAAGGAGCTGAGGGAGTCTGCAGCCCTATGGAGGGAGCAACAGTGTCAACTGGCCTGAGCCCCCTTCCTCCCCCGCCCCGTCCTCCTGGAGGCTGGACCACCAATGAAAGAATACACATGGAGGGACCCATGGTTCGGATCACATATGTGGGAGAGGAGGGCCTTATTGGCCATCAGGGGGAGGAGAGGCCCCAGTACAGGGAATGTCAAGGTGGGAATATGGGAGTAGGTAGGCTGGTGGGTGAGAGGTGGAATACCCTCATAGAGGTGGGGGAGGGAGAGGGGATAGGTGGTTTCCAAAGAGGATACCTAGAAGGGGGGAAACATTGGAACTGTATAAAATATCAAAAAAAAAAGTTATTCTGAAAAATAACCCTGTATATGTGAACAAAATAGATTTCTGAAGGGAAGACATCTTATGAAAGATACACAGAGTACTACTTTGAGTCTGGGTTATATGGAATACTTCACTCTAAAAGACCTTCACATTTTTAATGTACTGTGATTATAAATAACAGCCTGTGTTAATATAGAAGTACATTTTAACACAAGAGTATTCAGAGTCTGGCTCATCTAACTACACATGGGGGCAGGAGACTAACACACCCACACCCAAATCCTATTCCACACTGAGTACATCACAGCACAGGGAAGGTGATGCAAGCATCAATAGTTTTAGAGATTTCCCACATGAAACAAGCACACCATGAATTCTGAGGACTATTGATTTTCATAACTCAGGTCTAATGAATAGTATTTTATTTATTTCCTATTTTCAAATTATAATAGATTTTCAATGAATTGGTTGGAGGCAGGAAAAATCAACCTTTCCTCCCAAAGCTCCACAAATCTGAATTTTGCTGCCCTTTGTGAAACCTGAGAATACAGTTATATTTTATAGCTTAGATAACAAAGCTCAACTAAAACGCCAGAGAAAACTCTGTTACTTGTGTACTTTTCATGCAATAAGAGCAGTAAATTATTTTAGTAATTTTTAACACTTTAAAGTATAATACCATCACTTCTCATCTCTTTTCTTTCTCAGTCCTTTTCCATGTCCTTTCACTCCAACCCCTTCCATGATCTTCCTCTTCACTTCGAAATTGATAGCTTCTCTTTCTATGTTACATAAACATGTACTGTGGAACTTTGAATGAGAATGACGTCCTTAGGCTTCTATGTTTTATTAGCTGATGCTCAGCTGGTGAAACTGTTTGGGAAGGATGCAGGGATGTGGGGCTGGAGGAGGTATGCTACTGGAGGTAGGCTTTGGAGTTTCAAAAGGATCACACTATTCAAAAGGCTTTCTTTTTACTGCTTGCAGTTTGAAATGTGAGTTACAAACTGTTGCTGTAACTACTTCCTTTCCTGCATATTATCTCTGCTTCCCTATCTCAGACTGTGAAATCACAAGGTCCAAATAAACTTCCTTTTATAAATTGCTTTGGTCCATTTCTTATCACAGTAATAGAAAGTAACTAATACAAAAGCAGTACCAGGGAGTGAGCTAATTCTGTTACAGACCTGACCATGTGGTTTCCTTGTAGGAATGTGGAAAAAGTTGGGACTTTGTACTAGCTGAATGGGACATCTTAGTAGAATATTGGAAGACCATAGTGTTCAGAGCTCTGTTTCCAAAGGGGAGAAATATTAGCTATTCAGCTAGACAATATTCTTATAATATTTTGGCAAAATGCGTGGCTGCTTTTTTTCATCTTCCTAAGAACTTACCTAAATTTTGAAATTTTAGACCAATTTCTTTGGTGAAGGGGATTTCAAGAGGGCCTAATGTAGACTCTGTTGTGTGGTTATTAGTAATCATTGTTATGAATGCTCTAATGTAGACTTTGTTATGTAGTTATTAATGTTCATTGTTATAAACGTCTAGAGTGAAAAGAAGCAAGTGAGATCAAAAGAAATTCAAAATGTACAGTTTCAAGAGAAAAAGTGCAAAAGGAAATTTAATGCTGGCACAAAGAATTTGGTGAAACAGTGTGTAGAACTAGCAAAAGAGACAAGTCTGTTGCATGGAAAATACAGACATGTATAGTTCTCTAAGTTCCCTGTTATTAGCGATGGAGCTATAGCTCTTGGGGTATTTACTGCTGGATTCAGGTCTTTCTATAATCCAGTATTTCCTCACTATTGCCCAATTACTCCCTTTAAGAATGGATATGTATATTTGGTGCTGTTGTGTGTTGGAAGTAGGTAATTTGCTCTCTGATTTTTCAGGTGATTAAAGTAAAGAGATTACTTGGATTCTCCTAAGTGATTTTGAAAGTTGGGATTTTGCAATGTTAAGACTCAAAACATATGAGGTATTTTGAAGTGGGACAAAATGCCTTTCATGTTATGATATGGTCACAAGTCTATTGGTGTGAGGGAGCGGAGTGTGGTGATTTGAATAAAAATTTTCACCCAGTAGGCTCATATATTTGAATGCTCGGTGCCTAGTTAGTGGAACTGTTTAGAAAGAATTAGGAGGTCCAACCTTGATAGAAGAGGAATACTATCGAAGGAAGGCTTTAAGGTTTCAAAATGCTCACACTATTTCGAGTTAGTTCCTTCTCTTTCCTGTTTCATATTCAAGATTAATACTCTCAACTTGCCGCTGCGTATGTGTGTTCACAAATGCATGCAGGCATGTTTAAGTGTGTGTGTGTGTGTGTGTGTGTGTGTGTGTGTGTGTGTGTGTGTGTGTGAGCGCACGCGCTGAGTTTATTTTTGGTGTTTGTGTGTGTATTGTTTAAGAGCTGTCTGTTTTGTCTTAGATAACCAATCTGGGGACTCATACCCAGGAGAAGCTAATTTTCTCTCTCTCTCCTTCTGCAGAAATTAGTTGCCTGCTGTACATTTTTTTTTACAGAGGTAAGAGCCCATGAGATTTTCCGTCCACCATGTTAACCTGTCCATTGATATCATCATTCAAGTTTTCTTTCATTTCTTTTTTCATTTTTGCAGTCATTTCTAAGAGCTGCCGTCACACAGCAGACTTCCTAGAATTCTGACTCTTAAAATCTTTCTACCTGCTATGTATGATGCTTTCTGAAATCTTGGTCCAGGAGCTGTGCTGTAGATGTATTTATTGAGCAATAGCTCTTCATAATCCATTGATCTTTGCATACATCCACTTGTGGATTTCAGATGCTTTTTGTGGATTTCATAAGATGATCTCATTTTATATAGAAACACTTCTTTGATATAACATGATAGCTACACCTATCTTGGGTTTAAGAAATGGTTTGGAATGTAGTTAAAGAATTAAACTGCTTACTATGGTAGTGGTAATTGGTTCTCCTCTAAGATCCATGACTTCCCTAGCCCTGAGAAGTTGGCTAGGTCTCTAGTACCAGCCATGATTTCCTTCTCTTAAGCTTGCTTTAAGTCCACCTAGAGAGCAGCTGGTTACCACCACGACATGGATGCCACTATTTTACCATTGCAGATATCTTTGCCATGCTGGTCATTGTTTTGGTCTACAGTTGCTGCATCTTTTGGAAACTTTCATAGTATTTGGTGAATGATGAAAACTGGACATAGGGAAGAGAATTTCTGGGCAGACCCAATTCAAAAAATCAGAGTTTAGAACCCAAAGATTACAATGTCTTTAATAATAGAGTCTTATCTTCAACTTCTGAGAGGAACCCAGAAGCTATTGGTGTAGCTTCTTGCTTTTGCAGTCATGAACTACCTTGAACAAGCACTTGAAAGGAAGTTTCTTGTGACTGGCATTGGGATTTTGGTTAGTTTATGGTTCTTTTGGAAAAAAGCATGAGCCCAAATGGCATAACTTCATTTAAGACAAGCATACACAGACACACACAAACACAGACACACACAGACACACAGACCCAAACTTACACACACACTGTAGAAATTTAGGAAAATATAATATAATATGATCCCTTGAAGCATTATAAAACATCTTTGGTTTTACATGTCCTTCCTCCATCTTTCTTCATTTTCAAATTTTTCCACATTATTAACTCCTATAGTTACATTTATGGAATTAAAATATTTTAAAATAGACATTCTGTGGAAACATAAATATAAATTTCAAATCAGTACAAGAGAAGATATCACAACTTAAAGATGGACTATAACGGAGATGGAAAATTAATTTTTGTTGAGGCTGATGGATAATCTTTTAAGATTATGAAATGTTTCTTCATTTATTGCACTAGTTCTTGTTGTCTCCTGGAAATAAAAAATGAATATTGAAACCTTGAAAAAAGTAAGGTCTAATATTATTCCACAAGCATGAGATTTGATGGGTAGAAAGTTGATGTTAGCTAAAGCTGTGAGTTTTCTTGCTGTGAGCAACTTTATCATAGAAATTTTGGGACAGCTAATAAGCATAATAAAAGCTGATGGAACACAGTGCTTTCTAAATTATACATAATAGCTTATAATACAAAAATATGCCTGAAATTATTAAAAAATCCTAGAGAATAATGCCACAGTGAGTCAAAGAACCAGAAGTAAATAATAAATAACAAAATAATTTCTTTGTAGTGGATTCTAAAATATTGAGAGATTGATATTCTGCTATGAACATTCAGAAATTTGTTTTATTGTGACTCTGCTTCTAGGGACCAATATCAGATGGCAATACTTGACAACAAGGGTGAACTTCTTTGTCAAACTCATGGACTCCTCATGATAGGGACTGTTTTGATGAGTTGATTAGTTATTTCTTACTATATATTTCTTTATCATTCTTGCTAATATATTTATTAAAACATGCAAATGCAAAAATGTTTGCCAGGGGGTGGTGGCACATACATTTAATCTCAGCACTTTGGAGGCTGAAGCAGGCAGATCTCTGAGTTTGAAGCCATCCTGGTCTACAAAGCAAGTTCTAGAACAGCCAAGGCTACAAAGAGAAACCCTGTCTCAAAAAACAAACAAAAAAAAATCCTTATGAATATACTGTTACATTAATAAAGTAAAACCAATAACAACAAAGGTTGATTTAGCATTGAAATTATATAATTAAATTACAATAATTTTTCTGAGCCTTGGAAAAATGAAGTTGTTAGTTGTTAAAGATGTGTGCTTTGGTGCATATTAGAAATGTTTTAAGGAAAAACATGACCCTTATAGGGTTCTTGAATCATTTTATGGCAGATGATATTATATACTACCTGAATACACACAGTAGTAAATAAAACTCATGCACTATTTTTTATATCTTCCTACAGTGTTAGAAGTCTCTGGATCTAAAATGTAATGATCTTGTTTGGTCATTATTGAGAAATGATTTACTAAGAAAGCAAATGTGATTAGAATGAGAATGCCCCCCATGGGTTCATAGGTTGTAAACCTTTATCTCTCATTCATGAAACTCTTTTAGAAGGAATTAGTAGGTGTGGCTATGTTGGGATAGGTGTGTCACTAGAGTGGGATTTGAGGTTTCAATAGCTTACATCAGGCTCAGTCTTGCTTTGTCTGACTTCAATCTGTGGATCAGCACATAAGTTTAAGCCACTGCTGAAGCAGCATGCTTGTTTGTTGGTGACTTTTCTCCCATCATGATGGTTGTGGACTAACCCTCTGAAACTATAAGCAAACCCCCAGTTAAATACTTTCTTTAATAAGTTTCTTTGGTTATGATGTCTCTTCACAACAATAGAAAAGCAACTAAGAGAACAAACATGCAAATGTATGATATAAATAGACCATTTATGTACCTACAGTATATTTTTATTTCATTAAAATGCAGTTCACTTTGCCTATAATTTATCAATCAATATTGACTTTGTAACCATAAAGATATGGTTGACCATTTTTATACAATAAGTGGTTGATGGGACAATCACATTGTCAAGAAAATATCAAACAAGAATTCGGTGTGGCGTAACCAAGTCTTAAGTTAAGTAGGAGTGGGTAAGAGTTCTTTAGCTTGACATCCTTACCTACTTCTTCATAATATAGTAATTTAACATAAGCATGGTGTTTTAACAGTGTGAAATACAAAATCTCCTCAAAGGGCAAAGATTATAGAAATAACATTGGAGCCCAATTGATAGACCTGGGCTGACATTTCCTTTAAGTTTTCAGTCAATTAATTTTATGAGCATCATGTAAAAGTAAATCAGAGCCACTGATTCCATACAGTGACCTTGTAGTAAATGTTCACGCTTATAAAATCCTTCTCTAGTTCAATGCCGTGCCTGAGTGCCTCATCTTGCCTCCTCAGTTCTCTTCACCGGGTGGGTTAGTGTACTTGGTTTGTGACGTTCCATTTGCTGAGCTAAACAAAAACTAAAATGAAATGTCCCTTGTATTCAGAGTGCTGTTGATAGCCGCAGAGCCAATGACGAGTGAGAAGATTAAATGGTGCTTATCTTCACATCAGAAACAAAATTGTGAACACTTGCTGGAACTATATAGTTGCAAGAGTTCCCAGTACGAAAAGGAAAATCTTATAGCATTTTTTCACAGATTTTATCTGCTAACTAAATGAGGAAGACTCAATAGGGATGCATGACATGATGATGAGAAATCAGGCTTAGATTAAGGTGATGATTTTCCATCAATTTTATTCCTCTTAAGTCCTTGTTTCAAATAGAAAAGTATCATTTCTAAAATGGGAACATCCAGGCTACACCATCTTGCTGGCCAGTCAGAAAAATGCAAGTTTGTTATCAACCAGTAATAAAAAAAATACAGAAATCAGAGGATCTCCAAGTGATGAAGCACTTTCCAAATCTGCAAATATCATCACACACTTCAACATTCTGGTAGCATTCCAAGCAAGGTCAAGGTAGGACAGCAACTAGAGAAGAGGGCGGGATTCCATGCCTTTTAGAAACGGTGACTCAAACAAAAAGCTCAGATACCACATAGTGAAAAGTACTTCTGGAAAATAAAGCTCAATTCAGTGTGCTAAAAAGAGATTTTTATGATTGGGAAAAACAGCAAAGCAAGGTTTCTAATTTTTGATTTGAGAATTTCATAGATAATAGTATGTTTATATTATTTCCACCCATCCTTCACTCTACATTTCTTTCTGTGCCCTCTTTCAAGTCACTAAAAGATTTGATTTTAACGTATTCATGTATTTCATATACAAAAATAATATTATTGATTAAAACTAGCATTACTCATGTGACATGAGACATTTTAAAAGATTAAAAAAGCATTCTATGCAGATTTGTGTACAATAACTGAACTTTTTTTTCCTTTTTTTTATTGGATATTTTCTTTATTTACATTTCAAATGTTATCCCCTTTCCCAGATTCCCCCCCCCCCAGAAATCCCCTATACCATCCACCCTCCCTCTGCTTCTATGAGGGAGTTCCTGCACCCACTGACCCACTCCTGCCTCCCTACCCTGACATTCCACTATACTGGAGCACTGAGTCTTCCCAGGACCAAGGGCCTCTCCTCCCATTGATGCCCAGAAAGAACATCCTCTGCTACATATGCTGCTGGAGCTATGGGTTCCTCCATGTGAACTGTTTGGTTGGTGGTTTAGTCCCTGGGAACCCTGGGGGGATTTGATTGGCTCATATTGTTGTTCTTCCTATGGGGTTGCAAACCCCTTCAGCTCCTTCAGTCCTTTCTCTAACTCCTCTATTTGGAACCCCATGATCAGTCCAATGGTTGGCTGTGAGCATCTGCCTCTGTACTTGTCAGGCTCTGGCAGAGTCTCTCAGGAGACAGCTATATCAAACTCCTGTCAGCAAGCACGTCTTGACATCCACAATAGTTTCTGGATTTGGTGTCTGTAGATGGGATGGATCCCCAGGTGGGGCAGTCTCTGGATGGTCTTTTCTTCAGTCTCTATCTACAATTTGTCTCCGTATTTCTCTCCATGAGTATTTTGCTCCTTCTTCTAGAAAGGATCAAGACATCCACACTTTGGTCTTCCATGTAGTCTGTGAATTGTATTTTGGGTGTTCTGAGCTTTTGGGCTAATATCCACTTATCAGTGAGTGCATACCATGTGTGTTTTCTTTTGACTGTGTTACCTCACTCAGGATGGTATTTTCTAGTTCTACCAATTTTTCTAAGAATTTCATGAAGTCATTGTTTTTAATAGCTGAGTAGTACTCCATTGTGTAAATGTACCACTTTTTCTGTATCCATTCCTCTGTTGAAAGACATCTAGTTTTTTTCCAACTTCTGGCTATTATAAATAAGGCTGCTATGAACATAGTGGAACATACATCCTTGTTATAAGTTGGAGCATCTTTTGAGTATATGCCCAGGAGTGGTATAGCTGGGTTCTCAGGTAATACTATGTCCAATTTTCTGAGGAACTGCCAGACTGATTTCCAGAGTAGTTGTACCAGCTTGCAATCCCACCAATGGAGTAGTGTTCCTCTTTCTCCACATCCTCACCAGCATCTGCTGTCACCTGAGTTTTTGATGTTAGTCATTCTGACTGGTGTGAGGTGGAATCTCAGACTTGTTTTGATTTGCATTTCCCTGATGACTAAGGATGTTGAACATTTCTTTAGGTGCTTCTTAACAACCAGTCCCTATTTGCTTTATAGCATCAATTTTTGAAAATTCTTGAAGTGAAAATCTATTGAGCTTATATGTCATATTACACCAGTGTTAAGTAATCTAACATACCTAAATCAGTTTAAAATTAGTGCTTAAGTAAACTTAATGATATTAAAAGCTAACTTGGCTATAGTTTTGCACACCTGAGTGCAGGCCAGTCACTTAGCACTGTTCTGGATCTCTGGCCTGGAACTACTGCCTTTTTATCTCCCTACCCCAGTTTTAGAACCCTTGAACTATTCTAAGAAAGCAGAGATGGCATGAAAAGAGAATAGAAACATTCTGTGGGAATAAGAACAAGATGAAACAGAGACTACATACTTTTTTTTTAGATTTTTGGAACATTTTATATTCTGGAATCTTTTTTAAAATTTAATTAATTAATTAACATCCTAAATGCTGTCCCCCCCTCTGCATGTTTCCCTCATAGAGTATCTCCTCTATCTCCTCCAACTATGGTGCATCAAGTCTCTGCAAGGTTAGTCCTCTCCCACTGAGGCCAGTCCTGTTGGGAAAGAGATTCCACAGTCAGGCCACAGCTTTAGGGACAGCCCCTGCTCCAGTCCTTGGGGGACCCATATGGAGACTGATCTGCATGTCTGTTACATATGAGCCATGGGCCTCGGTTTTTGCTTGGTGACATGTACTTTTCATATGCTTTTCCTCTGTAAATTTACTCTGAGAGCTTATACTGAAAGAAAGATGTCTTACAGTTTTCTTTCCTCTTTACTTCCTTGACACTGACATCACCACAGACTCCTGTGCATCTTATATTTTACTTTATTTAGATATTTATTTAAAGAAGGTAAACAATGAAAGGACTGAGGAGGTGACTCTGTTGATAAATTACCTTCTGCGCAAACCCATGGGCCTGAACTCAGACCCAATCCCCCATGTAAAGCTGTTTGTGGTCATGTGTGTCTGCATGACTACTGCTGTCAAGACGGAGACAACTCTCTAGACAGTCAGTCAAGATAATTGGTGAGCTTTGGAAGCTGGTGATATGCCCTATTTCAAAAATTAATATGCAGAGTAGTAGAGAAATTCACCTCACATTAACACTTAACCTCTACATGTATATGCCCAGATGTGTATACACACATACACACACACACACACATGGATATGTTACACACATGCACAAATATACATAAATTTAAGAAATTTATAACTTTGATGCTTACTATGATTTAAATGAAACCATAGCTCACATGCCTTATTAATCATTCTGCCATTGGGGAATTTGGTGATGTGATAATGTCCATTAAATCTGTTTAAGTCAGTAAAGAGACTGCAAACTCAGGAACAAAAGCATCTTGTGAGTTTCATGCAAGAGACAAATGCATTCTTTTGCTATAGAAGATTATTGAAAAAAAAGTAACATCATGGTCTCCAGATCAGTGCTGGTCAGTGACTATTTTAAATGTGAGTTAAGATCTAATTCTTTATATTGAACTACACCTACAGTAAATGGCAGATACAAAATCAGAGAATATTAGGCTCATGCACCAAGAATCTCAAGGAATTGACATTAATTCCTCCATTTCGAAGGCATAAAGTAGTTGAGATTTTCTGTCCTAATGCATTAAGATTGTAGTAGCCTGCTATAATTTAATGTCATTATTGAAATGTTCATGACATGAGATAAGTCCTATAGTGTCTTTGAAAGCCTTGGTAGAATGCAGTCTATGTCCAAAGACTTTCTGATGATGATGAAGTTATTCATACGATGCATAGGTCAGAAACATGTTCCACTACTATGAGTACTTCTTATGAAACTAAAATGGGCAATTTGATATCTATTAGAGTTGGGCACAGCAAAGTAGAATCATCAGGTTTAGGAAAAAGACATAAAGTAAACCTAATCTAATGGAGACACTATGCTGTGCATCACAACGGTTCTACTATTAATGAGAGAGCATTTTACTATCGTCATTACAGAAGGCAGAATGGCAGTTTACAAAATTTCTTGAAAAATTTCTTTTGATAACAACTTGTTGGAACTTTGAAGCCATTGAACACATTTCACACTGGTGCCTCTGCTCTGAAAGATTCATCAGTTTCGTTACAGCTGAAAGCTCTCAACTGTAACTAACAATAAAGGCTTACATTAGGAAGACAACAAAATAGCTCAGTTAGTACCATTTAATATGATTTGAAGTATGCATGCCTTCTGTCAGTCAGTATTCCAACAAGAAGGATCATTAAAAGATACTAAGTTTGAAGCATACTCCAAAAGGATTTATTTATAATATGTCAAGTGTGTAAACCACTAGAAGAGCAGTGACCCAGTAAAATACATCTAGACTCTCACTACACTTACACTGCCAAAACTGACTGCATCTCTAAAAGCTTCTCAGGGTGTGCATGTGCTACTGAAGTCACTTTAACTCCAGGTTCACCTTTGCTCTTTGATCTCAGGTAGTGACAGGTAGGGTGCCAAGAGCAAAACACCCAGACTCCATATTCTGCTTTCTTTCAAGTCTGGGTTAACCTTTTGGAATCTAACAGATCCAGAAGGCAGGAGATCCTTCTGATATGACAAAAAAAAAAAAAAAAAAGGTAGACTTCTAAGGCAGAGAACAGAAGAGAGGAGGTAGAAAAAGCATCTACAAGGGCATAGAAAACACAAACATCATTCATTCATTAATTCACCCATCTATTTATATATTTTTAAATTAAAATACAATTACATAATATCCCTTTTTATTTTCCTCCAATATCCCTGTTTTCAAACATATCCTGTATACCCTCACACCACTATCAAATTGAAAACCATCTTTTCTATATTATTATTGTTGTTGTTGTTGTTGTTGTTGTGTGTGTCAGTTTGTGTGTGTGTGTGTGTGTGTGTGTGTGTGTGTGTGTGTGTGTGTGTGTGTAATATTTTGCCATTTGTACATGTATTATTTCAGGACTGACTACTTGTTATTAGATAACCAATGAGGAAGCTCATCTCTGAGTCTAATTTTCTTTTTCTCAGTGGTCATTTGTCTAGGGCGTGATACATCCAAGATTTTCCCCTTCCATGTGTTAGCATGCCTATTGATCCTGCCAATGTTCTTTTTTTTTTTTTTTTTTTTTTTTTTTTATGCCGGTATTTCTAGAAGAGATTGTTTCAGGGCAGAATTGCTAGTATTCTGGATCTTACAACAAAAATGGACTCATCAGGTTGTATATATATAATTTTACTTAAAAATAAATATACACATATGTATGTAACACATATATATATATATTATGTAATAATATATTTAATACATAATAAGCATACAATTAATATGTAACATTATTACATATGTAATAGCAATAAAATTAAAAGAGGCTATCAGTTTGAGATGCTGGGTAGGCCATGGGAGAGTTTAGAGAGAGTGTGCATGGCAAAGACTGGAGGAATGAAAGCAAAAGTTAAAGTGGTGCAATTCTATTGCAATTAAAATATATTTGGTGGTGCATGCCTTTAATCCCAGCACTTGGGAGGCAGAGTCAGGTGGATTTCTGAGTTCGAGGCCAGCCTGGTCTACAGAGTGAGTTCCAGGACAGCCAGGGCTATACAGAGAAACCCTGTCTCAAAAAAAAAAAAAAAAAAGAAGGAAAAATATATTAAAAATAAAATAAAAACAAATCCTATAAAAATTTTACAGCTATAAAATGCCCAGGATCAGGTAAGTTCAATCCAGATCCTAATACAACTTTAGAGAAAATGAATACTAATACTTCTAATACTTCTTAAATTATTTGAAAAGAAAGGAATACATTGAAATTCTTTTTATGGAAGCAACATTACCTTGATATCAAAGGCAGTACCAAAAGGGAAAATTGTAAACATCACCTTTATTTACTTAGATGAAGGGATAAGATAAGAGCCATACTCAAGCTGTGGGAATACAAGATTTGGGTTGAACATAGATAGTTCTCTGTTCTTACTATCCCTAGACCTAGGCCTGAGTGCTTCTAGCCTTCATGCAGTCTAATATTCCAAGCTGACTGATTCATTTTGGCTTCTCTCTGCTTCTAAGTGAATTGCTTTACCTGACCTCATACTAGCTCTGGCAATATGTTCTAATCTTTGGGCTTCTTCTCACTCTCTGGCTCATTCTGTCTTCACTTGTGTCTAGCTTGTTTCCTCTGCAACCTGTCTCTGTAAAACTGTCCTGGTAAAACTGCCATATACACATCACCCATCACAACACACCATGCCACACCACTACCTTTTTTCTCTCTCCATGCTCTTAAGTAGCCTCTCTTCTTCTGCTGTTCTCCTGTGAGTTGAGTGCATCCTATATCTGACTCACTCTGTCAAATATTTTTCAGATTCATCACTTTGTTGGCCCCTAAATTAGACATACCTTTCAAACATGCCTACTTCCTTCTAGAAACTAACTTTACCTTCATTGTTAATATTTTAAATTGTGTACTTAGGATATGTCTGTATTCCAGCCAAATCACACTATAATCCAGAGAATGTCTACATTCTAGGCAGATCATGTCTTTGATGTGATCCCTTGCCAGAGCAGTCATGCTGCTGGATTAAATTTTTCTATGGAAAATTAAAGGTCAATTTCTCTGATCAATATAAGCTCCAAAATTATCAATAAAATACTTGCACTCAGAATTCAGAAACACATCAGTTAAGATTATCCATTGCCAAGTACCACCCTCAGTTTGGAGAGGGGTTCTGAGGAAGGGATGTTTGGGAACAGTGGAAAAAACCACTTGAAGTCAATTGTGAATACAAGATGACAGCTCTATGTTCTTCTGGAGACAGTTCTCCAGAGATATACAGATAGCTGAGCTCTTGCAGACCAAAGCCCAGTCTTTTATTTGTACATCAATTTAATCGTCCACCTCAGGTTGTCTTTTGATTATCCCATGAACCAGCATTTTATGACATTAGCCCTTTGATTCTTAGAAAAGACGGAAAGTACATTTTTTAAAAAAGTAGTAAATGAATTCAGAAACCTGCTTGCACAGACAATAAGCTAACTGGGTAGGATCTGGCTCTGAGATCACCACTCCCTAAAACTCTTTGTCTCCTTTCTTAATATCTTTCTGACAAGCTGGCTCATGGTGCAGCTGCCTTTGTTCTTTTATGTCTGTGAAGCCCCTCATACAATTCACGTTGCATCCTTATATTTTGCATAGTTGAGAAATCCTGTTTATATATTCTTGAACTCATGATTTTAAAGTTTTTTCCCACAGCCTTAAGGGCTGTCATGAAGGTCTCAGCATTTACCATTTTTGCTTAAAACATTAGATATACCCTCACCTTCTTGACACATGCTGCTTGTAATTATCATGGAGTCATTAACCTTAACAGGAAGAGCATTCCCTGAATGAATAACATGAAAATATGCATGTTATTATACATACAAGTTTTACACCTAGCAACAGTCAGCACTCCTGGAGGCCCATGCCCTGCTGGCTCTGCTTCAGGGGCAGGAACTGTGTCATACCATACCTTTTGCAGCAGCCATGTAGGACTTGGAAATCCATTGTGATCAGGTTGACTTTATTCCAGAGAAATTTGGATATATAAATCAGGAAATGTGATTTTCTACATAAATAGGCTCATATAGAGAAACTCGTGGTTATTGTATTGTTGCAGAGAAAAATCAACTGACAAAATGCAACAACCCTTAATGATAAAAGTCTTGGAGAATCTAGGGATTTAGGGGCATGTTTGAACATAATAAAAGCAACATAAAATAAACCCACAACCAACACCATTCTGCAAAGAGAAACCTCAAAACATTTTCATTAAAATCATTAACAAAACAAGGATGTCCACTCTCTCAACTCCTATTCATTATAGCACTTTAAGGCTTGGTGAGAACAATGATACCAGTGGAAGAGATTAAGTGGATTCAAATGGAAAAGGATTAAGTCAAAGAATCCTCATTTCACATAATGTATGTATACATAAGAGATTCTAAAGATTTCTTTGGAAACAACTATAGCTGATGAACACATCCTAGAGCAGGATACATAATTAACATACAAATATCAGTAACCTTTCTATGTATAAACAACAAACACTGAAAACAGAAATCATGGAGACCATCCTATTTACAACAGCCTCAAAAAGTATTGGAACAAATCTAAGCAAGTATTTGGAAGACTCATACAATGAAAACTTTAAGTTCCTGAAAAAATTAAAGAACTAAAAGATAGAATGACCTCCATGCACACAGATTAGTAAGATAAATATTGCAAAAGGACCATCATACCAAAAGCAATATCTAGATTCACTTAAACGATAATCAATTTTTGTTTTAAAAATTGGCTTTTTTTAAAAAAAATTAATCATTTTATTTATTTACATCTTAAATGGTAACTTCTTCTCTGTCTCCACTCCCAGTGTTCTTAGACAGCTCCCTCTATCCCCTTCACCTCTGAGAGAGTGCCCCTCTCATTTCCTTTCTCTGAGGCATCAAGTCTCTACAGGATTAGGAACACCCTCTCCCACTGAGGCCAGACAAGGCAACCCTCTGCTACGTATGTACCTGGGACCTCAGACTAGCACTTGTATGCTCTTTGGTTAATAGCTCAGTCTCTGAGAGCCCCCAGGGGTCCAGGTTAGTTGATACTGTTGGTCTACTTTTGGGGTTTCCATTCCCTTCAATTCCTTTGATCCTTCCCCTAACTCTTCCACAGGGTCCATGAACTCAGTACAGTAGTTGAATAGAAGTATTTGCATCTGTCTCAGTCATATGCTAGTAGAATCCCTCAGAAGAGAGCCATGCTAGGATCCTATGTGGAAGCATAAAACAGCATCAGTAATAACAGGGTTTGGTGCCTACTCATAGGATGGATCCCAAGTTGGGACAGTCACTTGATGACCTTTCCTTCAATCTCTGTTCCATTTTTGTCCCTGCATTATTTTAGACAGGAACAATTCCGGGTCAAAAATTTTGAAGGTGATTTGGTGACCCCATCTCTAAACTGAGGGCCCTGTCTATCTACTGGAGGTGGCCTCTTCAGGTTCTATCTCCACACTTGTGGACATTTGGGCTAAGGGAACCCACATTGAGTCCTAAGAGTCTCTCACTTCCCAGGCGGCTGAGACTTTCTCGAGGTAAACCTGTCCCCCACTCCTGGCAGCCACATATTTCTATTCATTCTTCTGGCTCTCTGGGATTCTCTCCTGTCTGCCCCCATACCTGATCCTGTCCCCTTTTACTCTCCCTTTCCCCTCTCTTACCCAAGTCCCTCCCTCCCTCTGCCTCCTGTGATTATTTAGTTCCCATTTCTAAGTGAGATTGAAGCATTTTCACTGGGTCCTTCCTTCTTGTTAACCTTTTTGGGGTCTGTGGGGTATATCAATGGGTATTCTGTGGCTAATAACCACTTATCAGTGAGCACATAACATGCATGTCCTTTTGGGTCTGGGTTACCTCCATCAGGATGATGTTTTCTAGTTCCATCCATTTGCCTGCAAAATTTATGATGTCCTCATTTTTAATAGCTGAATATTATTCCATTCGGAAAAACAGCAACCTACAGATTGGGAAAAGATTTTCACTAACCCTCATTCTGATAGAAGGCTAATGCCCAAAATATATAATGAACTCAAGAAGTTAGACTCCAAAAACAAATAACCCAATTTAAAAATGGGATACAGAGCTAAATAGAGAATCCTTAACAGAAGAATCTTGAATGGCCGAGAAGCACTTAAAGAAATAATCAACATCCTTAGGAATCAGGGAAATGCAAATGACCCTGAGATTCCACCTTACACCAATCAGAATGGCTAAGATAAAAAACTCAAGTGACTACATGTGCTGGGGAGGATGTGGAGAAAGAGGAACACTCCTCCTTTGCTGGTGGGATTGAGAACTGGTACAACCACTCTGGTAATAAATCTGGCAGTTACTCAGAAAATTTGAAATTGTTCTACCAGAAGACCCAGATGTACCCCTTATGGTCATATAGCCAAAAACTGCCCCACCATACCATAAGGATGTGTGCTCCACTATATTCATAGCAGCCTTATTTGTAATAGCCAGAAGCTGGAAACAACCCAGATGGCCCTCAACTGAAGAATGGATACAGAAATTGTGGTTCATTTACAAAAATATTTCCTTACAGAAACTTAAATATGTCATCTTAAGTTTCATATAGAAGTACAAAAGACCCCATATTTAAACAAATCCTGAAGAACTAAAAACTGCTTGGAAGTATACCATCCAATATTTTGAATTATAATACAGAAGTATAGTAATAAAAACAATATTATACTGATACAAATATAGACTTGTTGATCCATGCAATAGAAATGAGGGCCCATATAAGAAGCCACACTCTTATAGATGACTCAGCAGGTAAAGACACTTGTTGTCAAACCTGACCATTCTCCTTCTGTCCCCAGAACTCCATGTTTGAAGTAAAGAGCCAAATTCTACTGTCTATCCTCTGACCTCTGCAAGCACATTCCTCCTATACACAAAATGAATAAATGTAATAGACATATAAAAAGACAAATAAGTAGGGATTTATCACTAAAATCTTCTTTAAAATGTTTGAAAAATACAGTGGAAGGTTATTTCATTTTTATGATTCAATAAATATTCTAACCGGGTATGAAGTAAATAACAAATTTGGAGCAAATTAAATATAAATATTGAAGGCAATAAAATGAAAACAAAAGAGAACAGGTCAACCCAAGCTTAACAAGAATTGAACTTGTGTCGTTCTACTTTTTGTTGCGTAAAATACATTTACTTTGTACAAATTAATATTTTTGCATTGCAAATATGCAAAAATATAATTAATTTTCACTGTTTCCAGTTCATGGAAGTACTAACACATAGTAGATTTTTCATTTGTATTTGATAATGCAAAGAATGATTGATTAAAACAATTTACAGAAAAATATCATAGCATATATGAAAATAAAGCACAGAAAAGTACAGAATATAAGGTGTTTTGACAGAGCAATAAAGCATTAAGATTAAGAACAATGATCAAGTTTGTACATAAGAGAGTGTCTGTTACTGAATGCATTTCTTAAATGACTAAATTCCTTTAATCAGATGCTTTTAACTTACAGGTGAAGAAAACCCCAGAGTTCTTTGTATTTATAATCTCAAATTTTCTTTGTAAGAGTTGGAGGATTAAGGCTGAACAGAATTAGGCACCATAAAATCTAGGAGGCAGAATTTATTCAGAAAATATGTAACAGGAAATTCAATTCATAAAGCAACATTTTCAGACAGGAGCCATCCAAATTTTAAGATTCTCTATGAATTATCAAATACTCTTCATGTTAACAAAGAAAAGTCTTGCATTTAGGTAAGGAAAATTTCAATATACCAAGGTGTCAGTTATCTCGTTCTCATTTTACATTGACAAGGAAAACTAAAACTAATTATTGGGTTTGTGTCAATGCTACAGTTTGTTGAAGGACACTGTAAATGAATAACATTCAGCTGATAACTCAGAGAAAAAACATCTTCATCAAACGATCATATTTCTTTTTTGGTAGTTGAGTAAACCTAAGTTCCAGAATTAAATATACTTCAGTACCCAAATAACCTTTTCAAATAAGCGGCCATTTAACACATACAGACTTTCTTATAAACACGCACATATCTTTCCTACATACTTATTGGCTATGAAGGCTAATATAGTTTGGATGAGGGAGTTACACAGATAGAGCTTTATAGACTTGATTTCAGAGTGACATTCTCTCTGTGAGTAGTACATTCTCAGAATATGGGGCCTTCTGGTTATTCTTAGGTTATGGGAGACATGCTTTCAAAAGGACTGTGGATGCCCGGCCTCCTGTTCCTCCTGTATATAATATGTTCTGGATGAGACATGCTGTTGTCTCACCAACCATCGCTGAATTTAGAGCAGAAACTTCCAGAACCATAAAGCAAATTAAACTTGTTTTCAGAAGTTAATTGATAAATGAATCCAAATGTCTCCCTTCTTCTCCAAGTCCAGCTGGTTCCTAAAGAAGTAGGATGAATTTTGTCTAATCAGATTTCTATCATCAGTTCTCTCATCTGAAAGCAGGAAATGACCACACTTTCATAAAGATATAGGAATCATGCAAGCTTCCAAATGAGGGAAGCAGCCAACAGTCTTACTGAGCTCTGATACCTATGAAGCAAAACAAAAACTAACATGGCATGTTAACCCTAAGGGTGTACTAGTGACATCTATACCTTGGCAGTAACCAACAGGTCCTAGTTGAATTTAGGACCCAGTCAACAAGAGGAGTACCTATAACCACCTATTTACTAAACAATGATAAACCCTAACTAAACTCTAAGTATCTGTCCTCATACCCACAGATAAGTGGGGTCCACATACCTCATCAAGGAAGCATCTTAGCAACATAGATCTTTATAGAAAGCTACAACCAATTAAAATGCAGAGTCATGTAGTCCAGTACCAATGGATCCATCTACAAAACCGCTCCCATACCTAAGGCTGAGGGAACACTAAGAAAGAGAGGATAGACAGATTATAATAGCCAGAGGCCCAGGGATTATGCTGGGAGATTATATCTATGAGTTATGCCAGAAGCTACATCCAAAACGTATTACCAGAATGACAACCTAAACATGAGCTGAATAAGACCAACAAGAGACTTGATGAAGTGCCCAGGGAACAGATCAGGAGGTCTCAACCATACACAAAGACCTAAAGTCACTAAGTAATGGTGAAAGCAGCAGAAACAGTCTTCTTCAGGGAAGAGCACAATTGATTATCTAATACCAGCTCTGAAAAATGTACATACAAATAGCCGTATACAGGCTGAGCAGGTTATATTGATATATTTTGGAACACACACACATTTATAAATATATTTATTTTATTACTTTTATTTTTTTATATTCTTTAATTTTTTTACAGTCCAATCTTTATCCCCCTCCCAGTCCACCCTCTGACAGTTCTACCTCCCATATCTTCTCTCCCCCCTCTCCAAGAGGATATCTCACCCCCCACCCTCACCCCACCAGACCTCCTCACTCCATGGGGCCTCTTTTGAGGGTTAGGTGCATCTTCTCTGACTGAACCCAGACCAGGCAGTCCTCTGCTGTGTATGTGTTGGGGGCCTCATATCAGCTGTGTATGCTGCCTGGCTGGTGGCTCAGTGTCTGAGAGATCTCGGGGGTTCAGGTTAGTTGAGAATGCTGGTCGTCCTATAAGGTTGCCCTCCTCCTCAGCTTCTTCCATTCAACGGCATGGGTCATTAGCTTCTACCCATTGGTTGGGTGTAAATGTCTGCATCTGACTCTTTCAGCTGCTTGTTGGGCCAGTCATGCTAGTCTCCTGTATATAATAATAATGAAGAGTAGAGGCCATACGTTTGAAAAAGAACAAGCAAGGGTGCATGTGCATGTGGGAGTTTGGAGGGAGGAAAAACAAGGGAGAAATTATGTAATTATAATCTCAAAAAATAAATAAATAAAATAATTTTTAAAAGATATTAGGACGAATGGTGCCCAAACCGTGGCAGAAAAAATTGCCATGGATATATAATAAACAAAGGATCATCTTCAAAATAGCACAAAATAGGGCTGGAGAGATGGCTCAGTGGTTAAGAGCACTGACTGCTCTTCCAGAGGTCATGAGCTCAATTCCCAGCAACCACATGGTGGCTCACAACCATCTGTAGTGGAATCTGATGCCCTTTTCTGGTGTGTCTGAAGACAGCTACAGTGTACTCATATAAATAAACAATGAATAAAATAGCATAAAATATTGTCTTTCAGTCTTTATTAACATTCTCAATTATAGTGTGTGGCATAGTAAATGGACACTTAGTAAACAGAGACAGTAAAAACCCTTAAACAATAAATCAGAATATTGAGAAAAGTATGGGAATAAGATTAGGACAGAAGCGGGGTGTAAGTAGACAAAATAAATATTCCCACCTTCCTCCCTTTCTACTGTATTGCCGTACCTGTACTTCACACTGATAAAGGCAGATTCACTGAGACTTTGACTCATGCAAGCGCCGTCCTTATAAGATCCTGGACAATGGCCACTGCACTGTGATTAGTAAACCCAGTGTCTCAGGTCAAGAGCTGTTGCCCATCGGAAACGAACGGCTAACCGCAGAGTATCCTTTTCTCATATGTTTTCTAAAAAAGTCAATTTTTAAAATATCTGTCAAAAGGAGAGGGGCTGAGGAGGTTTTTCCTATGACCTGGTACCTGGGGAAAGAAGCAATTACCCTTTCCTCGTATTCATTTGTGCCTGGATCATTGATGGCAGTGAAGTAATGAGAAAAAGATTTCCGTAATGTTAGGAGAGCTGTCTACAGAATTTAGAAATGTGGCGGTCACTGCAGATATCTTTCTGGAGAAAGATGTATCTCCTCTTGCCTTTTCTTTTTGTTGTTTTCTAATGTGATCTTTTACCAATAATTAGGAGCAGGGTTGTTAATTTGTGATACCTGTGTGTTTCTAGCTCTCTCTTGTGGTACTATAAATATTCAGTTTTGGCTGGAATCCTAGTGAAAATTTAAAGCTGCATAAACACACTCTTCCACTTGGCATGCACTGTATAGATTGTGTATAAAGTAAAATGTATTCTATCCTTAAAATGTGCACACATCACCATTTGACTGTTCACCCTCTTGGCTCTTACAGGCTAGTTGCTTGAATCATATTTTAGTAAAAAATAATTTTAACAGCTATGATCACCCACATTGTTGATTGAGGTTGAATGTTAGCTCCTCTGGAAAAGGTCTGGACACTGAAGATACTGAAGTCAATGTTTGTTCACCTGTAATTGAAATTTTATTACAGTCTTTAAAAAGCTATTCCACATGGAAATAGCTTTCCTCCCTCTTTCCTTCTCTGTAACTACCAGTCCAAGGGAAGGGGATTAAAACTCACTGTCCAGAACATACAGAAAACATTATGACACAGTATGACCTGACACTGTCATCTTAAAGGCCTACACAGTGCCTCTGCTGACTTGCAGCAGGCCACAAAATAATTACTTTTTTTTTTTTTTCTAAATGATGGCTTTTACTTTTCATTTGTGCTTTAACACACAGTGTTCCATAGATCATTGAGAGAGGTTCGAGGTTCTTTGGAAGCTAAAACGACTGCACAGGTCAGAGCCCTGGAGCCTGATGGGCAAAGGATACAGGCCATAAAGGTGGTCTTTGTGAGACTGGACTGCACCCTTGTGTCTGTGACTGCCCTGGCTGGCTCACAGATTCCCGAAGTGTCTGCTCTTGAATGCTGAACTTGACTGTGTTGCAAAGCAGGACTGGAGAAACAAGAAAGCTTTAGAACATTCAAACCCCAGGCTCCAGAGGAGGATCAGTTTCACATGTGTGGGTAAAATCTCCTTGAAGGGGCCTGATGGTGTGTGGTAGGTTTACGAGAAAACCTTCTCGGTTTCTGAGTTATTTTAGGGGGATGAATAATGCTCTAGTTCAAGTGATAATTAGATGATAGGGACCTCAGTGATTTTTAGAAGAGTTCTGAATGCTCCTGTCAGCTTCTCCTTTTTTTAGTCCTGGGTGGCTCTATCAAAAGGACAATCTCAACACTGTACACTTAGTTTGATTTTTCTTGAGGATTATTTAAAAATGAGTCTCTTTGAGTTTCTGAATATGACATTAAAGGTTATTTTATTATTTTATTGGTGTTTGAATTATGTATTACCTGAATAACTATCTTAGGGATTTACACCTTATCTAATTACCACACTGAGTTCCCTTTTCCACCTACACCTCACAGGATGGGAAGCCTGCCAAGATCAGCTGTGACACCTGAGTTAACTAAGGGTCTAATTCTAGTGACAGCGCGACCTGACTCTACCCCTCCCCGACCTTCTCTCCCACTGGTCTCCTCTTCCCTCCCAATATTTCTATCTTTGTTTTTGCTAAGTCAGTGTTATGGGGTCATTTTATTTCATTTATTTTTACTTTTATTATTAATACACAGTATTCTATATAATAATTTCATATAGGTTTATAATAAATTTTGATTTGTCCCTCACACAAAGACATCTCTCCTCTCTCTTTTTGTTTTGTTTTTTTTATTCTTTCCATTTTTTTCTTTCAATTTATGATTATCAAATCTCAGCTTCTTGAATATCAGGTGCAGTATTTATTATATCTGCTCTGGTGGAACTACAGTGTCGAGAAACCCAGCTGCTACGGTAAACATCTGACATTGCCGGAAAGTGGTGCAAAATGGCAGAATCCCTTGGTCAGCAGGACTTCTCTCTCTCAGACCTTGTCTGTAATTTCAGAAACGCCTATAACCTCTATCTGTGGACTGTCCTGTAGTAGCCTTCGTTAAATTACAGGTTCAGCTTCCACTACCACCATTCCTGATCCCCTATAGGAAAGTGGTTTAGCAATTACCTGAGATTCCTAGAATGCCTCTCAGTACTGAGACATCTCAGTACCTTAGCCTTCAGCCAATAACCTTAGCCCACCTTGGATCTTCTTACCCGACTCCTGAAAACTACATAACCCTTGATTCTCCCCAAGTTGATCTGTCTCCCCAAAGCTGATCCCAGAATGATGTCATTTCTGTTTGTATTCACGGGCAGTCCAAAACCTCTGATCCCTTCATCCTCCATCCTCATGAGTTGGTAGCCAGCAACCCCGGGGAGAAGGGAGGACCACACTACAGGAATGTTTAGTGTTAGAAATAAAAGACAGCAAATACCGTTAGATCTTGATTTGAAGGCACCAAATCATTTATTCCCTTGTTATAATAAATATCATTCTTGTTTAAAGTGAAGAAGGAATTAATTAAACTTTTCTAGCCAGCGTAGATAATAGAGACAATGTGTGTCATTCTTCAGGAAGTCAGTATTTTCTGAAAGAACCCCAGTTCTTCATTTACTTTCAGATATATGTCCACATGACTTCATTCAACACACTTTGCATTCTATGTTTAAGGTTTCTATGGTGATGGACTTTACAATCCATATACACTTGGGACTGTGCATTTATTCACTGAGACCCACCTGCTCTCTACTCTCTCCCTAGATGTCAAGTGACATAAGGCCTAGGAGCTCAGGTATGAAACAATGAAGCAACAGTAGCTGCTTCTGGTTTTAAAGTCCCCACCTTTTGTTCTTTTATAGATTCCTTTCGTTTCCAATAGCAGCACATTTTTTTTAATGCTTTAATGTATATGCTTTCCATTCTTATGATTTTTGTGTAGGTGACTACATTTTGTTTCCAATAGCAGCATAATTTTTTTTTAATGCTTTAATGTATATGCTTTCCATTCTTATGATTTTTGTGTAGGTGACTACTGAGTACCTGCAGGTAGGATGGATGTCTCAACTGTCATTCAATATGGCACATTGGCCTACACAGAATTAACCTTTCCTTATCAATAATGAAGGCACTGATGTGCAAAATTAACTGGACTTAAGTGTCTATGCACTCTATGAAAGAATGTGCTGAAAGTGTGATGGAATGAGGTTGTTGAAAATCCCAAATATGAGAAAACTAATATGAATCTTACCTAATAAATGAAATTGTAAAAATTTTAGCAATAATAAAATAGAAAGAAATTCTTGCTTTTAGCTCATTGATATTTGACTCAAAATATCAGAAAAATAAAAACGCTGTTTTGTCTGTGAAGTTAGGTAACTATAATGTCCTAGGCCTCCACATGAGTAGAATGTATATAGGTTCACTATGGCACCATATGAGGAAACTATATCTCTCTATGGATAGACTATATCTTTTTATACGTAGACTGTATCTATACGTTAAGTAGACTATAACTCTATATGGGTAGACTCTAGATCTATGTTTGGTAGAGTTCATAACTCTATATAAGTAGACTATGCCTACATATTGGTAGACTATATAGCTCTATATGGGTATATTATAGCCTATATTTTCCTAATTTATTTTTTGTTTTGTAAAATAACATCTATCAGGTAAATTCTACTTATGGCTATGTTTAATTGCCTTATGGCATACTTGGTCTTTTTCTTTCAGATTGCATTTTTGTTGTTGCTGCTCCTGTTTTGGTAAAAAAGTGAATTAAAAGCCAATTTTTGATGATATTGTTTCTTTTGTATGAATCTGGACCCTATGATCTCTGAAATTTCTCTAATTGCAGAACTGTGTAGTGCTCTCTACTTTCTCAAAGAGGTGCTTATGTATGTGATAACAATATTCACAGAAGCAGAGCGTATTTACTTGAGAGTCAGGGAAGGGGGGGGATGGTCAGGGAAAATAGTTGATAGCAACCAGAGAGAGGAAAGGCAGAGAGAAAGGTGTAAGCATATTTCAATTAAAACGTATTTAAAAATAGTAAAGACACATAAAGCTCAAACATTCATAGTTAAAATTTATTTTATTTTACAATTCTTAATAAACTGTGCTATTTCCTATTTGTCTAACCTATATATCTATTTTAGCTCTACTTAAAGAAGAATTAAAATAGAATTTTATATAGTAACCTCACATAATTTTATATTTTCTGTATTCTGTATACATTTATCTTCCACTTAAGGAAGAGAGAGAGAGAGAGAGAGAGAGAGAGAGAGAGAGAATTTTGCATCTATTACATAGGTACTACTTTTTAACATTTTACTATGAAATATACATTCTTGTAGGATAGTAAAGAAATACTCTAATGTAACACTTATGCTTCTGACACATAGCATTAATAATGATTAGTTATGGAAATCTAATATATATAGATGTATATATCTCTATACATGTGTCTGAAGCATTACAAATTATAACTCAATATACAATTTTTTATACATAATTCAAAAATATAAGAGGTTTTGTTGTTTTATTCTTTTAAAATATATATTTTTGTTATGTGTATATGCATCTGTGTACATGCTTGTACACATGTGTGCAAGTATACACAGAAGCCAGAGTAGTGTTTCATACCACTTTGGAGCTTACGTTACACCAAATTTCATCAATAGATGATGCCGAAGGGATATTGAAAAAGACCAGGAATCCTGTTTTCTCATCTTGGTGGCTCTTCTGGCTTAATACACAGGACCATCAGTGAATGGTAGGCACCCACAGGCAGGCTCCATGGCACCTTTGGGTAGTTTTGTAGAAAGTTTCAGAGGTATAATCTTTCCTTGGGAATTTCTTCAGTTATCCAAGTGTGTGATTTCCCTGAATGATAGATACCACTGTTGTGGAGTTTCCTCTTGGACAGCTTTCCCCACATCACAGAGAAAGGATTGTCAGCAGGTTCTACATCAGAGCAGGTATTTTTCATTGGGTAGGTGATGTTATGGTTTGGGTATAAAGGTTCCCCCAGATAGACATATATGTTAAAGGTCTGGTCCTCAGCTACTGTTGCTCTTCAGGGGCATTTGGACCACAAAGTCACTAAACTCATCAGAGAATTAATCAATCTCATCAGGAGATAGGGCTTTGGGGAGGAGGTAGGCCCCTAGTTATGTAACTTTGGAGGATGGCTCTTATCCTCAGGCCTTCCTCTTTCTTTGTATCCTGAGTACATGAATACAACTTTTCTCAACCACAGCCATTTACCACGATGCAATGCCTTACGTGGGTCCTAAAACCTCAAGATAGGGAACCATGAGCTGAAATCTCTGAAGGCAAGAGCCAAAATAAATCTTTCTTTTCTTAAGCTGATTTCTCAGGTGTTTCTGACAGTGAAAGAAACCCGACAAATACAGAGTGTCTCCTCTACTTATGTTCCTCCACTAAGTGTTCTGCCCAAACTTAGAAGCAGTGGCTATTTCCTGTGTTCCATTTGTGATCTTTAGAGTTCTCCTACGCTTAACACTAAACTGGCATATAACTGATAATTATTTTAGTTCCCATGCATACTACTGCTGTATTTCTGTATTCTGAGTAGCTCTAGGCTGAGAAATGAGACTTATTAAGACTGAATTTCACTGTGCATCTTCTAATTATGTATCTATATGATGCCTGGACTTATCTTTGGTATTTGCAGATATTGGTCATTGTCCAGTTTGCTAATTCATTAACATTTTCAAACTGAATATTATACTGTTATTTCCTTTATTCTGAATAATTGGAAAACTTCTTAAAAGAGAAACTTGTTGGCCAATCATGGTGGTGCAGAATTTCTAGCTTTATGTGCTAAGAGTCAAGAGACCAGTTTTGAATTTGAAGTCAGTTGGCCTGTTATGAGACCCTTGTAAGAAAGGAGGATGGAGTTACTTGCCAACTCTGAGATTATACAGAACAGATGAGTAAACAAACACCCATGTCCACACTCTCCCTTATACACTTTTCAAATAATTGATTTGTTGTATTTTTCTTCTTGTTTTGAGGCATTACACAACATGTAGTCCTAATGGTCCTGGATTTTTACTAGTCTAGCTGTTCCTGCTTATGCTTCCCAAACTCAGGGATTGACTTGATTGTTAAAATAAAAGTCTGTGTGTGTGTGTGTGTGTGTGTGTGTGTGTGTGTGTGTCTGTCTGTCTGTCTGTCTGTCTGTCTCATTGCCTCTCTCTCTCTCCCAAATATTTAAAGAATAATTATTGACAATATTATAGGAAAATCTTCCAGAAGTTTGAAGAAAAGATAGAATCAAGCCTTAAATGATATCAGTGTTACGCTGATGGTAAAGTCACGTGAATATTATAGAACAACAATGTGCATATATGCATATACATAAAGTTACATAATGGATTGTAAAAAAATATGCTAACTCAAACCATTGGTCAAAATTAAACATTAAGTTCCTGTAAAGACTGGAAAATATGAACTACTGAATGATCTGATGGGATATGTAAGATAAAGCTGTCAGAACTGAGATGAGTGTGTGGAGATATATGTACCCCATAAAGATTAAGAACTTTGTTCTTATTCATCTTCCACTGCTCTCTGCTGCCCATCCTACTTTCTATTGTAAGAACCTTATATAGAATGTAAGTTAGAAGTCCATAGTGTTCGTATGTGGGAACTGCCTTACTTCATTCTTAGAAATCAGATAGGATAGGATAGCTCCTTCAGCTCCATAGTTGGAAACATGTGTTTTTCATTGTTGGACCTGTGTCTGAATTTTTCCCTCATTGATTTCTATTTCTACTTTCACATGGGTAGTCTCTCAGTCTTTAGTGATTCTTGTAGCTCAATTTGGAATCTGTGTTCAGCTCTTTCTCATCAGTGGAACTTTGTTCTAAAATGAACTGTTCTTGTTTAGCTATGTTTACTTGGCTCAAATGCTCTGATTTTCTGGAGGTCTGTTTGGACTCTTTTCCTGGAGACTATAGCATTTCCTCTCAATTTTGCATGCTATTTTCATTCTGGCTGATTGGACCTTTCATGTTCTTCCTTTTTGGTGAGAGGTGTCTGTTTGCAGTCTCAAGGTTCTCTGGTTTTCTTGTGTGAAGAGAGGACACTACTGCTGCTCTTTCTGTTTCTCTGAGCAGTTGCTAATATTATATGGGCAATGTGTAACCCCATTTCTTTCTGCCTATGAGCAGACTGGGCAAGCAGATTTTTTATTGTTCTTAGTTGTGGGAGCACCAACAGAGAAAACTAAGAGTTTCAGGTGATGCTAACATACTTGTGGAGTAAAAGACTTCTTAAAGTACACAAGTAATATGATTTTGGGTAGCATTAGCCATCAGAGGAAAAGGGAAGGAAATTGGAAGACCAGAGAAAGTCAGTGCTAGGTCACTCTGATTAGAATTATCCAGTAGAACATCTCTGAGGCAGGGGTATTCTGGAGACTACTGAATAGAGCATAAAACTGAGGAACACATTTAAGACAATGGGAAAATCCAGCATAAAAACTGTGAGGCAGAACTGTATCTGCCAGGAAGGAGTCCAGATTGCCTGGAGCACTGAATCCAGACACAATTCACACAGCACTTGTGAGTTAGGGTCACATCTACCATGTCCTGAAGGATGGATTGTCTCTGAATGTACTAACCACATCCAATTTTGAACTGTCTTGAGGAGAGGAATAGAATTTTGGTTACTGATACTCAATTAAAGCATTATCCCTAGAAAACCCTAAGCAGCCAGCCAAACATCTGTAAGAGCATTTTTCCATGAGCGCATTTCACAAACCCAAACTTAAGAGCGGCAGTAGGTGATTAGTGGATTATGATCTGTTTAAACAGACAAGCAACCTTGGTGTCAAATGCTGTATCTGCCATCTCCTACAGATTTTTTAGGGGAAAAATTGGCTCCTTATCATGAAGATAGTATGGATCCAAATTAAGTGTAGGCATTACCTTCTACTTGGCTCTGTGTTTTGGATCCTCTTAGTGAAAGCTTACTGGGATTTTTGAACTTTCTCACACCTCTTAAGATTTAAGGCGAATTAAAACTAAGTTGAAACATATTCTTAAAATTATACATGAAGTCAAAACAAAACAAAACAGAATCCACTATATTTAGTTAAGATTGAATGCAGAGGATAATTTGCATATATTATGGTTTTTCTATTGATATAATGAACAAATTTATTTATACACATATCTTAAAGGCTGATGTTCTGCAGGCATTATCAGAAAAAATATCAAATTTAAAAGAAAACAAAAGGAAGTAAATAATCCCTTTATCATTTCATCTATGACAGAAAAAAAAAGTCAGAACTGGAATACATCGTTGGCTTATTATTCATGATCTTCATCCCTTCAGATATCATAATATAGAAAGTTAAAGTATTTATAGAATGGAAATCTTACCTTAATGTCCCAATTTAAGACTGCTGAAAGATTAGCAGACTCAGTTTTATATATGCTACTTTTATATTTTATACATGCTATGTTTCTGTGTTAAATATACCTTTGAAATTTAAATTTTTGATTAAGTACCTAAAAACAGAAAATAACTCACATAAATCCAACTGACATTGTGTGTCTTATCAGTCTATAAAGGCTGAGAAGACTGTGATGGAATAGAATGTAATTTAAGAATCTGGAAAGTGCATGAGTGTAATAACTGCTTGACATATAATATCTGAGATAATCTTTTCCTTGCCAAAAGAATAATAGGTAAAAATTGATTGATAGTATTTTTGTCTGCTGTGGTAATTAAGAATTGTCTATTATTTTTTTCTTCTTCTGCATGGTCTCCTTCCCTTCATGATTACAGGTTGTTATGCAGCAATGTGAAGCTTAAAGAATGATGTTTAAGGCTACTTAACTTCAAGTGGCCCTACTAAAGGGATTTGCATTTTTATTAACTTTTCAGATGAAATTCCCCAAAGATCTTACAAATATAGACTACATTATGTACACCTTTCTTTCTTCAATAATTTCACATTTGAAGCTAGTTTCAAAAGATTGATTGGAAGACAGGTGTTTCAGACTGAAAATACAATTGATCTGTGGGGGTAACACAGGGAAATAAATACCAGGAAGCATTGGAGGACTGGATAATTTTCCTCAGAAAATTTTTATTATATGTGAAATTTTATATGAGGTTCTGAGGCCGAGGAAAATTACACAAAACAATCCAATGTTCCCCTGCCTTTTCAACTCCCACCCTCCCTGGCTATTTGTACTTCCAAAGGAACTTCTTGTTCCCATCAAATGAGTCAGAGACCAGATGGGAACACTAATTTACTTTTAATGAATGTGTGTCAATCCACAAGCGAAGGGACTCTGTCATCCGGGAAGCTTATCTCCTAGTAGGCTTAGTGTTTTGGCAGGGTTATTTCTTCCACCTACTTTATGTTACTGAACTATTTTGTTCAAGAGCAGCATCTTTCAATGTAGCATTGCATTTAAAATAAAGTCTCTCACCTAGATTTTTCTGGAAAAGTAACACATTAACGTTGCATAATCAACCTGGCAATTAATCAAAGTAATGAATGTTGATGGTTTAGAGGGTGAGAAAAGGGCACTCAGACTATCACAGATATGGTCAGTGGTCAGTATGTTGAATAGGCATGGTGTTTTTTTCCCACTCTTAACTGTATCCTGGGATTTCCCTTAGGCCAAGGAAGAAGTAAATATCAGTCTTCTTCACACCATTATTAAACATGGGGTTTATCCAAGTTTGTGCTGATGAAATTCCATGGAGAAAGAAATTGGAGCTGGAAGCCCTCCATTTCAGATCCCTTGCCCTCCTCTCACCCTTGGTGCACACGATAGTCATTTACATAACTGATGCTCCTCCCCAGCAGAAGTCCCCATTCATTCTGCTCCTACACTTGCTCAACGCAGGCTCAGCTTTCACTTGATTGGCTGTTTATCAATCAAATCAGGAGACACACTTGGTGACTTCAACTCTTCTAATTGACCCCTTTTGTCATTTTAACTAATTGTGAGCCATTATCTATGCACTATATGTCCTTATTTGGGGTATATTAAGGAGCAGCAGTTATAGACATAAGGATGTTTGTATCCAACAATTATTTTAAAATAAAATACTATTACTTAAACATTATAAATGCAAAACAGTGGTTAGAACAAAAAAAAAAGTTTCCTTGGAAAGATTCTGTCACACTGAGAGGTTAAACTTGGAATCATCTTGACAAATTGAATCCAGTCTTGTGTACAGATACAAAAAAAAAAGTCCGTCTGGCTACATTATTTTTTTTTAAAGTACATAATAGTCTGGAGTGGAGCAAAGGGGAATCTAGATTTCAAGCTCCATCACAATTTGGAAAGATATATTTTTGACCTGACCTTGGAGCCTTTAGCCTGCTGAGAAGAAACAGAAGGAAAGAGACAGACTTATTTAGACATGGTTCACTTGGAGACAATTTGACCTTATTATTTGTGTGAAGGTAAAACAAAGCTAAGGGCATTATAAACTACTTTAGTCTGGATAGTTTTTCAAATGCTGTCAAATATATGTCATTGATCTTAAATACGGGAGGGCTGCCTGAATTTAAAGTACAAGGGGAGCTCATTTTTGGGAGGAAGCTACAAAAGTGAATTATGTAAGTCATTGGAAAATATATCATACTCATCAGTTTAGGGTTAGGTTAGCAGGTTGCAAGGGGTACTTTGTTTCATGTAAGCAAGGCCATGTGTATATGTGCCCTACTAATTTATAAAGAGGTAAAAGATAAAACAGAATAGGAAGTGCCAAAGCAATATGACTACATCTGGAGAAATTTAGTCTGAGTGTTGGAGAAATGATTATCAATTTCTTCAGCTTTAAAAATGACTTTAGAAATGGGAGATGGTTTTATTATCTTGACTGCCCACTACTTTTCATGATTCTCACCTGAACAGATTATGCCTCTTACATACTAACACTTCATGTTATTAATCATTGTGGCATCAGCTCTAAAAGTTGTAGAATCAGATATATATATATATATATACACACACACATACATACACACACACATATATGCATATGTATATGTATATGTGTATGTATGTATATATGTATGTATATATGTATGTATGTATATTGTACTGGCTAGTTTTGTGTGTCAACTTGACACAAGCTGGAGTTATCACAGAGAAAGGAGTTTCAGTTGAGAAAATGCCTCCATGAGATCCCAGGGTAAGGCATTTTCTCAATTAGTGATCAAGGGGGGAGGGCCCCTTGTGAGTGGTACCATCTGTGGGCAGGTAGTCTTGGACTCTATAAGAAAGCCAGTTGAGCAAGCCAGGAAAAACAAGCAAGCCAGTAAGAGCATTCCTCCATGGCCTCTGCATCAGCTCCTGCTCCTTGACCTGCTTGAGTTCCAGTCCTGACTTCCTTTCCTGATGAACAGCAGCATGGAAGTGTAAGCTCAATAAACCCTTTCCTCCCCAACTTTCATCTTGGTCATGATGTTTGTGCAGGAATAGAAACCCTGACTAAGACAAATTGGTACTGTCAAAGTGGGGTATTCCTGTGACAACCTGACCATGTTTTGGGGAGGACTGTGGAAGGAGGAACTTTGAGGTAGAAGATCCATTGGGTGTTAAGAGCTCTGTGGGGTGTTCTGTAGGAGCTTGAAAGATAATGTTGCGAACAGTGCAGACGATGGAGGCCTGGCTTGTGAAATTTCAGAGGGAAGATTAAAGACTCTTACCAGGGCCATTGCTAGTTTGATTTAAGATTCTGTGGTTTTGGTTAGCTGGGGCTGAAGAAATCAGCTGTGATTAACAAGATAACAGAACTCTAAAGCAAAACCATTGCATTGCTAGGACTATTGATGCTGGTTAGTTGGAGCTAAGATATTAGCGGTGATTAAGAAGAGACCAGTATCATTGGGGTGAAATCTTCTGAGAAGTGTTTTCTGAGAGCACAGAGGCTTCATTCCAGAGATAGCCAAGGTTGTACCTTGTGCAGTGGCTGGACTTGGTAATGTGTAAGAGTCACCCAGGTGGTACTGGTTTTGAAGGCATGAAGGAGTCATGAAGAGCACCTGAGGCCTGGGCACTGTGAGAGGCCATGGAAGGCTATTGGTGAAGGTGCAGCCTCAGCCTGGCAATTGATGGCCCAGGACTGAAGAGGTCATGCAAAGGAGGTGAGGCTTGGCACCATGAAGAGAGCCTATGAGAGGCTGTTGGTAAACCTAGTTGCAGCAGAGGACAGCAGTGTTTTGGAGATACCAGTACCATGAGATGACCACCAAGAACAGCAGCAGCAGAGGAATATAGGCATCTAGAGCCTAGAAGACAAGGTATGTGCTACAAAGGGCAGAGCTTAAGAAGTGACTCAAGCCCTTGGAAGAATCCAGAAGACCATGAATGGATCCCAGACATTGGGCGGTTGGAGTTTGATTATGACTGTGGCCCGATATTTTTCCATCTTGAAGAAAGGAGGTATTTTAGTGGAGCCCACAGTTAAGAGACTTTTAATTTTTAAAAGACTGAAATTTAAGAGATTTGATGTTTAAAAGGGACTGAAATGTTAATATGTGAGAATTTACAAAGACTGTGGGACTTTTAAAGTTATTTAGATCTTGGGGATGAAAAAGGAAGTAAGGGTCGAGGCTTATTGGTGATGTGTTTGTGTTTCAAGTTAACAAGGGGTCAATTTTACTGGCTAGTTTTGTGTGTCAACTTGACACAAGCTAGAGTTATCACAGAGAAAGGAGTTTCAGTTGAGAAAATGCCTCCATGAGATCCAGCTGTAAGGCATTTTCTCAATTAGTGATCAAGGGGGGAGGGCCCCTTGTGAGTGGTACCATCTGTGGGCTGGTGGTCTTGGACTCTATAAAAAAGCCAGTTGAGCAAGCCAGGAGAAGCAAGCAAGCCAGTAAGCAGCATTCCTCCATGGCCTCTGCATCAGCTCCTGCTCCTTGACCTGCTTGAGTTCCAGTCCTGACTTCCTTTCCTGATGAACAGCAGCATGGAAGTGTAAGCTCAATAAACCCTTTCCTCCCCAACTTGCTTCTTGGTCATGATATTTGTGCAGGAATAGAAACCCTGACTAA
>CM052706.1:35427586-35442963 GCA_028551405.1 Uromys caudimaculatus | reverse complement strand
TTTAATGGGTCAAATATCATAGAATATATTTGCTAGTATGGTTCCAAAATTTTTAATCCTAAGTAGTGGAACCGAAGTAATGTGAACAGGAATGCTAAAGTTGCTATAGAGCTAGTGGAAGTTCTAGCACTGGGTATGTATTGTATTATACTCCAAGCCAGGGTCAAGGAAAGTTATGGCTCTTGGCTAGACATTACAATCAATGTCATTTTCCTCTGTGTCCCAAAAGTCACTTGAAATACAAAATCAGTGTTAAATTCCATCTTAACCAATCACTCAAAGGAAAGCCCATGATACTGTGACACTGTAATATTTTAAAGTCCTGAATGATTCCTCTGTAGTATTATGGACATAAAAAGATTTAAGAATAGCAGAAAACTCAGAAAACCATATGTAAAGCCCTAGCAGTTAACTGAAAATAGGTAATGTGGTGTAGCTTGATATGTTCATAGGCAAATACTTCAGCCTGAGAAAGGTCAAATTGTGTAAGTACTGGCCGAAAAGGATGTGCCTTAGAGGGAGTGGAGCTCCTCCCATGAAACAGAAGACAAGAAATTGGGAAGGTTAGTCAAAGGGAAAAGCACATATAAAAACTATATGCACATTCAAGATGTAAAAGTTGTTAGTGGGCCAATAGATCAATATTCCTTTAGCTTTGTATATTAAATATTGACAAAATATACTTCGAAAGACTTTGATAGGGCTGTTAAGATGGCTAGTGGATAACAGTGTTGCCACCAACCTGGTGACTTGAGTTCAATCTTTAGGACCCACATAGTTTATGGAAAAAATCCAACTCCTTCTAGCTGCCATCTGACCTCCACACACATCACACACATACTTTTCCTATACACACAAAGGAAATAAATGAATAAGAAATTTAAGTATGACTATTAACCCCTGAGAAAGTACTAGACTTTAGGTTGAATATAAGAAAAACATCAATCTTCAGTAGACCCACTCTTTACCAATGATACTAGCAGTATACCAGTCCCTTATTTGAATAAGCAGTGAGCCAGTGTTCATTTGTCATTAGCAGGAAGCCATTGTTTTCTTTCCAATTATCATTTACCTGTAAATTTAACTGAACTTCCTGGCACTGCAATTGTCTCTACCTTTAATGTTTTATAAATACCTTTCTTTCATCAATTCTATTAAAAGAGTGGATAAACTGTGTCTTCAAAACTTATAATTCAACAAGTTTGAAAGCTGTGTACGCTTGTAACATCACCATCAAAACTGTAATAAATAATTTATTCATCACCCCCCCCAGGATAATCAATGTGTTCTTTCTCTGTCTAGCTCTTTTTCTTTCTTTACTTAATATAGTTGGTTTCTTTTTATTTTGTACTTTAAATGAATTCAATCATACAGAGTACATTCTTTTGTTTCTGATCTTAAAATAAGTATTATTCTACCCATATTTTGGAGAAAAAAACCTTTTTATTGTTAACGTTAATTTTACTGTGAGAGTGTTCCTAATTGTCTTCATATAATTTCTCATATTGGTATAGACTTGTTCAAGTTTATGTCATAGAGACCAGAATATTTGTAGAGCTTTGTGCTAGCTTACATGTGGACATATATTTTCAGCCCTTTTAGACATAAATATGGAAGTTTGATGAATGAGCCATTTATTTTTCAGAAAATTGAATTCCCTTTTAAAGAATCAAAAACAATTATACTCACTCTATACTTTCATTAGTACTTATTTTGATAATTAAAAATTTTCCCAGACTACTTTTTTGGGTTATATAAAAACTTTTAATGATTTAAATTATATCTTGCTAGCTTTTCTTATATCTTTGCTCTTTCGCCTACATTTGTTTTGATCCCTTGTCTCACTGCTGAATCACAATGAATACACATTTTGGGTATAAAGCATTTGCTATGCATGAAGATTTGCAATTATTATTTCTTGTTTTAAAATTTGCCTTAATGCTTTAATAATGACTTTTAAAAAACCAAGTTGAAATAATAATTTTTATCCTTGTGTTTATTGGCCAGTTATATCCATGCTGAGCTCTGACTCAGTTTGTAATCAGCTGTTTCCATGTTGTCTGTTTTAAGAGTTTCCTCATATATTTTGAATGAGTGTTTTTACCAGAAACATCTATTTGCAAATGTGTGATTTGTCATATTCTCTTGATATTGTCTTTCACAAAGAACTTTTAATTTAAATGAAATAAGATTATTATTTCCTCAATAGGCTGCCTCGTTTATGCTAAATATTTTCAAATGTTTGCTTTGTATATACTGATATTATCATGCGTTTTTCTTTTTCAAAAATTTAATATAATGGGTTATGTTAATTAATTTTTGATAGATAACTAGACTTGTATGCCTGCAACAAATGTTAACTTCCATTTTAAACATATTACTAAATTTTACTTGATGGTAACTTTATGGTTAAGGATTTTTGTGTTTGGATTTCTCCTCATAAAACATAAATAAATATTCTGGGGTTCATTTTATTATTTGTGTGTGTGTGTGTGTGTGTGTGTGTGTGTGTGTGTACTGTGTACCTGTGTATGCTGTGTGTACCTGTGTGTGCTGTGTGTACCTGTGTGTGCTGTGTGCACCTGTGTGTGCTGTGTGCACCTGTGTGTGCTGTGTGCACCTGTGTGTGCTGTGTGTACAGGGTCTTGTGTATGTTAAGATGTGTACATTCATGTTCACATGCACGTGGAAGCCAAGGACAATGTCAAGTGTCCTCAGGAATAACATCTGCTTCCTTAGCTTCGAGTTCTCTCTTTGGCCCCAAGCTTGGTAAATGGGCTAACTGGCCTGTCAGAGAGCCTCCGAGATCTTTTTGTCTCAGCACCTCTACTACTAGAATTGCTTGCACATGTCTCCATTCCCTGCTCTCTTACGTGGATTTTTAATGAATCAAATTTAGGGCTTCATACCTGAGAAGTAAGTGCTTCATTGACATCAGCCTAGCCTGGGCCTTCAGTTGCAGTTTTCTTGAATTTTCTTAAACTTTAAACTATAATTCCACTTTAAAATGTGTGTGTGTATGTGTGTGTGTGTGTGTGTGTGTGTGTGTGTGTGTGTGTGTGTGTGTGTGTGTGTAGGTACACACTTATGTATGTGTATGGGTTAGTGCATGGACTTACCAGACATATGTATCGAGGTCTGAGGAGGACAATTTTGGGGACTTCCTAGCTTCCACCATGGTTTGCATGGATAAACACATGTCATCAGGTCTGTGCAACAGGTGCCTCCACCGGCTGGTCAATCTTGGCTGCCCAGTTTCTTAGAATAATTTGATAGGCTATCACATAAAATTAATCAAGGATTCATAGGGTGAAGTATTTCTGTGTCTACCTTTAAAAACAAGCTGTAAATAGTGGGTGTGACTCTATCTTTAAGTACATATTAGAAAAACAGAATTAACCAATAAAACCTGTGTGTGTGTGTTATTTTGTTTATATATATATTTAATAATAGATACTTACCCACATGGCTTTCAGGGTGCGTTGGCTTGTCAAGAATGAGTTTGGACAGACTGCCTTTGTGGGAACAGAATCATTTTGTGTTAATTCATAAATTGGTGGGCATACAGTTGTCCCTAACACCCATACATTGCCTTCCTAATAAATGAAGGATCAACACTGATTTTGGTTTTATGGTTTTTTTTTTTTTTTTTAGACTGTCAGTAATGTGTGTATCCTTTGTGTTTTTCTTTCATAATTAGTCTAGGTAGAGACTTTTTCTTTATATTAGCATTTTGTTTTGCTGATGTTCTTAACCAAGTTCTTGTTTCCATACTCTTCTTTCTTTCTTTGTTTTTTCTTTCATTTTTAAAATTTAATCTTCTTTTACACTCCAGATTTTATCCCCCTCCCGGTCCACCTCTGACTGTTCCACATCCCAAACCTGCTCCACTGTCTCCACAAGGATGTTCCTACACCCTCATCCCCATCCCCACTCCACCAGACCTTCCTACTCCCTGGGGCCTCCAGTCTCTTGAGGGTTAGGTGCATCTTCTCTGAGTCCAAACGCGGCAGTCCTCTGCTATATATATGTATTGGAGGCCTCGTATCAGCTGGTGTGTGCTGCCTGGTTGGTGGCTCAGTGTCTGAGAGATCTCAGGGGTCCAGATTAGTTGAGACTGCTGGTCCTTCTACAGGGTTGCCCTCCTCCTCAGCTTCTTCCAGCTCTTCCCTGACTCAACCACAGGGGTCAGCAGCTCTGTCCATTAGTTGGGTGTAAATATTTGTATCTGACTCTTTCAGCTGCTTGTTGGGTCTTTCAGAGGGCAGTCATGATAGATTCTTTCTTGTGAGCACACCATAGCCTCAGTAATAGCATTAGGCCTTGGGGACTCCTCTTGAGCTGGATCCAAATTTGGGTCTGTTGCTGGACCTTCTTTTCCTCAGGCTCTTCTCCATTTTTGTTCCTGTAGTTCTTTCAGACAGGAACAATTATGGGTCAGAGTTTTTCTCAGTGGAATGGCAACTCCATCCCTCCACTTGATGCCCTGTCTTTCTATTGGAGGTGGGCTCTATAAGTTCCCTTTTCCCACTATAGGGCACCTCCCTTTGTGTCCTCAGAGTCTCTCACCTCCCTGGGCTCTGGTAATTTCTAGAGTGTCCTCCCACCTCCTACTTCCCAAGATCGCCTGTTTCCATTCTTTCTGCTGGCCCTAAGAACTTCAGTCCTGTTCTTCCCAGCCAATACCTGATTATGTTTCCCTCTTCCCCTCCATGTCCCCTTTCCCACCCAGCTGCTTCTCTCCTTTCCCCTCCTGTGATTGTTTTCTTTTCCCTCCCAAGTGGGATTGGGGCATCCTCACTTGGGCTCTTTGGCTTGTTCTTTCTTCCTTTTGTCCTCTAATTTGATCTGATTTTCCTTGTGTCCTTAAATAGAAAGTTAGATAATTGACTACAGATTTTGATAAGAAGCCTTTCCATTTTCCTCTGATATTTCTTCCTTAACTTGAGTCTCATATAAGATTTGACAACTATGTCTTTGAAGATTTTTTAATTATGATTCTCCTTCCTTCCACTAATTTATTTATTTACTCACTTTACATCCTGATTGCAGCCTCCCTCCCCCCCTCTCCCCCGGTCCACCCTTACACATCCCTCTCCCCATTACCTCCTCCCCTTCAAGAAGCAGAAGTTCTCCTTCCTACCCTGGGACATCAAGTCACAGCAGAACTTAGTGCATCCTCTCTCACTGAGGCCAATGTTTCTCTTATTAAGTTCCATTTTAATTCATGTGTGGTGTGGGAGCAGGAATGTTACAATCTCTGTTTTTCAGATGCCTTATAGGCCGGAATGAGGTCTGTTTTGGTGAGTGCACTCTATTATAATGAGGAGAATGTAACACTGCTCTTGGATGATGTCATTGGTCAGTTCCCTTTAATTCATAGTATAGACTGAATTCAACTTTGCTCTCACTGAATTCTGACCAATACTTTTTCCAGTTTTGATTGAGAGAAATTTAAATCTCTAAATACAACAGTGTTTATACCTATTTCTCCTTCCCATTACATCACTTTTAACTTACATAACTTCATTCCCTGTGGTTATGCACAAACACATTACATATTTTATGTATGTTTTCATACATGTGTTGGGCATTTGAATGTTTCCTTTATCGATGCCTGTGTAGGGCCCTTGGGCCTTTTAATCTCATTATTTATTACTGAGTTGTATTGTTGGTATTGAGTTGTATGAGTTGATTATAAGTGTTAAGTTTCAATCCCTTATTGGAGTGTAGAATTTGTAAATATTTTTCTAATGTGAATACAGCTTTAGTCACAGTATCCTTTGCTGTTAAGAAGCCTTGTAGTCCCTTCTAATCTCATTTATCAGTATTTGCTTTACTGTCTCAGCTTTGGTAGTTCTAGTTGTCTTTGCTCTTTGTGTGTGTTTCGGTATGAAACTCAGAGCTTTTCTACCTCTATGAAATACAACATAGAGTGATTGCATTTGTAGTGTTGGGTAATTTCAACACTTTATCTGTAATAATTACTCCAGTTTACTAAAGCGAAACATCTTGGGGATCTGTATGAATTTATATGCCTGTGAACATTTCTTTGTGTATGTTATGGGGAGGTGCATATGTGTGAGGAAGTAAGAGTTTGATATTGGATATCTTCCTTAGTTGCTTTCTAACTTCTGTTCTGAACTGAAGTCTCTTACTAGCCTTGGAGCTTTCTGATTCAGCTAGACTTGTTTAGCTAACCATCCTTTTGGATCTTCTTGTCTCTACTTCCCCAGTGGTAAGATTATAGTTGTCTGGCAACACATCCAGCTTTTATTTTACATGGAGATCCAAATGCAAGTCCTTATGCTTCTATAGTAAGTAATACTGAACTGGATCCCAACCTTCGTTATTAACATTTTCTAGTTTGGGGGCCAAAGAGGTAGTCCCGACCTCAAGAGCTTGTATGCTTTTGCGGAGTTAGTTCCAATTGAATTTAATTCCCAATGCTTATGTTGGGTGACTTGTGAACAACTCTAACCCCAGATCCAGGGAGTTTAATTAGATTTAGTAAAGTCAAGGACTTCCCTAGGCCCAGAAAGTTGGGTAGGTTTCCAGTAGCAGGCACCATTTCCCTCCCATCAGTGGCAATGAACACTGCTGAGCATTTGTGAGTCAGACAGCATGTGAAGATGCTTGGGCATATACCGAGAAGTGGTAGCGATGGATCATAGAGTAGATCTAGGTTTAGCCTTGCGAACTCTCCACAGTGATTTGCAGAGTGGCTACACCCAGGTTGTAATCACAACAGCAACGAATGAGTGTTCACATTCCCCAACATGCTTGCCAGATTTATTCTTCATTGTCTTGTTCTTTGGCATTCTGGCTAAGTTGAGAAGAAAGAAACCTCAAACTTGCTCTAATTTGCATATCTAATTTGATAAAGATTTTTGATATATTTGAGCCAGTTTTCCTTTCTTCAGAGAGCCCTCTGTTTGAACCTGTAGCCCATTTTTTAAATGGGTCATTTGTTAATTTGACCTTTTGTTTTCTAAGTTCTTTATATATTTTGGATAGTAATTTTCCGTAGCTGGCAAAGATTCTCTCCTTTGGGTGGGTTTCCTTCCTCCTCACTTATTTCAGAAACTTTTTAGCTTCATGATTCCTAATAATCAATTGTTGATCAAATATATGCCTTTTTCTGAATGAACCTTATAAGATACTACATTTCTCTCTATTGTCTCTCTATCGTTATCTCTGCTGTATCTATTTCTGTCTCTCTTTCTCCTTTTCTCCTTCTCTCTGTCTCCTTTTCTCTCTTTCTCTCTCTCTCTCTCTCTCTCTCTCTCTCTCTCTCTCTCTCTCTCTCTCTCTGTGTATAGTTTGTCTTAAGAGTTTGTTAACCCAGATACTAATAATTATAGTAGTTAAACCAATTAACCTAGATTGATTTTTCCCAGAGTACATGTTGACATACCCCAATCATCTTTCAGATATAACCAGTATTTATGCTTGAAGTCCCGGGATATTCTAGGAACATCTTGACTGTGGACAAAGCTTGGCTCTGCACTTCATTAATGCCTACATTTTCCATAAGTTTGCCACACTTGGCATAAGTTATATTCATTAAAGTTCAAAACTGACACAACCAATGTTAAATAAAATAAATTTAAATATACCTTAAAGTCTTTTACATAATGTTAAGTCTTAGAAACCATGTTTTCTCATAGGTTTTCTCTCTATAATAGCATGTTTCAAGATCTTTAGTGTCTCTGCTCGACCTTTTATTTAAGCTATCTTAAGCTCAAATGTTTGGGTTCTGTATCATCAGACATGTATTGTTAGAACATTATAAAACAACAATCCCATAAATGTAGGAAGAAAAACAATGATTAACATTTAATTTAAAAAGTAGGTTAACATTACTTTGGTATGGCTTTGTTCATCAAGAGTGTTTGGCAGTGGTGAAGTAGATCACCTGTTCACTGGTCTGGATTGGGGTGACTTATAACATATGACTGATTCATTCTCTAGGATATTTCCTCAGGTAAGATCTTCTCAAGATGTGTAAAAAAAAAAAAAAAAAAAGAGCTAGAAACCCAGCTACATAAATGCTTTTCAAGTTTCTGTGTTCATTACATAAACCAACATCACATTGGTGTAAACATTTCATATGGAAGAGCCAAAGTGTAAATGAAAATCAAAATGAAATGCAATGTCCATCTATGGAGGTAGAGGAGAAGCATGGTAGCCATTGCTAAGGGCAATCTACCAAAGTGCTCCCCCCCCCCTTTCTCATTACCAAGGGGTGGAATACAGATCGTGGTCTTCAGCTTGATGTCCTAGAGGACTGTGTTGCATTGTGGAAGGGATATAAAACATGACTGCAGACCACTGATTTAAGTAAGATCCCCAGACAAGAAAACTGAGCAGCTCTCAGGAACTTATCACAAAAGCAAATTCCAGGGCCTTCTCTCAATTGGATAAATCAGAGACTTCAAGAGTGGAGATGGACCTACACTTTAAATTTTATTTTATTTTATTTTATTTTTATTTTATTTTACTTTATGTATATGAGTACACTATATCTCTCTTCAGACACACCAGAAGAGGGCATCAGAGTCCATTACAGATGGTTGTGAGCCATCGTGTGGTTGCTGGGAATTGAACTCAGGACCTCTGAAAGAACAGTCAGTGCTCCTAACCACTGAGCCATAGCTGAGGAGGAGGAGGCAGGTGAACCTTTAGGAAAACCAGCAGTCTCAACTTACCCGCACGCCTGAGGTTTCTCAGACACTGAGACACCAACCAGGCAACATACACTAGCTGGTCCTAGGCCCATGACAAATATACAGCAGAGGACTGCCTGCTCTGGTCTCAGTGAAAGAAGATTTGTCTATCTCTGGAAAGACTTGAGGCCCCAGAGAATGGGGAGGCCTGACCTCGGCAGGGGAATCTTCTTGGAGACAGTGGGGAGGAGGAACTGTGAGAGAGCAGACCAGGAGAGGGGTAACGACTGGACTGTAAAAGAACAAGTAAAATAATAATAATAATAATAATAATAATAATAGTAATAATAATAATAATGATGATAATAATATAATTAAAGTGTGTTTTTACTATGTCCTCAAGGTCATTCTCATATACCTTTGAAAGCACTGACCTAACTAACATTACTGGGTAACAAGGCTTGCTTAAGATGCATTTCTGTATTGACAGCAAAGAATTTTCCAGTATTATATATTACTATTTATAAATTATACTTTCATTAAAAAAATGACCCAAAATGTTGATTTGGGGGAATCTTTCATCAAGTATAATAGTTCACTGTTTGCATTGGAGATTAGTCAACTACATTTGAAAACATAAAGATTTTGTTCCCATAAAACCAGGCATATATACTTCTTGAGGGCATTATTATACAGTCTTATGTCATTGGAGATCAATGGCTAGATAATATACCAGCATCTTTTTTCAATGAAGATTTTCTTTTCCCCCAAATTCTCAAAGATATGTCCAAATAAACTCTGTGTTACTATGTATTTGCAATTGTATTTTCAAAGATTAAATAACAAATACCTTTATGCCTAAATATTCTGTGTAGTATTTTATTGTTTAGTAATTCTCCTTACAAAACTGTTAATAATTTTATAATAAAGCTTATTACCAAGTAATTTTTCTATCTCAATTGTTAAAATAGTTTTATCCATTAAATATCACAAAAGCATTTTTTGCATCATTTTTGTAATTATGGGATGTTATAGAACTTTATGTAGTATCTAATGCTTTTATATACTATTAGATTGATAAAGATTTTTTACGCATTTTACCCACACAGTATTAATTATTTTTGAAAATTTTTAATATTTTTACTTTTAATTATGTGCATAAATTTGTTTGTGTTGGTGTTGTGCACATGTGTGCAAATACTGGCTAAGACCAGAAGAAGGTGTTAGATCCCTGGGATCTAAAGATACAGGCAGTTAAAAACCACCTGACGTAGGTGCTGATGCTAAACTGTGGTTCTTTGGAAGAACAGGTAGTCCTCTTAACTACTGAACAATTTCTTTTGCTGCATTAGTAATCTTTAATGTACCCCTTTACTATGTTGCCTTTAGTCATTCAGGAAGGTAGTAGAATAAAAAAAACAATTAAATATTGTCTTTATGGTAACTTGAATTCTGTCAAAGGCATTCATTTATCCCGAGATCTAAATGTTATCTATAATTTTCAAAGAAAGTTGAAAAGAGGAAAACTGGACAGTGGTACACGAGGGAGAAAGCATGAGAGATGAGGTAGGAGAGGGCTGGAAACCCTTTGTAATTCTAAATTGCTTATGCTATTCTGCATTTAGGTAACCAGGCAGATTTTACCAATAGTCTGAATACATTAGGCAAAAGAGATAAGAAGGCTATTGTGCAAATATCATCCTGGTTTTCTATGCTGCTAAACAAAGGCACTTTCTGTTAGGAGGGTGTTCATGAAAAAACAGATGATGTAATGACACAAACGCTCCTGAAGCTGAACCAAAAGGATCTGATAAACTAGGCTGACAGTATCCCATGCAGGCAATGCATGATTAAGACAGAGAAGTCTCTACACAGAACTATTCTTAGTCTATCCCTGTAGGATAACAGACAAAAATTAAAATCTCATACAATGAAAGCTGAGACCTTTATAATATACATACAGAAATGCCTCCAGATCTCTATCGATTAGCCTCTCAATAAGTGAATTGTACTGAAGGTCATGATGTGCCTCAAAAATTACCATAACTCTCCAAGGCTGGCCTGCGAATCCATCCAATCATGTATCTCTAGAAGGATTTCACTTTGGTTTTAAAGCAGTCAAGTTTCTGAATGCTTTATTAGAGAGCCTATGAAACACAGTAAATCATCATTTTTTTTTACATACTTTTCACATTTTACCAATGCTTTGTCAAACAGTGTCCCAATAGCCTATATACAAATTTCTATTTCTATTTCAACACAATCTATGGAGTAGTGTCTTACTGTATTATGGTGAAAAATACCAGAGGAACAGCAGATGTTTATGATTATACTTTTCTGAGGATATGTGCCTCTGAGAAGGCCATATGCAGGGAGAGAGTATTAGAACAAGAACTGCCTATTTCCTATATTCAGGCAAGGAACTTTTCAAACAATCTACTATAGATTTTCAAATTAAAAATTTACATTAAATATTAAGCACTGTCATATCAAACTTTTTTTTTTTCAAAAATGACCGCTGTGAAAAGCTGTAGGAGTTTGTTTTGAACTAACTTACTTGTAGCAGTGACATATAAGTTCTATGTTTTTTCAACCTTTATGTGTGCCATATACATACAGATATAGCTTAGTGACTCAGCTACACCAATATTGAATGATTAAAAGGCCTAAAAAAAAGCAATTGTCAAGTTGCTGAAATACCCAGGGGTCTTATAGTCCTCTATGAATTAGTTTCACCCACCTTAGAAAGACTGCCTAGAGGAAGGCTATGGTTGCTACAGGTGAAAAGCATCTTCCCTTTCAGATTGCAGGTATTTTATAAAGTCTGGTTTTATTTTTGGTGATGTGATTTGATGATGACCATTTCACTGGTGTTATCTCTGACAATATCACCACCTCTCCTCTTCCATGAAGGCTGGAAATAAATCATGGGTGGGAGCACTCCTCCTGCTCCCCTTCAACTTCCTTGAAGCCTTGTGGGTCCTCTGTCTCCTAACTTGATTGAGACATTACGGGACCTCTTTAGAATTGTGTTTTGTGACTAATTAGGCTTTTGTTCCCTCTTTGCCACTTTGTGGCATCATTAGGCTCTACAGATATACAAAGTTTTGGCCTTTGTGGATGTGAAGATAATAGTTATGAATTATGCATTATATCCCTGAGTAGAAAGACAGATGTAACATTTAAACATAACTTCCTGATTCTTTGTTAAGGAGAAAGCTAAGTGTTACATGCAATTTTTCCTAGATGTGAACAAAGTTGTATTCACCATGGACAGGGTACTGCCAACAAAAACAAAATAAATGACCCCATAAAAGTGTGCCTCAGTGACAGTTTGACCGGGACCACTTATAGGAACATGGGCAACTTAAGGAAGGTACACCACTCACAGAAACCTCCAATTGCCTAAAATCCTTGGTAAGAAGTGCTCCTCTGCACCTTCATAACAGAAAGTTAGTCCAGTCTTGTACAGGTCTTTCTCTACTAATTATGGCTGGACACAGTTCAGAAGAGCAAAAGTCATGTCATGCATGGAGCTCAGAGTTCCACAACATTGATGTTCGGTGTGCTGGCACTGCCTCACTTGTTCAATGACAGGGCTTCTGATTTGGAGGTTGTGCCGTAGTGGCTCTTTCTAACTAACATACTATTTTTTGAACAGAGCACTTAAAACAACTCGTAATGAGAGTGATACTTGGGAAAATTAACACTTCATAATAATAATTAGTATTCACATTGGGAGCATTGTCTAAGCATTTGATTGATCCATACCAGGTTATGAAATTCAAGGTTTCATTATATTATCAGACCATTTATTATATTGTTAATGACCTTTTAAAGCCTATTGTCCTCACTGCAAAATGTTAACATTTTTAATTGGAGCAGTGCTCCGGAGCTCTGGAGTTTGAACCATGTTGGGCTAACAAGGAATATAGTTATTGTTGTTGCCTTTCTTGGACTCTCCTTGTATGTTTTCAATTTACTAAATTTGTGTCCTCGATGTAGAATATTTCCTTGAGGGAAGCATTTCTGTCTGTGGTCATTTCTATTCATAATATTAAAACAATAACAATAATAATATGGATATTTATTATACTGAATGGATGAATGAATAGAGCAATAAAATTGTTTCTTGTTTGGTGCAGGGGCTGACAAGATAACTAAGTAAATGTATAAAGTATTTCCAAAGTTTTTGAACCTGAGTTTAGACCCTCAGTATCCACATACTAAAGTGAGGGTGTTATGGTGGCTTGCCTGCAACATCTGTCATGGGAGGCAGATACACGGGATCCGCGGAGTAAGCTGGCTAGCTAGAATAGCCAAATCAGCAAGCTCTGAAATATTCTGCTTTGTTATTTAAGTTGGAGAGCAATCATGGAAGAGATCCACTTTCAACCTCTGACCTCTACACACATGCACATGCACACACATGTAAACATTCACAGGTGCATGCATATCACATATACTTCAGGAGCTTGAAGACTCCCATTCTACAGTAGAAACATCAGCAAAAACATTTCATTCAATTATTTTCTACTTTCATTTACAAGTTAATTATTCATTAGACACATCTTCAATGTTTATTACTTTATGTATGTTATAGAATTTTAAATTCTCTTGAACATTGAAAGATAAGTCATATTTATAGTTTGCAGCTAACAAATCACTATAGCTGCAGAGTTGCAGAATTTCTGAATGTCCCAGGTCTTGGTGGAGTATAATGAACTGACAAGTACCAGCTGACTGAGAGCATAAAGCCTATATAGTATTGTTTTGAGAGAGTGCTACATTTTAATTTGTATTTCCCCCTGAGTCTGATAAATGTGGGATACCATTCAATTCACGTGTTCATTGACATAGATATTATGTATGTATGTGTGATATCATGGTATACCAAAATGATTAGATGACTAGCTTTCTTTTTGTGAGAAATCTTCAATCTCTTAAGGAGGAAGAGATATAATAAGACTTAAGACTGAATATTTTATTGCAATTCAATAGTTTATATTCTACAAATAAACTCTTATTCTATGAAATACATATATGCTGAAAGTAGAACAGAGAGAAAGAAAGACACACACATGTGCACACACACACATACACACACACACAGAGAAAGAGAGAGAGAGAGACAGAGAGACAGAGACAGAGACAGAGACAGTCATAAAGTCATAGACAAGAGTAGATATAATGTGGGTTCCTGAAAGAGCAACAGTGATTGGATACAGTTCTTTTCCCAGAGTGTCATGACTCAAGGATTATATGTGTGGAGATCCTTCTTCAAAGGGAACTGTGTTATAGATTCTAGAGTTTCAGTCTCCAACTCTGAAAAGTATAGGACAACAGGACAACACCCATTCATCTGCAAATAGTGATACTTTAACTTATTTCCTATTTTCCTACCTTTAATATTCTTCTCTTGCCATATTAGCCCTGCTCTCACTTTGAGCACAATATTGAAGAGTGAGGACTGGGGATAGCTGACTTCAGTGGGATTGCTTCAAGCTTTTCTCCATTTTGGATGACCATGACTGTGTGCTTCCTGAATATAGTTTTTAATATATTGAAGTATGTTCCTATAACCCTTCATTCTTTTAAAAAAATATCAGGAAGGCATGCTGAATTTTGTCAAATGGTTTTCTCTTTCTATTGAAATGATCATAATTTATATTATACCCTATGGCTTTTTGGGTGAGCATTTTCACTCCATGTGGAACACACACACATATATATATAATATTACACACATATATGTGTATATATACATATGTATATATACATATATGTGTGTGTGATATTATATTATGTATAATTTTAGGTAAGTAAATAAAATATGATTTTTATGACTTTTTTCAACCATCATTAGAAACACTTGACCATACTTATGATAGCAACACGTTGGAAAGAAGGCAAGGAGGAAAAGATGCAAGCTGACCTTTCATTTGCATCTGCTGGGATATGGACTATTTTATAACCCTAAATAAATCAGTTCTGTACTTGAGATATATTTAATGCTTACTAAAATGTATATAAATAGCTGACTCTTGAGTATTGAAAACCGAATGGAATATCTATGTCTCTTTTGATAATTTTTCTTCTTTTTATTTTTTTTATAAATCCATAGATTCAAGGTCACTGTACAAAGATTTTCCATTTAGCTGTGTGCTTTCAAAAGCATAGAGGGGGCAGAGGAGGAACGCTTGTGATGTAAAGCAGACCTTCTGGATTAAAAGATTTAGGTCTGAACATGATGATTTGGATTCTAGAGAAGCCCAATAAATATCATCTCTCCTCTGTCCCCAAGTTCAAAGCCAATTGCAAGCTAAACAAACAGCTGAAGAATGATAATATTAGCTTTATTACTGATAAACCTGATCTAGGCAAACACCACTGACATTTTCAATTTAGTAAATTAGCTAACAGTGAAAAACAGTCCACTAGAATGATGGACTCCAGGTTTTGGTCGGTACTGAGGAAGCCTTTGCAATGCAGGGCTACCAGCAGCATTCAGTTCTGTTCTCTTAGGATCTGTATGAGATCTGCCCAGGATCTCCTAGATTTCACAGTCTCTGGTGAGAAGTCTGGTGTAATTCTGATAGGTCTGCTTTTATATGTTACTTGACCTTTTTCCCTTACTGCTTTTAATATTCTTTCCTTGTTTTGTGTATTTGGTGTTTTCACTATAATATGACGGGATGAATTTCTTTT
>CM052706.1:35391605-35427486 GCA_028551405.1 Uromys caudimaculatus | reverse complement strand
TTCTTTACCTTTGTTCTCTTGTGTTTCTTTAAGGGTGTCATTCATTTCTTTCTTAAAGTCTTCTATCATCATCATGAGAAATGATTTTAAATCTGAGTCTTGCTTTTCTGGTGTATTGGGAACTCCAGGGCTTGCTGTGGTGAGAGAGCTGGGTTCTGATGATGCCAAGTGACCTTGGTTTCTGTTCCTTAGGTTCTTGCCCTTGCCTTTTGCCATCTTGTTAACTCTGATGTTAGCTGATCTTACTTTCTCGCTATGGCTTTTCTCACCTGCAGGCCTCTGTATCAATACTCCTTGAAGACCAGCTCTCTCTGAGAGGTGTTTTTTCCACGCTCCTGGGTGAGTAACTTTCTCCTGGAGCTCCTTGACTATGGAACCCTGGTGGCCCAGGCAGACGTCTCCTGCCGCAGCTGCCGCTGTTGGGAACCAGGGGGTTTCTATGCCCGCCTACCACAGTCTCTGTGTCTACAGGTTCGGGGCAGTTCCTGGTGAGCTGTGGAGCTTGTCTTGGGCCCACTCCCAGCTTTTCCAAGCTCCTGGGAGGATATCCTTCTCCAGGCACTAATCAGCTATGGGGCCCTGTGGCCCAAGCTGAGGTCCCCAGCCGCTGGTGGAGGCTGGAAGTTCCTGTTCCTCAGTCTCTGTGGCAAACTGGGCAGAATTGGTGAGCACTGGGGCTCATTTTGCCCCCACTTGGGGCTTTTCCATGCTCCTGTGAGAGTATCTTTCTCCCGGCAGGCGCTGCTTGACTATGGAACCCTGGTGGCCCAGGCAGACGTCTCCTGCCTCAGCTGCTGCCTTTGGGATCCAGGGGGTTTCTATGCCCGCCTACCTCAGTCCCTGTGTCTCACAGGTTCAGGGCAGTTCCTGGTGAGCTGTGGAGCTTGTCTTGGGCCCACTCCCAGCTTTACCAAGCTCCTGGGAGGGTATCCCTCTCCAGGCCCTAATAGGCTATGGAGCCCTGTGGCCCAAGTTGAGGTCCCGGCCCTTCATTTACATTTTAAATGTTATCCCCTTTCCCAGTTTCCACCATCCCAGAAACCCCTATTCCCTCTCCCTCCCCCTGCTTCTATGAGGGTGTTCCTCTACCCACCCAGTCCTGCTTCCCCACTCTTGAAGTCCCCTACACTGGGGCATCTATTGAGCCTCCACAGAACCAAGGGCCTCCCCTCCCAGTTTTGCCCAATAAGGCCATCCCCTGCTACATATGCAGCTAGAGCCATGGGTCCCTGCATGTGCACTCCAGGGTCTAGTTTTAATAGTACTCTTCAAATGCACAGAAAATTGTCATCTCACAAAGCAAGCTAGTGGATTGAGTTCTGGGTGGTGGTGGGTATGGATGAAACATACCATAATTGTTTCAGGTCATTATGTTACAGATAAGCCAAAGAAGTATTTATCTAAAATTTTGGTGAGCTGACTATTTCACTTGAATTTATAGGACACCAAATGATTCTGTATGTGCAAGGAGAGTGAGTATAAAACACAGAAATGTAGATGAAAGTCTTAGAAATATCACAGCAAAAAAATCACAAAGCAAAATTTGCATAGAAAGCAATGTAGAAATACGTTAAGAAGTAGAAGATTGTTTCATCTTTGGATCTCAGGCATGACCGTCTAGGAAAATCCTGAGAAAACCCTAGTGCATTGCATGCTGTGGCATATCAGAAAGCAGAAAGGAAGGCGGGATGTTTGCTGGCCATGGCACAGTTAAGTGACCACTTGACTGTTCAAACTTCATGTGGTTGAAGCCGAAATAGTTATTACTATTTAAGATAATATGTAACATAGTCAAGTTGTATTTTCTTTAGATTTTCATTTTTATTTACATTAGGAAATTATTTCTATTCTTATTGTTTTGAAATTTACAAGCTTTGTTATAAAGTATTGCAGATAGATAAAAATCTCATGCTAAAATTATCCAGGCTATATAATGGAAGCTCCCAAAGTTTGATTCTAACCGTATAGAAGTGCAAGTCAGAATTTTTAGGGGGAAAATCCTCCAGTTAAAAAGTTTGGCACAATAGGACAGATGCACACATAAACTCACAGTGAGGTGACACATACACAAGATCTATGCAAGTTCCATCCAGATGAAGATCTGAGCATAGACAGGGGAAGGTAGATAGGGAATCCATGACTAGCTGAGGAGCTACTGGCCTTTGGGAGCTTATGGGAGAGGGAGACTCATGTTCACCTAATGATGTAACCCTTGGTAGGCTGATAATACACCATAGCAAATCACAATCCCAAAACACACTGGGTGACACTAACTGGATTTGATGGGCAAAGAAACAAAAAGAAAAAAGAATCTCAAAGTTGAGTGTGAAGAGATGGGAGGATTGATAATGGTGTTGAGAGATGTGGATATGCTTAAAATATATTTTACAGAATTCTCAAAGAATTAATATAAATATTTAATATTAAAAACTTGGGAATAACCCAGAGACCTAGGATAGAACCAAACACGACTGGCGATAAAATAAAATAAATAAATAGACTGATTCTTAATGATATTCTGCAATTCTCATAAATCAGTACTTTGTCCAGTTATCATTAGAGAAGCTGATGGGATTGAATGTAGAGACCCACACCCAAACATTATTCAAAGTTTAGGGAACCTCACAGAAGACAGGGAGGAAGGATTGTAGGATCCAGAAGGGTCAAGAGCATCAGGAGAAATAGGTTCTCAGAAACAACAAAGTGGGCTGAAAGGGGCTCACTGTAAGAATGGGAGTATCTCTGACTCTTGCCTGTTCTTGGTACCTTTTTTTCCCTCCTACTGGGCTGCCTCTTCTAACCTTGATAGAAGGGGTTGTGCCTAGTCTTATTGTAACTTGTAATGCTACCTAGTCTTATTGTAACTTGTAATGCTATGTTCTGTTGATATCCTTGGGAGGCCTGCTCTTTTATGAAATGGAGTGGATCTGGGGAAAGAGGAGGTGTAGGGGGAACTGGAAAGAGTTGAGGGAGGGGACCTGCTGTTGGAATGTATTGGATGAGAGAAGAATTAAAAGAAATGTTTACTGTTATGACTAAGAGCTAAGAGTTGGAAGTGGGAATACCTATTAGAAATAAACAGGAAGAATGATGGACAACTGTTATATATGTTGTTTTGTTGTTCATGGGGCTAGCATTAGCTTATAAATTATCTGTTAATTTATTCGGATTAACTTGAAATGCAGATAAGCACAAACAGCATTGTAAGGAAGTATTACATTTAAATGGGCCCACCTCAATCTAGCTGTGACCTCTGTTTGCAGGGAGCCCTGGGTCCTTCACCTGTTGCCTGGAAACCAACTGAGCTCCCTGTACTCCTATTCTGAAGTACAAGGCACATCAACAAAGAGAGCAACCTGCACAAGGTGCTTCATGATTGCTGCTCATAGATGATAAATACAGCTTTTGTCTCCTGCTCTGTGTGACCTCTAACTCACTAATGATGCCTTTGTATTCATCTCTCACATAATGCTTCCATCAAAGAATTCAAATGAAAAGCCAACCATAATTCGATATTTTACTTAAATGGCTAATTTTCTGCCCTATTTGTGCATGTGTTAATGTGCCCTTGGTTTTTGTTTTCTCTTTCATCATAGAAATCTGCATTCAATTAGAAGATTATAAAAGGCTTTAGTAGCCCAGACTCTACATTTAAATCACAAATAAGTCCATGTTATTCTGGGCCACCATTTCAGGTGACCTCCAGCCTTCCTGGGGATTCTCAGTGACTAATTTTCTTCTGAGTAATATTCATTTATATGCTATCTTAGTCACTAATTCCCCATGGTCTGTAAATGTTCCAGTTCTTAATTAATCAATTTAAATATATCATTGATGATTAAAGTTACTATTATATACCTAATTATTCTTTCTCTATATATCTGCCACATTTTGAAGAGGTACATGGTAATTTCTCTACATTCTACCATTGAATGCTTCCTATTCACCCAGTTCATATTTCTTCTGTTAATGGCTGATCTTCAAAAATTATGAATCATCTTTTATTAGTGCCTTCTCCTTATTTTCCATACCCAAATATCAAGCATGTCATTAGTCCTCTCTCTAGGCTTCATTTTTGAATCTGTCCATACTTCTAATTGCCACCATTACCACCCACCAGACACTTTGCACTCATTTTCCTGTTATTCCCTATTTAGACAATTTGTGAATGTGGAGATGTGATATAATAATTCATGATAATGTAAGTATAGTATATGTAAAAATTCACATAACAATAAAATCTAACAAATTATATAGTTTAGAAATAGAGGAGAGTATAGACTGATGACTATTTATTCTTGGCACATGGTTGGTCAGGATTTTCATCTCAGTGATGCCCACAGACAACATCAATTATTGGACCATCTTGCTGGGCTTAGGAAAGACAAAAGTTCAAAATCTGATGAACAGTTTCCACTAATAAGTGCATCATGTAAAATGAAAATATCTGCTTAATTACCCTGATGGAAAGACTACCTGTACTGTGTTTAAGGGAGGCGCCTCATCTCTTACTTCCCATTCTACTTACCGGTCTATTTTCCATTCAGCAGACACAATTAATTTTACATTAATTTAAATGAAATGTTTTCTTTTGAGAGAAATATAGATTTAAGGAAAAATACAGAGCTCAATAGCCTTAGTTTCTCTGTTCTCTTTTGATTAATAGAGTTGTAAGAAAAGGAGAAACAATAAGAGAGAAAACAAAGGAAAGGAATATCATAGAAAGAACCTGTGTGCTCCTTATCAAGTTCTTGCAATGTTATTGAATAATGTCATAAATAGCATGCAAATACTGGAATGTTGAGACAGGACATTCCAGTGTCCATCCGAATCTGTCTCATTTCATTATAGAAAAGTACAGACTTCATATTCACCCCTGGACCACTTGTAAACATTTATGTGGTTTAGGCTTCTTTCATTTTGTACATTTTAGAAATACCAATGAAGTAATATGAAATTTCACCTTTTGGGGATTGGCTTCTCACACAGCATCTTTCTCTGGAGAGTCCTGAGTTATTATATGGGCCCACACTTCCTTGTTATTGTGACTAATACTTTCTGTATAGATATACTCTAGAAAAATCACTCCTTCAAAGATACCTGAATTAGTTCTGTGATTTAGTGTTAAGGGAAAAATGCTGTAAAAATTCTTTATAGGACTTCATACGAAGAGGAACCCATTTAAGGCTTTCTATTTAAATTTATTTTACTAGTACATACAAATGTAAAATTGTACATATTTTGATACCATATTATATTTTAATATATAAATACAATATTCAAATAAGAGTAAACATATTTGTTCTCATGAACATGAAGGAAGATAAGATTGTATTTCTCTAGTGTAAGGACTCAAGAGAAACAAGGCCTGGTTGCAAGGTGAAATATGTCTGCTGTTTAAAGAATAGTTTCTAGTGTCTACATGCTATTTGTGACATTCTATCGTGTTGTAAGAACTAAATAAGGAGTACACAATATCTGTCTATGATGTTTCTTTTATTGTTTTTTAGTAGCTTCTTATTCTCTCTGAGACTCTATTCTATTTTATATCATTAATTAGTGGGTGATTATTGTGCATCTTAACTAGTATTTGGTAATTTTCTTATTTGTATTTTAATAAGTATATGTATGTGATACTTGTATTTTGATAAGTATATGGAAACATCTCATGATAGCTTAATATATATTGTATATCAGATGTCTAATGTTTAAAGTATTTTGGTATGTTTTTTATCATGTGTGTATTTTCTCAGGTAATGGTAGACTTGATTCTTACTCATATTCAACTTGGAATATTTATTTTGCTTACTGTTAAGGCTTAGAGATTTTTATCCATTCATTCTATATATTAGACTTCAATATTTTAAATAATTAATATAATATATCCATGGATATAATAATTCTTCCTACTTATTTAGGTCTTTGCTTTCTTTTATCATTGTATTCGTTTTTAGTACCTAAGTACCAAAAGTGTTTATCCATGATTATATATTTCTATCTTTTGTGAGTAGCTGCAAATTTTATTTTATTTTTAATTTTGTAATTCAGGACTGCAGTACTATTTTATAAATTACAATTTTCTTATGATTTACACAATTTGCTTTGCATTTTAATGTTATTACCTTATTTATTTTAGTTACAGGGTTGATCTTTCCTTTTTTTGCTCTGCACCCTTGTTCTTTCTGTTCCTTTTGTAGAATTATTGAGATCATATAGCATCTGGGCATAAAGACTCTTTTCTTCCTTTGAAATGTGTGTGACCTTTCTTTTTTATTTTATTATTCCTTTTATTTTTTAAGATTTATTTATTTATTTATTTATTTATTTATCCTCTAGATTTTCTCCCCCCATCCACCCTCCGACTATTCCACATCTCATACCTACTCCCCACCCACCTGTCTCCCCAAACATGTTGCCACCCTCCAACCCCCACCCAACCAGACCTCTAAACTCCCTGGGGCTCCAGTCTCTTGAAGGTTAGGTGCATCTTCTCTGACTGAACCCAGACCCAGCAGTCCTCTGCTGTATATGTGTTGGAGGCCTCATATCAGCTGGTATAGGCTGTCTGTTTGGTGGTCCAGTATTTGAGAGATCTTGAGGGTCCAGGTTAATTGAGACTGCTGGTCCTCCTACAGGGTCACTCTCCTCCTCAGCTTCTTCCAGCTTTTCCCTAATTCAACCACAGGAGTCAGCAGCTTCTGTCCTTTGGTTGGGTACAAATATCTGCATCTGACTCTTTCAGCTGCTTGTTGGGTCTTTCAGAGGGCAGTCATGATAGGCTCCTGTTTGTAAGCACACCATGGCCTCAGTAATAGTATCAGGCCTTGGGGCCTCCCCTTGAGCTGGATCCCACTTTGGGCCTGTCACTGGACCTCCTTTTCCTCAGGCTTCTCTCCATTTCCATCCCTGCAGTTCTTTCAGACAGGAACAATTATGAGTCAGAGTTAAAGTCCAGACTTTATCCATCCCCCAGTCCACCCTATGACTGTTCCAAATCCCATAACTACCACCTCCCTGCACCACCATTACCAAGAGGATATACCCACTCCATCAGACCTCCCCACTTCTGGGGGTCTCTAGTCTTTTGAGGGTTAGGTGCATCTTCTCTGACTGAGTCCAGACCCAGCACTCCTCTAGTGTATATATGTGGAGACCCTCATATCAGTTGGTATATGCTGCCTGGCTGGTGGCTCAGTGTCTGAGAGGTCTCAGGGGTTCTGTTTAGTTGATACTGCTGATCTTCCTATAGGGTTTCCCTACTCCTTAGCTTCTTCCAGCCTTTCCGTAATTCAACCACAGGGATCAGAAGCTTCTGTCCATTGGTTGGGTGTAAATACCTGCATCTGACTCTTTCAGCTGCTTGTTGGGTCTTTCAGAGGGCAGTCATGATAGGCCCCTGTTTGTAAGCACAGCATAGCTTCAGTAATAATGTCAGTCCTTGGGGCCTCCCCTTAAGCTGGATCTCAATTTGGGCCTGTCACTGGACCTCCTTTTCCTCAGACTCTTCTCCATGTTTTGTTCCTGCAGTTCTTTCAGACAGAAAACAATTATGGGTCAGAATTTTTGACAGTGGCATGGTAACTCCATCCCTCTGCTGGAGGTGGAGTTCGTAAGTTTCCTTTCCCCACTGTAGGTCATTTCATCTAAAGTCCCCCCCTTTGAGTCCTGAGAGTTTCTCACTTCCCAGATGTCTGGTACATTCTAGAGTGTCCCCAGACCTCCTACCTCCCGAGGTTGCCTGTTTCTATTCTTTCTGCTGGCTCTCAGGGCTTTAGTCCTGTCCCCCCACCCCCACCCAATACCTGATCATATTCCACTCTTCCACTCTCTGTCACCTCTCCCACTCATGTCTCTCCATCCCTTCCCCCCTTCTGTGATTGCTTTCTTCCCAAGTGGGATTGAAGCCCTTCTGCTTGTTAATCTTCTTGAGATCTGTGATTGTATCCTGGGAATTCTGTACTTTTCTTGGCTAATATCCACTTATTAGTGAGCATATACCACACATATCCTTTTGTGTCTGACTCACTCAGGATGATATTTTCAGTTCCAGCACTTTGCCTGCAAAACTCATGATAGCCTCGTTCTTAATAGCTGTGTAGTATTCCATAGTGTAAATGAATGGAATTGATTTCCAGAGTGATTTCACATGCTTGCAATCCCACCAGCAATGGAGGTGTGTTCCTTTCTCCACATCCTTGCCAACATGTGCTGTCACTTGAGTTTTTGGTCTAAGCCATTCTGATTGGTGTAAGGTGGAATCTCAGGGTTGTTTTGATTTGCATTTCCCTGATCACTAAGTTCTTTGAACATTTCTTTAAGTGCTTCTCAGCCATTTGAGATTCCTCTGTTATGAATTCTCGGTTTAGTTCTATACCCCATTTTTTGACTGGGTTGTTTAGTTTCTTGGCAATTAGCTTCTTGAATTCTTTATATATTTTGGATATTATCCCTTTATCAGATGTGGGGTTAGTTAAGAATTTTTCCCAATTTGTAGGTTGCTGATTTGTCCTATTGGCTATGTCCTTTGCCTTACAGAAGCTTTCCAGTTTCATGAGGTCCCATTCATCAATTCTTGATCTTAGAGCCTAAACCGTTGGAGTTCTTTTTAGGAATTATCCCTTGTGCCAATGAGTTCGAGGATCTTTCCCACTTTCTCTTCTATTAGATTCAGTGTATCTGGTTTTATGTTGAGTTGAGGTCCTTGATCCACTTGGACTTGAGCTTTGGGCAAGGTGACAAATATTGATCTATTTTCATTTTTCTACATACAGACAGCCAGTTAGACCAGCACCATTTATTGAAGATGCTTTCTTTTTCCATTGTATATTGTTGGCTTCTTTGTCAAAGATCAAGTGTGCGTAAGTGTGTGGTTTCATTTCTGGGTTTTCAATTCTATTCCATTGATCAACGTGTCTGTCTCTGTACCAATGCCATGCAATTTTTATTACTATTGCTCTGTAGTACAGCTTGAGGTCAGGGATGGTAATTAGAGTTACCCCAAGGTATTTTATATTATTTGTGACTATTGTGAAGAGTATTGTTTCCCTAGCAGAAAATGTCTATGTATGACAAGAGAATAAAAGCACTTTGAAAAGAAAGAAAAGAAAAGAAAAGAAAAGGAAAGGAAAGGAAAGGAAAGGAAAGGAAAGGAAAGGAAAGGAAAGGAAAGGAAAGGAAAGAAAAGAAAAAAAGAGAATCAGGAAAATAGCAAAGATGTTAGGAATCACAAGACTAAAAATTTGTAGTATGAATGTGCAAAATATTAAAGGACCCAGTGGTGAGTGGAGACGGCATGCAGAGTGTATGGCTAGGGCAAGCCGACTCCTCTCCCTCTGGAAATGCTGAAAATATATTTTAATAGAAATGAAGAATGCTTGGGTGAGCTCATGAGAAGCCGGGATATGGCTAAGGAAATAGCAATTTCTTCTGAAGATTTTGCAATACAAGTACTTCCCAAATGGAAATCAGACAAAACAGTATATTAAAAAGCTGTATGATTTTAAAAATTTATTACAAATTATTTAGAACATGAGGATAAGAACAAAGAAATAATGAAAATTTTAAGTAATAGAGATCAAAAACTTACAGGCATTAAATCAGATCACCTGTGTGCTCCATGAACGACAGGTAGTATAAATCTGAACTAATCTCTTTAATGACGATTAATTTGTCATCCCATATCAGTGAATACATGTTCTTGATTTCTTGATAATACCCTGTGGGGTTTTAGATGAAAAATACCTCCCATAAGCTTGGATATTTCGATACTTGGTCCTCAGTTAGTGATACTGTTTAGAGGGATTTAGAAAGTGTGGCCTTGCTACAGGAAGAAAATGGAAATGAATGAAAGCTTAGGGAATAAATAGCTGTGCCCTACTTCCACTTGGCTTCTGCTGATTTGTTCTTGTTGACCATGTGAATTTTCTGAGTCTAGCTCTCGTCAGCATATCTGCTACTTGCATCATGCTTCCCACCCATGATGGATTCTTCTCCCTCTGGAGCCCTATGTCAGATTAAACTCTTCAGTAGTAAGTCATTTTTTTTCATTGTGTTCTATCACAATAGAAAGTGACTAATATGTATCCATTGTGGTTTTAGAGAGGTCATCTCTCAAAGTGGTTTGAATTTCCAGTCTCCTGGTCACTAAGAACATGAGATAAATTTTAGAATATGTCTTTGCCATTTGTTTTATGATTAAGAACATTGTATTCATTTCATAAGCCCATTTGTTGATTGGCAGCTGCATTTTTTGGTGTCTGCTTTTTGAAGATCTTAGTAAACTGTGGATGCTAGATTCTTCTGTTGTATAGCTGGTAAAGGCTTTCCCTATTCTTGGTGCATTTGTTTTCCTAATAACTTCTCTCTCTCTCTCTCTCTCTCTCTCTCTCTCTCTCTCTCTCTCTCTCTCTCTCTCTCTCTCTGTAATTTAAAGTGGATCAAAGACCTTATCTTAAAACCTGAGATGCTGAATCTGCTACCAAGAAACATAAAGAATATTTTCAAGGCAATAACTTTTGAATCAAATTTCAAAAGCACAAGGACTAGCCACAAGTGTCAGCAAGTGGAAGTGCTTTTTTTTTTCTTCCATTTTAAAGGGAGTGGTACATTTTAAATTGTTGGATTAAATGGTGGTGAGTGGGAGAGTCCCACATCCGCCCCAGGCTTGGGCCTGTCAGAGAGGCGGGACAAGGCAAATTTGACTGTGCTCACCCCAAGGCATCGCAGGGTGAGTGTCGGGCTGTGAGAAGTCGCACGGAACACCGCCTAGGGATGGGGAAGCACGGCCTATGGGGTCCTGGGGACCACATGGAAGCCGGACTCCGGACTCCGTATGGTTCCCAGGCTCTTGGACATCCCAGGCGCTGCTGGATGCTGCGGAAGAGCTGAGAATGAAGTGAGGGCCTGCAGCTTGGATCTAGCCCAGTCTGTGGGGGAAAAGCAGGGAGGAGAGCTGCTGGATCCCGCGAGGGACCAGTTCCTTGGCTTGTTGTCGGCTAGCTCACTTGGTTTGGTAGCGGCCATGGCTGGGAACACAGAGGCCTTCTGTGGGAGACTGGATTCGGCTTTTTAGAGAAAGGCCTGTTCCATCATTCTGCACAGTGGATCCTGATGAAGAGAGACAGTCCATGGTTTCAGGGCGTTTATTGTCATGGCTGGAGAGTGCCAAGAATGAATCCGTACCTGTGACCTCAGAGAGGGGTGAGAAATTGAAATATCATTGACTGGGAAGGGGAGTGGCTAAGTCTCTGGGTGCCTCATTAACATGGGGATGTCTTGAGGCTACATGACCATGTTTCTACCTGTGAAAAGGCTTGGGGTGTTGCCCTTATGTGACTGATAGTTACAGACCTATGGAGGAGAGCTGTGGCCTCATGTCAGGAACCTGGTTCCCAGGAGCATGCAAAATGCCTACCTTCCCTTGTAGGGTTAGCTCCCACTGGGTCGCTGGGTTTAAACCTTAGCTCAACCAGAAATCAGGCTGCTTTTCATGGTCCCACACTATGTAATATGTCTTATAGATTTTCAAGGTGACATTTGCTTAGTTGTTTGCCATGTTTCTTTATTATCCTGTTGTTAGCTAATAGGTCTGTAGAAGATATTTAATTTCATTTCTGATGTTATTGATTTTGACTTTCGTTGTGCATTTCACTAGACTAGCCATCCTTCTTAATAGTCTTTCAGAAAATTACCTCATTGATTTGTTGATTTTTCTCTATTTTTCTAGTTTCAATTAGATTTACTTTGATTCTTCTCTTCTCAGGTTATTTAACTGTCATTTAAAATTATTGATTCAATACTTTTCTCTTTCAGATATATCCATTTAAGGCCACAGATATCTCTCAGCATTGCTCAAGTTTTGCACACAAGTTTTGGTCTTGTGGTTTTGTTTTACATTTCAATTATTTCACTGTGTTTCTCTAATCTCCCATGATGTCTTTGTGTAGCTGTGTGTGTGTGTGTGTGTGTGTGTGTGTGTGTGTAGGTTCATGATACTCCTGAACTATACTTTCCACTTGAGAGATTTTTGATTTATTGATTTCTTACACTTGGTTTGCTCAGTTTCCATATCTTTTTATATTTTATTGCATTTATTTTAATATTCATATTTGTTTGCATTGATGCAGTTCTTTTATGTGTTGACATTTGCTAAATAATATAGGTTAAGGTCTATACTAACTAATGTTCTATAGTTACTTGACAAGAATGTGTAGCTTGTCCTTGTATGAGTATTATTATTAATGATAAGTTATGTTGTGACATACTGGTTTTTGTTTTCTTCTTTTCTGTCTAATTATCAGTTGCTAAAAGAGAGATTCTGACTTCTTCAACTATAATTGTATATCTATTGTTCCTTTTATTGTTGCATCATAGATATCATAAGAAGGTGTCTAATTCTTAAATACAAACTCATTGCTTTATCTATAGATATCCCTTGATAGCCATAGGTATATAAAAAGCAATTAATTTACAAAATTGTCAAAGCCTGTGATGTAGAAGAGAGAAAGGGTAGAACTGGAGGAAGGAGGGGAATTCCTACCAACAAGATGAAAGAATATATTGAAATATATTTCATCAATCCATATATATTAAGGATTATATTCAATACCAAAACACTATTTGTCAAAAAATACAAATAAGTATATAGTTAATTTAACATGCATTTGCTGATCACACAACTCTATTATTTATATAGAATACACTCAAATCCACAGGAGTATAAGATCATGAACAAAGAATAACTTGTCTGTAGGACCCTCTACTACTTCAAATATGGTCTTAGGAACAATGAAACATTTCCACAGGTATTTCTTGTTTTAGAGAGACTATTTTCACAGAAAATAATCTTAGATTAAATCTGACATTTGGTTTAGTGAAAATTATAACTTTGGGGAAAAGGTAATGGATTTTGACAGTGATGTTCATATATCCACCACCTAGGTTCTGTTATTATATTTTATTTTTCTTAGTTCATATTATTTACTTCTTAATATATGTTTAGAGAGATTTTAAGCAGGACTAAGTTAAGAACATGAAAATCCTTCATGCTCAAGATGTTTAAGAGGGACTAAAAATGACTAATTTTCTAGTAGTGACACTTAGAACTTTTCTCCCTTTCCGAGAAATAATTAAGAAATACCTCACATTTTGTATTTTATATTTATGTCATTAAATAATGACAATATTTTGAGACTAGGAAAATGTTGAGTAAGTAAAAGTGACTACTCAGATCCTCAGAATCTATTTATAAAAGCCAGGGGTGGCATCATGTGCCTGAAATCCTAAAACTGTGGAGGCAAAACAAGATATTTATATTAATATCTATATTTGTATCTATATCATCTATATCACCTATGTCACCCATATCTGTCTCTCTTTAAAAATCAACTGACTTCAATTTCTGTGCTGCTTTTCCACAGGAGTTTGTGGGCCATCCCTTGGTGCTTTTTCAAACTACCAGGTGTCATACCCTCCACCCAAAATTGACTATCCATCACCCAGGAGCTTGTGAATGAGGCATCCATGATGCCCTCCATGATGGAATGTTGACTGGCTTGATCTTATGCCTATTCTGGACAGTCAATCACAGATGCTGTGAGCTCGTGAGTATAGCATTGACTAGAGACCTCCCCAGATATTGGCTCTTATGACTTTTTTGTTCTCTATTTCTCTATGTCCCCTAAGTCTTGGGGTGAAGGAATGTAACATAGCGATCTCATTTGTAGTCGATCAGTCCACAGACTGTTTCAGTTTTGTACTTCATCTGCTGTGAGCTTCTGCATTAACTGCTCTCCATTACACAAAGATGCTTCCCTGATGAAATCTGAGAGCTGAACTCATATATGGATACAGAGATACATTCTTAAAGGTCAGTTTGATATTATCTCCACTTAGCAAAATAATACTAGTAGATATTCCATGGGACATATAAATTCCCCATCCACAGATTCTTTTCCAGATTTAAAGGACCAAAAACATGTTTTCTCTTGTAGAGCAGATCTTAAATCCTCTATAATATTCATTTGCACACATAGGCATCTTGTAAGGCTAGTTCTTACTGTAGCTCTCAGAGTTCACAGCTTGATAAATAGACTGTTAACACTCCTTTGTTTCAATATTCTCACCACTATTACTGAGATATTGTTTCCTGAACTTTTTCCACTGTGGATTTTTTTCTGTGCACATAAATTGAATTGTATGGTATGTGTTATTTTATGATTGTGTTTCATTATATCATGTTATTATTATATCATTATATCATGTTGAATATTTTTTGCAAGGTTGTCATTTTACACTATATTAGATTACAAAGCAAATTCAGTGGCTTCAGACTTAAGTGATTACAGACTTGATCCAAATACACTTTGAAACTGCTGGTTCTAGAACAATGACATGTTTTATTGAGTCTTGAGTGCAATGTGATGGATGTTTCATTTAGTACTGGGTAAATGAATAAGGAAATGATTGAATGGACAAAATACCTCCTCGGGACCGCCAACAGCAAGGACCGGTGTTACTGAAGTGCTGGAGAGGATGCAGACATTCTGTATGTCCAAGCTACACCCAGAAAGAGACAAAAACCAATGACTTCTGGTGGAAGCTGGAAATCCTTGGCTTCCATTTTCTTTTTCAACTGAAAGCTTATTTGTAAAACAAAACACACTAACTAAAGGGCTCCTGCATTCAATCTCACCTTCCCCAAGTGCTTTTAATCAATTTTTACCACTGAAAGATATAAGTTTTGGCTGGTTATGAGGAGGGGAAAATGTCTCTCTTGTGAAACAGTGTCTATAAAGTCTGGCTTCCACCCAACCCACAGGAACTTTAAACAGTCTGCTCGCTCAGTGGCCACAGACAGGTTTAAACTGAGTGGGTTGAAAGCCGCTCCCAGGCTTTTAATCTGAGGTCGTAGAAACCGTTCATGTTTCCCTGTCTCTCTCAGACAGTTTGGTAAAAATATTGTTCAAACATATTTTACGGGAAATCAAAATAAAGGAAAGTTAGATAAATTGTTGTTCCGAATGTCAGCACTTATTCAGATGAATGTGCTAATAGTCCCAACTCCAAGTTTGTACTTAATTCAGCTCCGTATTTATTCCAATACCGTAAAATAAAGATACCTGCTCTGCCTCTGTGAGTTCCTCACAGTCCTGAGCATCATTGCCTTAATCTGAACAGTTGGGTTACTTATTACACCTACAGAGGAAATGCATGAAAAAGGTCAAATGTTAGTATTGCCTGAAGTACCAGGAACACACAATAAATGCCCAGGCATTAGTAAAATGCAATCCTTACAGAAGTCTTCGCATACATCCTGATAACCGGATGCCTAACCTGTCACAGTTTACCTGAATGCATAAAATGTTATTTATACTACAATATATTTGGTTGATGATTGTAGGAAATATTGAACCACAGATGAGATTTTTAGCTTCAACATTAACCTACTCATATCTAAAAATGTTCTGTTCATGTCTAGAGTTAGTATCTAGCGAGAACAAGTGTCGACGGTCTAGGAGTTGCCTTTTAGAAATAAAGATTTGTTTTCTCTGGGAGCTTAGAGGAAGCCCCAGGAAAGGAACACAGAAACCACAAAATGACATGTGGGAGGGTGACTCATTCTGATAAGCTAAGTGCCCCTCGAGGAGCCTTCACTTCGCATCCTGTCAGAACACTTCTTGACCAAGACAGGGGTGTTTCATTCTTGAAAATGTGGTATTTACCTACGGTTTTACTTAGAACTCACTAAGAGACAAAAAGATTAATAAAACCACCCCCAAGGTTTATTGACACCATCTTATTCTGTCTTTCCTAACCTAAAGCTAATCAGATTGCCTATTGCACTATTTGGGGACACCATAATTGCAAAAGCTTCAAAGTAAATAAAGATCATTAAAATGCAATAGCTTACGGAGTGTCACTGTAGTAAACACTTCTTATATTGTTTTAAAATAAGAATTAGGTGAAATTATTCATACATGACACTTAAGTGTGTGTATACACACACCCACACACACACACACACACACACACACACACACACAACTCACTGAGATACACTGGCTGGTTTAAAGAGTTGTAACCATGGCTCAATGCAGTAAAGGTTTTATGCACTCTGAGTAAATGCTACGAACAAACTCACCAATATATTGTATTTTCACAGTTTGTATTGAAACTCCTGAAATTGAATTGTAATAGTGTCAGTTGTCCAAATAATAGTAAAAGAGATTCTTTCTAAAACAGTAATCAATTTAGTGCATACATTTATTATCTTAACCATAAAAGAATTTGTCTGTTCTCTCACTCAGAATATGTAGTTAAAAGTTGGGGAGACAGCTATGGGTAAAGAAAGGTCTGAGGATCTGAATTTAGATCTCCAGGGCCTATTTGTAGGAGTGAGGTACATTGCTGTAGGCCTTTAGGTCTAGCGCCACTGAGCAGAGGCAGGTGGTTTTATGGTGTATGTTGACCTTCCAATCTAACTGAAGTGGACAGCTCTGAGTTCAGTGGCGAACACTATTTCTAACTATAATAATATTAAGAACAACAACAACAATAACTTAGATGAGGAAGTGATTAGGAAAATCATTGCCACCTCTGGCCTCTACATGTATCCACACTTGTGAGCACATCAGCACACTTATGTGTACATGTATGTAATGTAGAAAGTTAAGAACCACATCACAGTATGAAACAACTAGCATGAGAAAGAGATAAAACCCTCAAATTATACCTTTGGATTTTAAAATTAATTTTCTTCTCACTGTCTCCCATGGAGACATATAGAGTAGTATATATATTTTCCATAGGAGGAAACAAAATAGGAACTGCAGTAATTTTATTAATAATAAATTAATAGATCTTATTAAAATAGTGTAAACATTTTCAGGGTTTATGAGGAAAATAACACTGAGTTGCTTTGTGACCCCCTCCCACTGATGTGAAAGTAGTCCCAGTTATTATGTTAGTAAAGGAATTGGAATGTCCTGATTATTCACTGAAAAGGTTATGGTGTTTTGCCATTGTATGCACTTACTGAGCTCAATATGATGTCTTCCAAATGGGAAAAGGATGCTCTGAGGAAGAGGTTTGCTGTATCTTAAACCACAGTTTCCTAAAATTACAGTTGAGATACTGAAATAAAAAAGCAAGGCAGTTAAATAGTGACGACAAATTCAGACAACAGGACTCAGTTTTTAGGTCATCCATTATGATGAATGTCTTTTTATAAGAAGGAATATTTTTGTTAATTACAAGGACTGGATTTAGAAAGCAGATAAAATGCATATAATTGAATAAAATATGCATTTACCTGCATTACTTGATTTTTAATTATTAAAAGTGATTTCCCAATCTGTTGGTTGCTGTTTTGTCCTATTGACAGTGTCCTTTGCCTTACAGAAGCTTTGCGATTTCATGAGGTCCCATTTGTCGATTCTTGATCTTAGAGCATAAGCCATTGGTGTTCTGTTCAGGAACTTTTCTCCTGTACCCATGTGTTCGAGGCTTTTCCCCACTTTCTCTTCTATTAGATTCAGTATATCTGGTTTTATGTGGAGGTCCTTGATCCACTTGGACTTGAGCTTTGTACAGGGAGATAGGAAGGGATCAATTCACATTCTTCTGCATGTAGACCGCCAGTTGAACCAGCACCATTTGTTGAAAATGCTGTCTTTTTTCCACTGGATGGTTTTAGCTCCTTTGTCGAAAATCAAGTGACCGTAGGTGTGTGGGTTCATTTCTGGGTCTTCAATTCTATTCCATTGATCTACCTGCCTGTCGCTGTACCAATACCATACAGTTTTTATCACTACTGCTCTGTAGTACAGCTTGAGGTCAGGAATGCTGATTCCCCCAGAAGTTCTTTTGTTGTTAAGGATAGCTTTTGCTATCCTGGGTTTTTTGTTGTTCCAAATGAATTTGGGAATTGCTCTTTCTAAGTCTATGAAGAATTGAGTTGGAATTTTGATGGGGATTGCATTGAATCTGTAGATTGCTTTTGGCAGGATGGCCATTTTTACTATATTAATCCTGCCAGTCCATGAGCATGGGAGAGCTTTCCATCTTCTACGGTCTTCTTGCCCCAGTAAAGGGGAATGTCAAGGTGGGAATATGGGTGTAGGCGGGCAGGCGGGTGGGAGGTGGAATTCCCTCATAGAGGTAGGGGAGGGGGAGGGGATAGGTGGTTTCCAAAAAGGAGACCTAGAAAAGGAGAAACATTGGAAATGTAAATAAAGTATCAAATAAATAAATAAAAGTGATTTCATTAAGTTATGTTAAATTCTTTTTTCCTGAGATCTCAAAGTAGTTACACATCAATTATTTCATGTATGGTAGGCATATTTTTGTGGGATATAGAAGTATTTTTTAAATATAAGTTTCACTTAATATCTGAAGTGTTACAAAATAATCCAAAAGTTCTTGCAAACTCAAGCTGAAATGTGAAGTAACTTAAATGAGGTATGGTCCTTTTGGGACTAGCAGCCTTATTGAGGAGAGTCTAATATTTTTCTAAGGTAGTATATTTCTAATTTCACATTGTCTTCCATCTTAATTATTGGCCCCTATCTCTCAAATTAAAATATAAACTGCAATCAGTCTCTCTTTTCCTATGCTTGTGGAATTTTCCAGAATCCTCAGTCCACATTGCTGTTTGGCTCAGTTATAAGAGATCTGTCCTTAGACATTTTTATAGCTAATCCTTAAGACCTTCCAAACCCTCAATCGATTGTGTGACATTTTTAAGTGTTAAAATAGTTCAAATACTTTCCTGTAGCCTGTGTCCTCATCATTTTATTCACATCTGTGTTTGCCACTAATTAAAGCCATTTCTTTCTTCTTCTTTCTAACATGAAAGCTTTAAAAATATCTCCACTTAAGAAATATCTAAAATATACCAGTATGCTTTTAGTCTGGAGCAGAATAATTTGGCCACCTGAACTCTTTTGTTGTTTGTACCCAGAGTATGAATATTTTGAGGTCATTTTTCCAGAAACTACTCTGAAGTGAAGTTGGGTATATATTTAGTAAAAATAGCAAATATTCATTTATAATAATAATTATTATTATTAATTATTTAGGCACAGTTATGATTTTTAAAGCAAGCTCCAATCATAGCTTTTCTTTTGATTTTTCATATGTTGACCTAAAAGAGTCAACTCAAAAATCAAAGAATAAAATTGAACTAAAATAGTCTTTGATATTTTATGAGCCTTATAACACCAAGTTCTCTTCTTCTTTTTCTGAGTAAATTATTCAAGTGAGTTGTATTTTTTCTTATTGAGGTGTAGGTGTGTATGGAGTATCACATTTATTTTTAGTCATGCTAAAAGAGAATTATGACTATTTTATGCTTTCTTTCTTTACAGTTTGCTTTCTTTCTTTACAGTTTATTTTTTGTGTGTATAATAACACATGTTTACAATAGAAGGTTCTATAAAGACTCATCATACCACATTTAATGTCACACACATACACACACACACACACACACACACACACACACATACACACATCCATTTAAAATCTCTCATAATTAGTGATTGGTGGGTAACCAAAGGAGATCTTATATAGAGCCACCAAAGATAGAAATGCTATCCACATGTAAAGATTATAGACAGTAAATTAAAGCTACAGAAATTTTGAAGGAAGGAAAAAATGGAGGTGAAGACATCTTCTAGATCCCAATCATGTGCTTTGATATTTATATACTGTCTGTTTTCCACATGTTTTGTAGTACATGTAAGGCAAAAAAGCAACACTTCTTCCTTCTTATTTCCTTCCACCGTCAGTTAGGATGTTCCAGGAAGCCAACAATTGAACAAGAAAGTCATGGAAGAACTGTAAAAAGCAATAGGAAAAGGAGCATATATTTTTGCAAAACACTGCTTTCTATTCCAGCAGCAGAAACTATGCATGGCTGTTTATCTTGGTCCTGCTGCCCCTCTGCACTGTCCAACATGGGTTGGCTGGCTGCAAGGCTTTCCACAGTGGCTTACAAGAGCTTCACTATTCGTTAGGGCAATGAGGAGATGCTTTTGAATTTGTCGAGTTAAAAGCTCCATTTAGTCTTTCAGTCAAAGTGCTTATGTAACCTAAATATTTTTAGTGCCCAGCAGTTCAAAGACGCTAATGTGTTGTGATTCACAATGACAAATAGAACACACTAAAAACAGCATTCGAATATTTTCCTAAGTAAGCTTCAGGGAAATGTGTGGTGCTGTGAATGGAACTCCACATACTACTTTGGCCATCTAAGCACTTCCTTCCATGTGCTCAGGTCTGAATGAGTCATTGTGCTTGGCCCTCCTGCTCCCCAGTGGGTCTGGGCCTGACCACTAACCAGCAGTTAGTAGAGCAGAGTTTCATTTGTAGCTCTCAAGTGACAGAAAAGAAAACTCCTTCTGGTAATTTATTGATGAGTTAAGTCTACACATAGATGCTGGGTTCCTTCCTTAGCCATCTCCACTGCTTTGTTCTGATCTTTCATGACAGCCAAGGATTTCTTACCAGCAATTGAAGGAATAAACTCTTTCTTATTAAAGGATGAGGTATTAATGAACTTGCAGAATTAATCCATCCTAAGGAACATATTGAGAGGTATGGCTATCATATACACACTGTAACTAGGAAACTATCTAAGACAGAATAATATCTCAATAACATTCTGGCCTTTTTTCATTACAGAGACATTTGATTTAGAAAAATCTTATTAGTGGAAATATCACAGTCTTGACTCACTTGCTAATGCGATCATTTGTGACACAAAAAGTCCTCTGGAGAGAAAGGTAGTAATTAGTGAGCTGCAGATGCTACCATACAAAGAAAGACTTCTTTATAAATAATGAATACCACTCAAACATTTGAAACAAACACAGTAGAGTGAAAGTATTCCAAAATAAAGTTTCAATTTCTGATTTTTACCTTAAAATACAATGGCTGCTTGGTTGGTGGCCACATTAAGTTCTATCAACTGTAATAAAAAATGAAGGTGAAGGCCTACTCTGGAGATCATGTCAGTATACAGAACAGTGAGTTTCTACTTTGTCAGGCATCAAAATATTTATCCTATAGCAAAGTAATAAATATATATTTATGTAAATATCTTTTTCTAATATTAGAAGAAATCCTCATAGATTTTATTTTAAGAAGTTCTAGAAGCTCACTTTGGTTTAGTCAAGTAATTTGTATGTACTGAGAAAAATAAAAATTTATTCTACAAAAATGTGACTATGTAATTTGATATTCTAATTAATCCTTCAGGGCTTAACTAGAAGTATACTCTCCAAGAAAAGTGTGGTTTCTGTGTTTTAATTATTTAACTTCAATCTCTTTTTCCTGTATTTAATTCTTCCTTATGTCTCATTGACTTGTCAAGTCAGCTCCCCACTCCAGCATCTCCTGTCCTTGACACCACATTGCCTTTCAATATTCTTCCTCCATTTGAAATGTAAAAGTTAGCTCAGTAGAAGAGAGTCTCTGGTCATTTTTTCCTCCTGCCATAATAGTAAAGGGAAGTTTAACAGTAAATAAGCTTTTTGGCTTGCTTGAGAAAGAGCTCAACCATGCATGTCACTGAGCTACCTTCAGTCCATTTCGACTCACACTAATGTCTGTAAATGATACCGGTAATTGATTTCTCTAGTTGTGTTTTCTAATTCCACCCTTTAATCACATTTACATTTGACGTGAAGTATATCTATTACATTTTAGGTAATTTTCTCTGTCATGTTTATTTGCTTTAATAATATCATTTACTACCTTGATCAACTTTTTCCTCTTGTTGATTGTAGAGTTCAATCATTTTCTGTTCTTCAGAATTAAGAATAGTAAAGTATACTCAAAACAAAATACCAGGTTCTTACTTGCCACATATTAAGGGCTCAGACTGCTTTACTGTACTTCCTAACAAGATGAAATCTGTAGAATAAACTTTCTAGGAATATTTTTTTCTTGTTACTCTTTAAGACAATATAAACACATTTACTAATATAACTTTATCAACAAATAAGGTGTAAAGTTTTCTCAACATTTTTTCTTTTCTACAGCTATGGTACATAGCTTGGCATATAATTAAACATTATCCATTTATATTCAATTATTTTAATATATTTAATGAAAAATCATATGCTTATATTGAACATCTCATATATCAATTATAGAAGCATGTTTATTACACATGAGTATTATGAGTACTTGAATTCAGATATCAACAAAACAAACATTTTTATGCTCTGGGAGCCTGTAGTGGACTTTCTGCATTTCTTTTTATTTTTTTCTTGTCTCCATGTAAAACCCCTGGTCTTGGCTAGGTAACATTGTGCTACAGTACTCTTCAAATATTTTCCTTTGCTGAAGTAAGTAAATAATTCTTTTCTTTAATTAATTCAATAAGTTTGGTTAATAACAACTTGAGATATCAAGTGTTTGTTAAAAATATGTCATTGTTACAATATTAAATTCTACATCCTTGTATTGCATATGAAAATTATGTTACCATCATATTTATTTGAAAATGATGTAAAGATATCAATAGATGTATAAGTATATGTATAATTATATTTATTGAAAGGCTTTGACCATTAATTGGTTAAGAATAAGAAAGATATGCCATATGTGTGATATGCACGAAGCTTAGGCAAATGGAACATCCTGAGATACGCAGAGAAGCACATTCTACAGTAGCTCATATCCAAATCCAAGCAAAACCTTCAAATGCTTGTCTTTGAAACTCTCTGAAATGAATCTTATTTTCTGCCTCCTGATCCTCCAAAGTCAATATTCTCTCTTATGGGTATAGCATGGGAATAAGAATATAAAACGTTGTTATAGTACTTGATGTTTATAAGAACCAGAAAGGCAGAAATTCATCAAATTCTTATGAGGTACGATTTAATATACTTTTTGAAATAAGAAAATTTAAGTAGGAGAAAGTAACCCAGACAAAAACCACAAAATAGTTCTAAAGGAGAACATGTGTTTGAAACCAGGTGGTCTGGCTCCAGACTTCATTTGCTTGAGGACTGTACATGTGACTCTGGTAGGAAGAATGTACACAGAATAAAGCTATTTTATTTTAAATTCTACACTAGCTAAATTACCCATAGTTTTTGTGTGTGTGGTGAAGCGGAACATCACACCGTGACAGTGAACCCTTATGATAGTGGGAAAGCAAAAGGACAGTGAGAGGAAACATCTGTGAAGAAGATGAGTCCCTAAAGACCAACTGTCTTCAATTACGTCCTGCCCTCTGTATCTCTATCATCTCCCAACAGCCATTAATAAAAACCTAAAAGAAGATTAATGTACTGATGGGGCAATAGCCTTATGGTCCATCACTTTACTAAAGGTCCAGCTCTGAACACTGTTAACTTGGGGACTGTGACTTCAACCCTTGAGTCCTTTGGGGGTGTGTCAGATTCAAATAAGAACAGGCCAGATGGTAAGAATTTCAGGTTTCCTAAATATTTTTTCTGTCTTGTAGTGGAAAGCAGTCAATGGTTGTTAGGATAATTGTGACCAGATACAAATCAATGCTTAGTTACAAATGCAGGCAGTGACAACTTTGGATTGCAGAGTCCATATACTCACGCCCTGATTATTTACCAATTGTTGTTATCAAGTTACTTGTTGCTTCAAGAATTGGATCCTTTTATTAGTTTTCTGATTACAGGAATTAAGATAATTTCAATATCTTTTTGTCAAAAGAGTACATTCATTCAGGCCTTTACTACTTTTCCTATGAAAAAGATAGCAGTCTGATTAATGATATCAAGCCTTTGGAATAATAATAATAACAAAAGAGTGGGTCAGAAACATTGATATGAAGCTTAAGCCATTCTCCATGCATAATTAAATACAATTTCTAACAAAGTTAAGCAGTTCCTGGACATGCCACTGTGACATTTTGAAGTACGTACAACTATGTCACTTCTTCCCTTCAGTGAATAGAGATTTTAAGTTGTTTGCATCATGGATTCATCTCTCTTCTAGTCGTGCTTAATCATATATTTTCAGTGCCTTTTCTTTATGAATTTCCTTCATGACTCTTCCTAGAGCCCCAGTCTTCCTCGACACCTTTCTTCACGCCTAATATGCTCTTGCTGGACTATTCTTCATGAGTAGCATTCCTGCTTAAGTCATGTGAAAACTCTAAGGAGGCATTTTTTTCTTAGAGCATTTATGAAAATCATATTCAATAAAATCACTTCATGATTTATTTTTCCTTACATGTCTATATGTGGGTAAGCTACATGTGTTCACATGCTCATGGAAGTCAGACAAAGACGTAGTACTCCTTGGAACTCAAGTTCCAAGTTGTGAGCTGTCTGATTATTGGTGCTGGCCACAAAACTCTTGCCCAAGAGACAAGAAGATTACCAAGTGTGCCTAACAGTTGAGCAATCTCTTCAGATCCTGTCCTTAAAAAAATTGTATATATCATTCCTTAGTGAACATTTCAGCACTTTAAAATCTCCAATTTCTGATTACCTGCTCTAGTATGAATGGGACAGGTGTTACGTTCCATACAAACCTGCCACACTGAGTATTTAATCAAGCTCCAATGTGTACGTCTGCTCTAAGCTTCAGAATACATGGAACTTCCTTTGTGAAACTTCCCTTAACTGCCTCAGCTATTAGCTTTCTCCTTGTTCTATATAGTACTGTTGGAAGAAGGAGGGGAAAACTATTTATATTGAATTAATGTTTATAATTATATATTCTTCTCATAACCAAAGTATGTGTGTTTGTGTATGTGCATGCATGCATGTGTGTGTGTGTGCATGTGTATGTTTGTCTGTGTTCATGTGCGTGTGTGCCCTATGAAATCTGAGCTGTGACTTCTTCACTCTCTCATCTCTTTAAAAGAGGCTCTTAACCCTGAGACAAAGATGACTTTCTCAACAAAATTTCAGAGTCAGCTCATTTGTTCCAACTCCTATGCATACAGAACTTTAAAGACTGTACTTTTTTACTGACACTAATCCTTTGTCTCACAGAAGGAAGCTGGTAAGTGTCAGGGCTATTTTGAAGCTGTCTATATTTTTTTATAATTCTTTCCATCTCTATAATCTATTCATCTATCTATTATATTTTTATATTAATATATACAACTATATAATAAACAGTTGAGCATAAATGTTATTAGTAAATAGAACTATATAACCCAGATTTTTCTGAAAAAAAATATTCATGATAATTTAGGATTCTGTTGGTGAATTACCACCCTGTGAAATACAATATTGAACCAAACCTAGCTCTACATTTTATTTCTTGATTCTTAGATTAGCAAGGAAAAAGGCATGTAGAATTGGAGTTGTGAGTGAATGCTACACATTAGGTTCCACAGACATAGTAGATACATTTGGATGTCACCACACAAGCTATGAGATGAACCAAAGAAGGCAAATAGTAATGGTTTCCTCTGATTATGGTCTGCAGCCAAAATGTAGTTTGGAAAAAGTGAGAACAAAACCATAGGTTAGGATATTTGGAAGAGAGTTGATAGGGGTTTAGTCCCATACTTTGGAAACAGGAAATGAGTCTTATTTCATGGTTATAGGAAAAGAAGATCAAATCAGTCCTGATATGACCAATTTGAGCATTTATAATCTATTTGACACAACATTTTTTTGGTCATAGACAGTTTACACTGTGATTGACCTTCATGGTTGAAAAGGCCTCAGATAGTAAGATTAGATTCTCTGATGTCAAACACAAAAGGGTACTACATTGACATTTCTCACTGTTTGGACCACAGATGAGTGTTTCATGGCGTGGATACTTGGTCCATTCTCTACTTATTATACTTCCGTGCTATCCATGGGGAATCACTGATACTGACGTTGGAATAAAACTCTGATTGCCAGAGGCTGAGGAGGACTATGAGTTTTCAGCCAAACACTATTAGTCAGCAGCACAGGAAAGACCTATGGGTGAAAATTCTCAAAGAGAGAAACTTTACAAAAGTATATGGGGAACCCAATGATAAACAGAAGTAACTTCAAACACCAGCTGGATGCTCGTTAGTTGGACATCAGCATCTTGCATGCTAGTCAAGGGAGACCTTCCATCCCCCCATTCCTCCACTCCTTACTCCTATTATTTATGAAATGAAGGAAAATGTACTAGATTTCAAACAGAACCATACTAGTATATCTTTTTCACATTTCTACCTAAAGATATGGTAGGAAGAAATATTTTAAGTAAATTTTGTAATGCCCATTAACAATGGAATTGAATATCTTAAATTTTTAGCCAATCTTATCTTAGACTGCAGGGCCTTAAACAACTTATGTGGGGACAGACAGTTCAAGAAATATTCTAATTTATTCATTCAATTCTAATACAATTTGTTATCTCAAAATGAATTTTCAGAGAAAAATCTTCCTAAATGCCCCCCGTAAATGATTTGTCCAGAATAGCAATGTGCTGCTGTACATTAATATATTTTCACAATAACAATGCCTCTCTTCCACTGAAATAATTGGGAGACTCACTACTTGAATTCATGTTGGAGCCTTTCAGAAACATAATAGCATGTTTTGTGACCTCTGTGATTATTTTCAGAGCTGAAATAAGCTTTGGATCTAATGAGCACTGACAAGATAAACTCTAATGTGCCAGAAACAATAGACCATATCTTCAATTTAAAAACTCATTTGAAATTCATTCTGCTCCACGTTAATATTAAATGTCATTCTGGTCACCCTGAGTTCATACTGCCTAACAATTGATAGTATTTTTGGTAAAATTAAAGTAGTCATTGTCATCACAGTACAAATGATCTTAAGCAGGTAGAGCTTGATATGACACTGTTACCTTCTATCAGTGAAACCCATCCACTGTTTTCAGTACATTGCTATTATTTTCACATTTTAGAAAAGAAAAGTATGCACCCAGGTGATGCTGGAATAGGAAAAGGATTCATTGCACATCCCTGATAACACCTTAGAGACTTTATCATACTGTCTGTAAGGATAGTTTCGCATAAGATGCATAATTCTTTGGTCCTGCAAAAATTTAGTAACTATAAGAGTCAAAACCACTGAATGTAAGTGTCATAGGTAAAATCCATAGAACAGACTCAGGTATGAATATAGGAAGTTCTTTCTGAGTATACAATGAAATCTAAGTTTCTTGTTAGCTTCTGGTCCTCGGACCATCAAAGACCTAATTCATGATCCACAATTGATTATTCAACTTATATTTTACAAAACATATTTCTTATTTTTTTTTACATAGTATGTGAAAAGTTCTTTTGATGTTTGTACTACTTTGTTTTACTGCACATGACAGCAGTTATATAGGTTAATGTAAAATAGCAACCTTAGATCAATAATATGCAACTACTTCTCTATAACATCTATTCTACTTTGATTCATGGGACACATGAGCTCAACACTTACATCAAACTAAGTTGAAAATGATAGTGAAATAGAGTCATTATTATAGTTCATTAAGAAATAGACTGTATGGAATAAAGTTAAACTGGAAATAACTTTGTTATCAAGGTAAAATAAAATATTTATGACATGGGGGCTGTACTGGTCGATGCTAGAACAAGAGTATCTGAGTGGGGAAACTGGAAAGATGCAAAAGCAGAAAAAAAAGCAATTTCCTCAGATTGAAACTTTGGGAGATGTAAAACAAAATAGTGATTCTGTGTTCTGTTGAGAAAGAGCCATCACCCCTCAAATTCATGTACAGATGGAAGCCGTTGACAAGGTGTTCATTTATAATCCTTACAGAAGCATCATTGTTCCAAGGAAAAGAATGTAACAGTCTGAAGTAAAATGCTGAGATCATCTCTCTGCAGAAGGTAACAACACCTGGAGTTGTAATTGTGCCCCATGATGCATGTGATAAGGCTCCTCGGAAAACAATGAGCTTCCTGTGCCCACATAGTTCTCATTGGAAATGGAAGACAAGGCATGTCGCCCTGCTCATGTGAATCCTGCTGAGAGCCAGCAATAGATTTGTTGCCTCACTACCTAAAACTTCCCACTCCTCCTTGCTTCCTTTTCGTGGACCTGACATTTAATCCTTTACCGAGAAGGCTTACTCACATCCTTATCGCTCACTATTATATTTTAACCATGGTAAATCAATGTCGGCTTATTTTTTTAAAAAATCTCCATCTCGATGTTGTTGTTAGAAAATAGGTTCAATGCATTTTAAATTTTGAGTTAATTGAACTTAGCCAGATTAAGACCATATAAACACACCAAAACTACAGAGTAAAAATCTCCCTTTCATCCCATCCAGCTATACTATATTGGTTCTAAAGTCTTGCCTAAGGTAAATCTTACTCCTTACTGTCATTTAATTTTCTGCTAACTTCTAAGTCTCTGAGAACATCCATAAAATCATATATATTACATATATATATATAATATATATATTATATATATATACATATATGTGTCTGTGTGTCTGTGTGTGTTTCTGTGTGTGTGTCTATGTGTGTGTGTGTGTGTGTGTCTATGTGTGTGTGTCTGTGTGTCTGTATCTGGGTCTGGGTCTGTGTAATTTTCCCATCTATAAAAATAATCTAGCCTTTGACACAGAATATTTTTTACTTTGCTTTACAGCAAGCATGACACAAATAGAAACAAATAGTAATATATCCACACACAAATAATATCCAAACTCTTCTGTAGCTACAAGTGTAAATCTGTCACTATTTTGTGTGTGTTCTGTAATTTATTTGGCTAATCTTTATATGATAGCTGTTCACTTCACTTTCAAATGATCCCATTACAAAATTATGCAATAACTAAACTAAACTTGGATGTTTCACATTTCTAAAATAAATTGTTATACTGAAATTTTCAGATTTTCATGGGTTACTGTTTTACATTTATTAACTATACACATGGTGAAAATATGAGGGTCTTAGATGTATACTCTGTTTTTGCATGAATTATTAATGCTATACTCTAATAATATACTATATTATTAAAAACTAATCCTACCACTCGATTCCAAGAATTATCTCTGTGACTTTGAGGAAATTATTTAGAATCATGAAGAGTCAATTTTTTGTTCATTATTTGCTTTGGGGTATGAAATATAAATGGATGATTTCATTGATGTTAGGCACTTGCTCTGTTGTGGGGTACACCCAGATCTATGAGTTAATCAGTTCAATGAATGATGGCAGTCACATTTAACATCTGTAAAGTCATATTTAAGACCAATAAATATTTATTGAATGTTCTAATATTCTGAGGACAAATTGTCTACCACAAGGTAACAATTATTGTTGATGTTTAAGAGAGTAAAAAGATTACTAGCATTTAATATTTTTATAAAATAATTGAATTAAATATAGATCATTTACAAAACATTTGCTGAAGTGTTCTTTTTATTGATTTCATGATCTTAAATATTTGATAATTGGGATGGTTTATAGCTTCCATAGTTAGCAGAGATTCTTAGAGTAAGTTTTGAAAACAATGATAATGGATTTAAATCATCTTTGCATAGTTTTTCTTAAGGTTTTCTGTAATTGGTTTATTCTGAGTATTATTCAAGGCTCAATGTTGAAGGCATACCTTCCATCATCTCTACTTGATTTTTATGTTGACTTTATGAACATCAAATGGAAGCCTTGGTTGGCAGTGTCATTTTTCATGCAATAATCTGGTTTGTTATACTTAGCCAATAGTAATGTGTTGGAGTACACTGAAATGACTTGAGTAGGACAGGTGATCTAATGGTCCCAATGGTCCCGTCTGAGTTGTCAAATCCCTATTGTCTCAGCAGGGTATGTTTTATATGAAAATATATACACATTCCATGTAGGCCATAAAATTTATTATCCAACTGGGTAACATTAGAAAGGGGAAATGAACACTATTTAGCAATATTACAAGGAAATAGGAGCAAAATTTTCTTTGAGAAAAGTCAGAGGAACTGTCAGCTAGCATATACAGACACACACACACACACACACACACACACACACACACACACTATTTGTGGAGCTTCAAGTCTTTGCTATTTTGGAATCAAATTAAGTATAAGCAGAATCTTTATATTTCATTTGCTTTGCAGTCCTCCATTAGCAAACCTTCTTAGTTTCGTTGAAAGACAACCTGTATGGACAACTTTCAGTACTGGTAGTCTAGAGTTTTCAGTGGGCAAAGGAACTAGGTTGGTGGGGGGAGAGATATTAAAACTTGCTTAAAAGCCCCAGAAGAATGAATATATTTTGGTCCACAATGTCCTTAGGTAATACAGAGTGTAGGGTTTGTATTCTGAGCTAGTAACTGATAGGTCAGCCTCCCCATGTCCAAGCAAAGCCACTGGCTGGTTTGTTCTTCTATCCAATGGTGGTCTTTAAATTTATTTCATTGTTATCTTTTGGATGGCAATTACTTTGAACACTGAAACCTTTTTAAAGCTCCTATGGATAAAGTGGTGCACAGACATTAGGAAATTATTTCAAATATTCAGAACCCACATAATCCAGGCATGATAGCTTTTGTCTACAGTTTCAGCAATCAGACACTGAAATGTGAAACAGAGACAGAGAATACCTAGAAGTTCATGAGGTAAGCAGCCTGCAATATACAGCAACAAATTTCATGTTAGAAGGTGAAGACTAACCTAACTTCCACACAACACGTGTGTAGCTATATTTACACACATAATAATATGCCCCCCACAAAGATAGAAAAATGAGTTCCAATAAACTAGAAATTTAATTTTACAACCCATACTTATTCTCTAGTAACAGATGACAGATGAATAAAAATGCCAAGAAACACTAAACCTGCTAGAAGGGGCAATACGTGAAAGTATCTTTTGTTCTTCTATGATTGTGCTGACAAATTCATATAAACACTTACATGTTTATTTGTGTGTGTGTGTGTGTGCATCTATGTGCATTGGAGGTTAAAGAACGCCCCTCAGGAATTGGTCTTCTCCCTCCAATATGTGGCTTCCCAGAACAGAATTCAAGTGTCAGGCTAAGCAGTTAACGCCTTTACCCACTGAGACATTTCATTGGCTCTGTACTAAACATTTACACAATGCTAATTCTTTTCTTATTATTTTTTCTCTGACCTTTCTGTTGCATGGTCGTTCAAAATTCCTGTCTGCCATTAAATGGAAATGGCTGTATATTTTTACATTTGTCTTTATTAACCAATATAAATTAGATATCTACATAGAAAAAGACCAGAATTTAGAACAATAAAATGTTCCAGTAAACATTACAATTGTTAATTTCTTAGTTTTTAGTTTTTTTTTTTTTTTTTGAAAAATCACCACAGCTGAATCATATAATAATATAGTCAAGGAAAGGAATAATATCATATATTTTCAAAAATATATTCTTTTGTTATAAAGTCTATGAATGTTGGCATAAACAATGGGTTTAACTGTTCCTATCTGCCTTCTGTTTATGTGAGGTGAAACACCATGCTATTGAAAATGCATAAAATAATTGGACCAAGTATCTAATTTTTAAATGAAGTATAACTAATCTAATTAAGTTTCTCAGAACCAACTCCACAGAATTGTTCATTGAACTGATCACACTGCAGATAGTGTGCCTCAATGTCAGGCGTGTTTATGTGCAGAGAGATGGAGAAAGTAATAACTATATATTATTTATTTCTCTTAAAGTGATACTTGCTTTTCTTCCAAAATTAAGCAGCAACATTTGGATTGTTATGATTCATAGAAATAAATGAAGGTTTCTGCCAACTGCATTCTTTGTCTCTTATGACTAATTCAGATAGTCCCACTCATAAGAGCTAGGCAAAAGGGAGCACATGGATCTTTTCTCAGTCTGCACACCCCCAAAGTAGATTGCATATCCAACACAGAGGAAGGATGACACTAAAACCAACTAAAAGTTGCAAACTCTTTTTTTCTTCAGAAGCTGGAGGTATACCTTTGGAATTGGTGCCAAAAAACCAACACCTTCTCTAATGTAAATGATTGTTGGGGTAGTAGAGATGACTCAGTGGGTAAAAGTGCTTGTTATTAAACCCAATGACCTGAGCTCCCCTGGATGGAAGGAAAGTACTGACTCCAGGAACTTGTCCTCTTTTACAGGCACACCGTGAGTCACATGTTTCCACACATAAAATAAATGTGTAAATGTAATACAAAAGAATTAAAACTAACAGCTCTCCAACGATGCAATTTAAGGATTAGAAAAAGCATAAAAATGTACTATTCACAAAGTATTTATAAATTTAATATCTATATATTTATTTTTTCTAGTTATAAATAATTATTAATATGCATAACATTGATTGAAAACCTGCCTTTAGTCTTTGAAGAGCTTTAATATATGATCTTTGGTGCGCACTATGCAAAGTTTGATAAAAACAGGCCATATTGGTCATTTTTTGGCTATTTTCTTATTCAGTAATTCTTGTAGCCAAATAAAAATGGTATTACTAGACCAGATATTCTATAATTGAAGAAAAAGGGTCTTCAGAGCCTAAATATCTTATCAAAAATAACAGCTTAAAAAGCATCAAAATGAGAACTCAAATTCCAGTTAAACTCTATGAAACTACCTCTATTCGGTGCTACTCTCTGTCCGAGGACTAACCATTCTCTATGATAACTGAAGTTTAGAGTAGTGTTTTGGCTGGATTGTTTGCCTTGTTCAAGTCTTGACATAGAGACAATGCAGTGACAATAACAACTATGAAGGGCTGATGAGATGGCTCAGTTTTAAGAGAAATTGCTGCTCTTCTAAAGGACTTAGGTTCGATTTACAGAATCTACAGGATAGCTCACAGCCATTTGTAAATCCAGTTTCAGAAAATCTATTACCTTTTAGTTCCCCAAGTCACCGAATGCATGTGGTCACTGACAATCATGCAAGCAAAACGTTCATATGCATAAACTAAATATTAATACATCTTTTAAAAAATAACAATGATTTTGGGGATATCATCATGCGGGAAGCTGCAATTCATGAGCTGTTTAATTATCTCAACTAAAAGTCTGTGTGGGAGGAGTTATTATCTTTATTTTCAGTATCAGCAAACCTAAGTTTAGAAAGGTTAATTGCCTTATATGTCTACCATATATATGAATTGAAACTGAGGCAGGACCCTAACACCACATACGTACTTTCAGCAAATATTGTATAGTATTGTACATTTCATAAATTATTTAAGAAATTCAAGTATTTACTTTTATTAAAGGAAAAGATGCACTTGATAGTTGAACTTTATCAGGAAAAGATGCATCTTAATTCCATTTTTCCAGGAAAAGATGCCTCTGATAATTCAAATTTAATGAGGATCTATGGAGATCCAGACAAACACACACAAAAAAATAGATAATAAAAACCTACTTAAACATTAAACCTGTCATAGAACCCAGAAGAAACAAGAAGGCAGAGACAAAAATTTTAAATAAAAATTATCATTTGCCTATTATTTAGTTTATATTACATTAGAGCCATGAGGCCCTAGTACTAGAGTAACAGACTTTAATATTTTAAAAAAAGTCTTGCCTTATTATTTTATAATTTGATTTTCCTTTAGTTTATATATTCTAGTACACAAGAAAAAATTACACACAGGAGCCTCAGGAAAGTGAAAATGAGAAAGAAGACTATAAGGGTTGACGTGAAAAGCCAGAGAAGCGGGCATCAAGTTAATAATGGTGTAGGGTTTGCTCAGTAACAAGCTTCCCTACACAATATAGCTGCATGAAGCTTCTTATATTTATCATTGGTTTTGCTAGAGGAAAATTACTAAAAATAGCTAGCTTTATATTGATTATACATATTTCCAAATATTATGAAGCTAGTGACAATGTATTTAGGAATATTTCTACTGAAAATAACCCCCTAGTTCACACTATATTTAAAAACTAACATTTAGTTTTAATAAATCTCCTATTCAATAATTCATGGCCTATCTTATAGAATTAATGGATGTTATCTAACAGTCTATACAGAAGGCCTAAATGTGAGGCTAATATTTTGCTCAAAATAAAATTAAATTTAAAAATCCTACTAAAACTACTGAATCAACAGAAGTTTTCAAAATAAGTGAATTGAACATTTTATAGGAAATGTGTTACTAAACTGAGTTTAAAATTAGTTGTACAACCTTGCAGTAAGAACACTAGATTGACATACATATTTATCTTTCCCCTAGTAAGTTCTGCCTAAAGGACAAAAAGTTGGTATTGTATGAGATCAAAAAGTAGAAGGCAGTAAACAATTAAAGATAGATTACCCCAATAATTTGTTGGCAATAGAGAGGTGTTGTTTGAGGGTTTGTGCAACAGAACTAACAGAGTTCCTGGTAACTGCAGAGTGGAGTGTTTATCAGCATTCCATCACTATAAAAAAATAAACAAGATCAGTGTTTTAGGGGGAAGAGGGCATTCTTAATCTCAGTTTGCGAAGATCTCATCCATGCTTAGTGACTGCGTATCCTGGGGATGGGGAGGCTGTGTAGAAAAGGAAAACATCATGGTGGAATGAGTGCCACAGGAAATTTGATGATTTCCTCATTGTCCTCAGTGAAGAGAGTGAGAAGATAGCTAGACCCCACAATACCATTCCACAGCTTACCTCAGATAGCCTCACATCTTTCTACCAGTGCCCACCACTCCTCAGGACATCAGACATTAACATATGTACCTTTAGGGCACTATCAATACCCAAATTATAAGGTAAGTATACCCAAATGGAAACGAATTTGGGATTCAGAACTCCAATAGCTTACTTCAGAAAGAGATAGTTTGTATGGAGACTATTTCGAAATCATAAGATGATAAGGCATTTTTGGCAGAAAAATAGAACAATGACAATAAAAACAAGTCTGTAGCACTCTTACATTGGGATGGTGTTATATTTCTCAGTACAAACAGTAGAAATGCAGAAAACAGTCTGGAAAGTGTTCCCAGAACTCTAAATAATCTTCATTTTCAGTTGTAGATTCTATAAATGGCCAAAATTTGTCAGAAAATCATTTTCATATTTTGTGGTCCTGAAATTCTTCTCATCATATAGCTGAGAAATTCAGAGAAAATGTATTATGCTAAGATAATAATATAAACCAAGAAAGGGAGAAACCTTCAGAAACAATCAGAACAATAATATAATGCTACTTGTTCTCTCTCAAACTCTCAGCCTCTTTTTTTCACTAATTGTTGCTACTCTCTCTGTCACGTATATATATATATACGTGTGTGTGTGTATACACACACACACACACACACACACACAAACTGAATAAATATGTATGTATATGTATGTGTATATTGGTATTGAATAACCAATGGGTGTGTCCTTCACTCTCAGACTTCCTGAATTGCCTATAGTGCTCCATGTGGGGTTGAAGTTTCATGGGCTTTCCCGTATCTACTTTTGGATGTTTATTGTGTTCAGCTTGTGTTTAGGCAGTGATATTGGTGAGACTTTATGGGTATAGTTTCTGCATTCTTTGGATGAGCTCCTTCTTCCACAGTGATCCTTGAGCTTTAGGTACAGAAGTTGTACAAGAGACTCCAAAACATACAGGCTATCACTATCGCCTTTGTTTGGCCCTCAGAAGTGGAATGTTAGTCCCAGTTAATGAGGACTTCTTCTCCTTCAGACGTGAGGCCCACAGGCTCCTGCACTGGAATTGAACTTAAGGTTTCCTCCCCGAGAAATCTCTTTCATTGTACTAGGTGGCATCATGCAAGGTTCCAAAGAACGGCCCATCAGTGTAGGACAAACCTAAGTGTGCAGTGTCCCGCGCACCTCTCGCCAGCAAGAAGACACACGACACATAGGCTTCGTCTGCAGTTCAGCTTTATTCAGCCGTTGATGGAGGAAGAACCCGGGGCCCCAGAATGGCGCTGCTTATATAGCCCTGAGGCAGCGTGTCCTCCA
>CM052706.1:35320029-35391105 GCA_028551405.1 Uromys caudimaculatus | reverse complement strand
CCCCAGAATGGCGCTGCTTATATAGCCCTGAGGCAGCGTGTCCTCCACTGATTGGCGCGCCCCGGGAGTGGGCGGTGATTAGTCACGTACACCCTTAATGCGCAGGCGCTTCGGGCGAGCCACCCCGCGCTATCCACAAGTTTCCTCAGAGTAATAGCGCCATCTGGTGATGGCGAATATCCTAACCGCTCCTTACAGTGCAGTAGTGACACATACACCTTGGGATGTAACCAACAGCTTTCTAATTGGATTTAAGACCTACCCAAGAGGAGGAAATCATGACAGGAACTACAAGTCTAGCCAACTGTCCTGGACTAAATGAAGTCATGGATCTTGGTGAAAAACCTACAACTGTCAGTCTCCTAAATGAGCATAATTGCTAACTACATTCTAAATATTTATACTTATATCTATAATTCAGTGTAGACCTCAACCTTCATTAAGGAAACTTCTGCTTGCAAGAGTGGAGGCCATTACACAAAAACACAGTAAAACAAAATGCAGAGTTGTAGAGCATAGTCCCAACAGATAATCATATTTTTCTTTTCTTTTTAATTATTTCTTTTATTCCTTTCATTTCTCCCTTCAAATTGCTCTGGTATTCCCTTCCTTTTTCTTTTTCAAATTTATGACTTTTTTGTTAATTATTGTTACATACATTTATGCAACACACACATATACACACATATATGTATATGTGTATGTGAATGCATATATATATATATATATATATATATATATATATATATATATATATTCTTAAATAAGTAAATACAGCCTGTTTAGTCTATATAATATTATAATATTACTGGTATGTATGCTTTCAAGGCTGACCATTTAGTGTTAGACAACCAGTTGGTGTGTACTTACCTGGAGAAAACTATTTCTTCAGCTGTTGGCATTCCTACACTGCCTGTAGCTGTTTGAGATTATGTTTCCCAAGAATGTCAGTAGCTATATCCATAAAGTTTCACTAATATGATTGCCTTAATATGATCCTAGCAAGAACAACATCAGTAGACATGGTGACATGGGCAGAAGGAAGTCTAGAAGGCCTAAACTTTGTTCTTAACAAAACAAAACAAAACAAAACAAACAAACAAACAAACAAACAAAAACAACAAAAAAATCTTCAGGAATCTTTCTATTTTTTAATGTGAATTTCTATCTTATATATCTACATTTATGAACTTTGATAATTTGCATTTTTCAATGATTCAATTCACTTTCAGATAACATAAAATTTATAATCATGTAGTTTTTTATAGTTTTTTATTTAAAGCATTTTATATCTGTATGTGTGTGGGTGGATCCTGAGTGCCTTTGCATTTATGTGGAGGTATGAAAACTCCTGGGATTTAGATTTCTGCTTCCAATATAGTTGTCCCAGAGATCTTCAAGTCTTTAAAATAAGTGCCTTTTTTCACCCATTGAGACACCATTCTAGCCCTGTCTACAGTAATTGATTTTTTTATCGTTTTATTTAAATGGTCAGTCAATAATAAATGGTTATAATTTTGTTTGAAATAATAATTTTTGCTTTTTCTCTTAAGAAATTCTGGGCTGTTTTTAAAACTATATATATATTCTAAAATACTGTTGGTTTACCTTATTTTTTGATTTATATGTTTCTATAATTTCTAACTTTCTTTATTCTTGCTGAGGTCTGAATTTTCTTTCATTAATTTCAAAAGATCATAGGTCTAAAAATTTCTTCTCTTTCCTTCACTTATACTAAGCCTGATAACTGCTTACTAATGTAAGTAGTAGTAAGTAATGTAATGTAATTGTAATAAGTCGTTTTTCATTTCTACTGAAATCAAAATTTAAATTGATTTTTGCCATTTCTTCTTTGAGCTATTGGCTATCTAAAAATGTATTGTTTGGGGGTGGAAGGCTGGCTTTTCAGGTAAACGTACTAACTACCTCGCCTGGTGAACTGAATTTAATCCCCTTCCCTAGTTCCTCATGGTGGAAGGAGAGGACTGACTAAAAAAGCATGTTATATGCCCCTATACACATACACACACACACACACACTGTAATTAAATAAAATATGTTGTTTTATTTTTAAATATTTGGATTTTACTAATTTCTTCTATTATTATTATTATTTTGGTGTGATAGGATATGCATGTCAGAGTGTTCATGTTGAATTAGCGTTGAGTCTCTCCTTCTATCTTGCATTGGTTCCTCGGATGAAACAAGGCTAAGGAGGTTTTTGTCATAGGCAACTTTGCCCTTAAAACCAATTCACTGGGCCTGATTTCTTCTTTCTTGGCAGAAGACAGACCTTCATTTCCAGGCCACATTCCATCATCTCAATCATGTCATTCCTGTGTCCCTGTCTGGGACAAAGAGTTAACTCTTTAGTTGAACTAAATTATTCGATGTGCAACTCTCTACCACTCCTAGAAGATTATAATAAATCAGACGTTTTTTGATAAAGGGATCGGTCCAGCGACTCCTCAGGTAGAGTTTGCACAGGAATAGGCTCTGCTGACTACTTTCTGAAGAGGCACTCCCACTCTGGACATGAGTTATCCCTGTAGTGGTGGTTGTTCTTTTCTCCCTATCTTTCTCTCACTCATAATAAAGCTTCTCTCCAGGTTTTCTAAGTCACCACCCAATTCCATTTAAAGCCCCATTATTCTCAAATATACAGTGCTATCTTCTATCTAATGCTTTTAAATAGTTTTGAGCTAATCTTGACTGCGTTCTAGCTTAATTGTCATGAAATATGTGCAATTCCTTCATTTCTTTTAAGAAAAATTTAAGTGGCACTTTCATGGTCCAGAATGTGGTCTTTCTTAAAAATGTATGTGGGAGCTTGAGAAGGACTAACTTCTGCAGTTGAGAATAGAATGTATTACAGTGTCCATTAGATCATACAGGCCAGGTCTTAGGAGATCTCACTGATTTTAATTCTGCTTTACTAACAGTGGGTTGGGGGGATATTAGTGAATTTGTCTAATTGTTTTGCAGTTCTACTAATGTTAGCCGCATGTAGGCTAGCTATTCAAATAGTATAAGATTAATAAAATGCATAAAATATTAAAATATAGTTTAATATCATAGTATCTCATAAATATGGCTTAAATACTTTATCACTTAAATTGAAACTAAAATTTAATTTACTTTTTGTATTTAAAAGCCACAGTAGAAAAATATGACTTTTAAAATGTATCTTGAAGATAAACAGAAGTTGGAAGTTCAATTTATGTTTCCCTCATTGTAACATCTTTACAACTGTGGATACATTGAAAATTCAGAATTTTTTTATTATAATGACCTATTTCTTACAAATAGAGCATAACAGTGGGCCTTTTAATAAAGAATTATGAGCTTTCAGTTAGTCGTTTACAGACAAAAGGCTTTAAGAGGAAACTGAATAGGCATACATGCTGTGGACATTCAGAGTCAGAGCTTTGTGTTGAAGATATAACGATAGAAAGTAAAGTGACTATTTTAAGCGATGGCAAGTTAATTAAAATATTCAAAAGTAAAACATAAATGTCAACTTGACATTTTCTTTTCCTTTCCTTTATCTTGTTTGGTTTACAATTCTTTAACCAAGTCTCTATCTTGCTCTCACCTTCCAGGCAACAGTTCATCAGTCTAATTGCAAATGTGGCCTATGATCTCCTCAATGTCTTGAAAATGTGACCTTCAAATATCATTAATCTCAGGAAAAGATAACTGAAAAATAATCTAAAAAATAGATTTTGAGAACAGGACATTATTTTCTAGTTAGTGTGTTAAAATGAAGTTCCTTCACATTAAATATTTATTGCAATGTTCAAAGTTGTATAATTTATAATCAAATAAAAAGAACAGTCCTTCAGTGAAACACTAGTTGAATATGGACACATTCACAAAACAAATCCTAAGTTGAAACTATATGATTAAAATATTAGTAGCATGTTTTCTGTCCTCTAATGGAAAGAAAACATTTCCCAGAAGATGACTCCTTCTTTGCCATGTTGCTTCTATTTTCGTCATGATTTCTTGTATCCTATTTTCATCTTGATTTCTTGTACACAAATCAAAGGTTTTCTTTTCTTTTCTTGCATGAAACTGAATGAACAGAATGAGCTCAAGCATATCTCACATTAGAAAACCATTCAGATGCTCTGCATATATTTTAATGATATTAAAGCAAAATTTCCCAAGAATTACAGTTCTCAAAATATTCAACACATGAGAAAGAATATAATCTTGTAGACAAGAACAATACTGGGTCAAAAAATGTAAAGGTGCGTTGGTAACTCCATTCCTCCATTGGGAGCCCTGTCTAACTACTGGAAGTGGTCTCTTCAGGTTTCATCTCCCCACTGTTGGGCATTTCAGCTAAGGTCATTCCCATTGAGTCCCAGGAACTTCTCACATTCTAAGTCTTTGGGACTTTCTAGAGGTTCCCCCCAGCCCCCACCCCTACCTCTGGTAGCTGCATATTTCTATTCATTCTCCTGGCCATCTGGGCTTCTCTCCTGTCTCCCCCCCATATCTTATCCTTCCCCCTTTCTCTTTCCCCTCCCATCTCCCACCAGGGTCCCCCCCTGCCTCTGTTTCCCATGATTATTTTGCTCCCTCTTCTAAGTGGGCTAGTCCATGACCCCAGGCACATATATAGCAGAGGACTACCTTGTCTGGTCTCAGTGGGGAAGATGCATGTAATTCTATAGAGACTTGATGCCCTGGGGAAGGGGGATGGAGGGGGGAAATACCCTCTCAGAGGCAAGGGGGGATGGGGTAAAGAACTCTGGGAGAGGGAACCTAGATGGGGGGCAACATTTTGGAATATAAATAAATAAAACAATTAATTTTTAAAAAAAGAAAGAAAGAATATAATCATCTTCATAAAAGTAACTTACTGAGCCAAAATTAACAGTGACTCTAAGTTAATTTTCATGAAAGAAAACTCTGCTAATTAAGGTTTGAATCCACCATTGACTGGATAGCCTCTAAGCTCAGGGCAAAATGGGAGACTCCCTTCCTTAATAGAGTTTCTCCTCTGACCTTCTCTGGGGAATTCTAAGTCCTCACACATGCCTCTACCTGAGGAATGTCACATAGCCTTAGATTACAGGATCAATTTCTTTTTCTTCCTTTCTTTCTTCCTTCCTTCCTTCCTTCCTTCCTTCCTTCCTTCCTTCCTTCCTTCCTTCCTTCCATCCTTCCTTCCTTCCTTCCTTCCTTCCTTCCTTCCTTCCTTTCTTTCTTTCTTTCTTTCTTTCTTTCTTTCTTTCTTTCTTTCTTTCTTTCTTTCTTTCTTTCTAAATCAGGATTTTCCTTCAGAGGCATATGAAAAACAATCACAAATTTTATAGAGAGGAATAAAAGGCCAACAATAACTAAATCATGAACAAAACAAATGCTGCAAATGCTCCTTGAGCTATCATCCTTTTGATGTCACTAGAAATATAATAGTAAAAACAGAACCGTGCTGATGCAAAAGCAGACTAAATGAATATAACATACATATATATGTATATGTATCAATTATATATCAATTATGCATTTATAGCAATCATATATAACTATATATAATCACACATACACACATATATGCATATATATATACATACATACATACATATATATGAATGTTTAGAATATACAAAAAACTCAAAATGTGAAAAAATAACCTTGGGTTTTAATGGGCCAGGGAACTTAACAAATAGTTATCAAAAGTAAATGCAAATAGATACTAAACATTTACCAACTATGATAAGCAAACATATAAATTGCTTATATTTTCTTAACTGTTTCACAAGAAATCTAGTAAAATAACTATTTATGTTACCTTGACATTGTATGAAGAATTACAGATGACCTGGTGATGACGTAAAGTGTATGAGAGGCTGTACATAGACGGTAGGCAGTGCCTGAGAGGCTGTACATAGACAGTAGGCAGTGCCTGAGAGGCTGTACATAGACGGTAGGCAGTGCCTGAGAGGCTGTACATAGACAGTAGGCAGTGCCTGAGAGGCTGTACATAGACAGTAGGCAGTGCCTGAGAGGCTGTACATAGATGGTAGGCAGTGCCTGAGAGGCTGTACATAGATGGTAGGCAGTGCCAGTGCCGATGCCATTTCAAACAAAAATCTCCAATATATGTGGGTTCTGATTGTCATGTAGCAGAGTTGAGACCATTGTACTATTATGTAATATAACTTTACCAGAGATAACTTTTTCAGAATAAATTTCAACATTTAATAACAACCTTAAACTGATGTGTGTGAGTAGAGGTGTGTATGTGGGTTCACCCTAACTACTGGTTAATCTTTATACCTTATGACTCTTTACCTTGTCAAAAATATGTATTAGTTTCTACTGGGAATTTTTTTTTTTTAAGAAATGCAATGACTTCATGTGTAAAGGGTAACTTTACCATTACCTACAGCATTTAGATCAAATTTTAATTTTATTTTTGATAAAAATGATTACATGGACTAAAAAAGAACATAAGATATATCTTCAGTCAATACTCTAACAGTTTTGTATATTAAAGCCCACAACGCTTAACTGACTAGGAGAGCCACCCAGCACATTACTTTATACTGTCACATGAATAAAAATGTACTCCCGACTACACTGACCCTTCTGCTTGTGAAGTCTGCAAAAACTGCAAGTAATTTTAAGGTTTGCGTCACAAGCATGACCTTTCTGTTATCTGGCAAAAGGAGGCTGATTATTTTTAGCCATTTCAAATATCAAGTTTCACAGTTTTCCTTTCAATTTCAAAGAACAATAACATAGTTTTAATAGGAAAAAAACGCCTCCTAGCTCATTCATTTGAACAATAGCAGCAGAAACTACTGCTCTCCGGCTTTGAATGTGTTAAGTTTTAAAAACATGTATCTTTGGGACAAAATAGCAACTCAAATTGCTTGTTTATTTGTTTTTGATGCTTTGCCATGGGGAATCTGGGGTGTATTTTGCATTTCTTCCCTTTCCTTCCATGCCATTTTATGGAAATCCCTTCTTTTAAGACACACACACACACACACACACACACACACACACACACACACACACACACACACACACACCAAACAAGCAAGCAAAATAAAATCAAACCAAAGCAAAGCAAACCAAAAACCTATGGGGTTTTCATGGACATGTACAAATATATATATTAGACATAGATATAGGCGTAGATACAGATATTTGCTTCGGGCTGACAGCTTTGCTAGGTTTCTCCACAGGAGCTCCCAGAGTTGTGCTTACCTTCACCACAGTCCTGAAGGAGAAGGCCCATCTTATTTTTAGGTTTGCTCTCTTAATCATGATGAAGGTTGATTTCTAGAGGTAGTTACCTATGTTGCTGAGATTGCTGTTTTTCCTTGAACTAATTTTGTTTTCTGATGCACCTATTTATTTCTACCATGATGCCCCACCATAAAACAAATCAGTCAATGAAAAATAACTTTGTTGCATAAAGTGGCGTCGTGGATGTAAGGACACAAACTTTACGAATTCTTATCGCGTCATGAAATATTACAGCATTATCAAGATTTTTTAAAAAGTAAAACTATTCTTCTAAGGTCCTTCCCTTTGAGTCCTGAGAGTCTCTCACCTCCCAGGTTGCTGGCGCATTCTGAAGGGTCCCCCTACCTCCTACTTCCTGAGGTGGAGAAAGGAAGGGTTAAGGAGGAGGTATGGAATGTGGAAAAGCCAGAGGGTGGACTGGGGGGGGGATAAAATCTGGAGTGTAAAATAAATAAATAAATAATAAAAAAAGAAAACTGAAGAATAATAGATAAATAAAAAAGAAAAAGGAAAACTACTCTTAACCTAGAAATCATGTTTTGGAGGGTCTGAGTTCCCCATGCACCCCTATGCTCCAACACCAAAATGTAGCTTTCAATGCTCTTTGGATAATAAAGTGAAGCAAACAATTAAGTATGTATTTGTACCAGTTTAATTAACAAGTTTTAAATTAATTTAATAATTTTAATTTTATTACTACTGATAGTATTTTAAAGTAATGATAATATCACAATATATTGCTACTTTTTATTATTGTTTTATTTTTTAGATTATAGTGTAATTGTATCATTTCCTTTTTCTTTTTCCTACATACAAACCCTCCCTCATAACCCTTCTTTTTCTTTTTTGTTAATGCTATAACGTGCACATTTATATATGTATTTACAAATATGCCCAGTTTGTGGAATGTTGTTCATATGTAGGATTTCATGGCCAGCCATCTGATCCTGAATAACCAATTGCTGTGCTCTTCCCTGGAGAAGATCTCCTACTCTCAGGACTCTAGTTGTTTGTAGTTCTTTTTGTAGGGTTGAGGACCTGTGGGTTTTTCCCTGTCCAGTTTGGCATGCCTGTTGTTTTCTTTGTTCAGCTCAGGTTTAGGAAGTCATACTGGTAAGCTATTATGGGTGCAGCTTCTGACATTCATTACTAGGAGAGACAGTCTCATAACATATTCTCTGATCTTCCTGCACTTAATGACTCCTCTTCAGCAATGTTCCCTGAGCTTAGGTGCAAGAGTGAATTAATGTTTGAACTCAAAAAGTATTATCAGTTACAAGGTTCTTTGTTCAAATGACAATAAATGAAACAGAATGTTTAACAGTGTCTTCTTAGTGTTTCTACTGCTATGGTAAAACCCTATGACCAATACAACTTGGGGAGGAAAGGGTTTATTTCATTTTGCACTTCCACTTTATAGTACATTGCTGGGGGAAGCTAGGACAGGAACTCAAACAGGAATCTGAAGGCAAGAGCTCAAACTGAAGACATGAAGGAATGCTATTGGCTGAGCTGGCTTTCTTACACAACTCTGGTTCACCTACCTGAGGGTGGTTCCGCCTACAGTGGGGTTGACCCTCCCACATCACTCACCAATCAAAAACAAGCACCACGGACTGGACAACAGGCCAATCTTGTGGAGACATCTTCTCAGTTGAGGATCTGTCTTTCCAGATAATATCTATAACTTGTGTGAAGTTGATAATCAACTACCCAGCACAAATAGTTCTAGATTTTCTGTGGGTTTGCCTGTTTTCTTTCCCGTGTTTGTTTTTCTACTACATGTATCCAGGAGGAAGCATCATTCAATAGGACAGACCAAAGTCTGTCTTTGAGTTCAACTCTCCAGATATTGTTTCTTGGAATTTGTATGTGTTACTTAACAAAGTTCACTTATTGTTGAAATGCTAATATTATTCATTTCATGTGGTTATTATAAGGTATAAAAAAACAAAATTCTCTGGAGTTTCACCTAGCATAGTGATTGACTTACTAGGGCTTCACAAAGCACTTCATCTTTACAATTATAATGCTGAGAGTAAACAGTAAGTTAAGTTTTACTAAAGGATCTCAGCATATTTGACAGACAGACTCTGATCATTGAAAACTGAGAAGACAAAGTTATCACCTGGAGCAGCTTCTATTTAATGTTAGGCAGGGACATGAGAAGTAGAAAGTCACAATGATCTCAGATCTGAGTCTACTGATAGGTGGGCTCACACAATCAATGTCAAGTGAGATTCTACTGTGATTTTATAGTTTATATGTTTCTAAATTTTACAAAATGTATATGAGAAATGTACACTGCCCATATTTTACCTTACACTGGAAAATGGAAAATGAAGAAGGAAATGAGAGACTCTGAAATGCTGTGCCTAAACACTAATGTATTTTCTATGGTATGTTTAGCCTTTTAAATTTTGGAGACATTAAGTCTCAGAAATACCTGCGATAATAGAATTATCATTATGAGTTAGTATAGATAGATGGGTGAATAGGTAAGTAGATAGATGAATGTTTGGGTAGATAGACATACAGTCAGTCAGATAGACAGATATACAGACAGACAGATAGATATAGAAAGATAAACATAGATGATATATTGATAGATAGATAAATAGATACATACATGATAAATACATAGATAATAGATATATGGTACATGGATAGGTAGCAGTTTGACAATGTGAATGGAGCATTACCAATTTCAAAAGATCCTGAAACTCATGCTTGAAACATATAAAGCACCAACAATATTTTCTCTTTGTTCACTATCATGTAGAAAAGTAAGTAGAGACTACATTGTGTTGGTCAAATTTAATACAGTTGATTTCAGAGCTATAGGCTTTCTCAGGGGAGCTGGTATTATAGGGGGCATAAGAACCTGTTCAGTTTCTTCTATATGGTGTGGCTTGTTTTGCTCTCATTTTTTATTACTCTTATAAAAGATCTTTCAAGTATAAAGTAAATTTTAAGAGACCTTTTAACTGCCTGGCTTTGCTTCATCAATACTTAAAATAGAATTTAAGAGACAGTTCTTGGTATGTATATTTCTTTTTTTTACGTTTTTTTTTTTTTTTTTTTTGTTTTTCGAGACAGGGTTTCTCTGTGTAGCCCTGGCTGTCCTGGAACTTGTTCTGTAGACCAGGCTGGACTCGAACTCAGAAATCCACCTGCCTCTGCCTCCCAAGTGCTAGGATTAAAGGCGTGTGCCACCACTGCCTGGCTGGTATGTATATTTCTTGCTTTTAATTTTAGAATACTAAGGTTTTGTATGTGCGTGTGTGTGTGTGTGTGTGTGTGTGTGTGTGTGTGTGTGTGTGTGCGTGCACATGCATGCATGTGCAATTGATTTGTGAACATGCTCATTTGTGTTTCAGAGAGAGCTCAGAGCATTATCATTATCTCCTTCAGAGATATTTGTCTTGTGACATAGATTATTACCTTATCATATTGATGGCATTGAAGTATGGTTACACGAATCATTAACTTACCTTCACCATCACATATTTTTGAGAAAAGAAGTCTCATCCTTCTTACACAAAATATAAAGAAAAGCATAGTCAGTCGAGCTACTTGCCTTCTAGCTTCTACACACTATGAGGCTCATAAGTCAATCTTTTACTTCTATTGGGGCTACTGTGGAGTGGCTACATCCATCTTTTTTGGAACATATCCCAAGAACCACTATTTATATTGTTTCTGTGCCTGAAGGGAAAATACCAATTCCTTCGTAATGAAAAACATAAATTGTAGAAGAGGACTCAAGCATAAATACATAAGTCTCATAACACATGGAAAATACCAACCTTCCAACAAATGATATTATAGGAATCTTTCTGATTGTCATGGTGAGAGAGTCTAGTTTAGATATATACTTAACAGAAGGGTATCAGTGAGGAATTAGCCAAGGAGCTTTTTTCTGACTCTAAATTATAGCTTTACCCATATTTAGGTGGTTCATGCAATTTTTCACAGAGAAAGTTAATGAAGACTTGTCTAGAGAATTTTGGAAGAGTATGTTCCTTGAGAAAGGATTCTACTGTCAGTTGTGTTTTAGAAATATGGAATGATAGAAAGATAGAAGAACCTTACTGGTGTGCAATAGAGAAACAGAGGGTCTATATTCATTGTTGTAAGTGGCCATGCCAGTGAATACTACCAGGCTTTTGTCCAAGTACCTCATTTGCATTAACACTCTGTTACTTGCCATTTTTGAGAAATTGTATAATTTACTGCACATAAACTACCTCTCTTCTGATTTACAAGTTGTAATGTGGTTGAAATTTCAATTTGTAAACATAGGCATATTATTGCCAGTAAATAGCTTATCCTGAAAATTTAATATAATTAGTAGTTTTGTGAATACTAGTGTATTTAGCAACAGATATTATTAACAACAATGTCAGGAAAAATGTTTACTCAACAATGTCTTAAAGCTAATATATTGGACCAAAAGCATAGGAACTGTACTTTGGTTTAAGAGGATATAGGTTGGGGCCTGTGATCCTTGTGGAATCAGCTCTCTGATCTGAAGGCTTTCATAAGCATCTCTACACAGAACAAAGCATTCTCCTTTGACTGAGGATTGAGAAGTCAGAGCTCAAAGCTTCCTACCAGACTTTCTAGAAATGGAGCAGAAAAAGATCAACAAAAATGAGGCTGAAGAGATAAAACCACACATTTTGCACATACAAATTCCACCAAGTTTTGATTCATTTCTTATATGAGACAAGTCTCCAAGAAGGCCAACCAAAAGTACTAAGAATGCTAAAGGAGTTAATCAGCTCTGCCAACACCTGACCTACTAGGGAGAAAAGGGAAATGCTTTTCCAAGTTACAGAGTTTTGGTAACTATCACACACTTCTTCCTCACAAGGAAAGCTGCCTTTAGAGCTCCAGAAAAGCTGAGAGAGGCATAGGACAAAAGGAGCATCTGAGGAGACATGGGACGAAGTACTTTCAAAGATTTGGTGTCAATGCTGCACTGTCTTGATTGTAAGTATTAAAAGAAGACAGCATAAAGTACCCCAACTGGTTTCTTTTAAACATTTTGGGGGACTATTTCACATTCTTTATATTTTTATGCATTTAGAATCAATGTGTCCATGTTGACAGAAGAAAAATCTGCCCAAATTTGAGTTGTCTTTGATGTAAATCTACAGAAAAATTAGAAAGGCTTAACATGAAAAAGGAGAGCTTAACTTATAAAGTTTATATATCTCCCCATCTACTTTGGTATCCATTAATTTCCTTCATCATATTTTCTTTTTTTTTGGGGGGGGGGGCTTTGAGACAGGGTTTCACTGTGTAGCCCTGGCTATCCTGGAACTCCCTCTGTAGACCAGGCTGGCCTCAAACTCAGAAATCCACCTGCCTCTGCCTCCCAAGTGCTGGGATTAAAGGCATGTGCCACCACTGCCCGGCATATTTTCATATTTGTAATATGTATGCATATATATATATATATATATATATATATATATATATATATATATATATGTTTGTGTGTGTATGTATATATATATACATATATATGTGTGTGTGTGTATATATATACATATATATGTATATATATATATATATATACTGTGCTCTACAAAAATCTGTTGGGATTTTTTTGTTTTGTTTTTTTTTTTTTTAGTATAGAAATAGAGTTTATTTAGGGCATGGGAAGGGGAGTTAAGAGGGTAGTAGAGGCAGAGAAAGGCAGAGAGAGGGAGAGAGTAGAGAAGTAGAGGAGTGGAGGCCGGCCATGACCACGTGGAGAGAGGGGGGAAGGGAATGAGGAGAGGTAAGAGAAGTAAGAGAGAGGCAAGAGAAAGAGAAAGAGGAAATCTGTTTATTATAATAATATTTCTTTAAATTTTTGATTTCTTTATAATTTTACCAGTCAGGGCTAGAAAGATGGCTCAGGATTTAAGAAGACTGAATGCTCTTCCAGAGAATCCAAGCTGAATTACTTGCACCTCAGGGTAGACAATATTGATCTGTAACTCCAATCCTGGGGTATTCCATGTTCCCTTAAGTCATTGCTAGTACATGTTACATAGAGATACATACATGCAAAGGTATTCAAGTACACAAAATAATTAAATACTTAAAATACTTTTAATAGTGTAAAATGAAAAGACTATATATATCTAGACTGTGTTTTAACCTATGATAACATTTTACAATGCAATAGTTTTTAATTTACCTCATAATTTTATCAATACTACATGACTATAATTCCTGTAAATGTTGAATAAAATTAGGAAGTAAATTCTTGACCTGTTCCCAATATTTCTAGAAAAGCAGAGTTTTCAGCATTACAGGACATTTAGCTATACATTTTTCAGGGATGTCTTTTCTCAGATTGAGAAAATATTTTTTTACTAGATTGCTAAACTCCATTATTTTTCTTCACATTCTTTAACTATCCTCTCTAGGTCAGAAATCACATTTAAATATTTATACAAAGTATTATATATGACATATTAAGTATCATGTAATATATTTACATATATTCCATTAAATGAGTTCCAGAGTTTTTAGTTGTTAGTAGTATAGTTTTATAATTTAAATATGATTTTCAGTTTATATATAATGCCCCCTTAATATCTCTGACTGTGCATTTTACAATTTACAACAATAAAAATCAAATTACTTTCTACTATACACTTAATTTTAGCAAAATATGCATAGACCATTAAGTATTTTTATTACATTCTAGTTGTTTAAGATCTAGAAAATACATAATTATGATACACAGGTAGACAGTAAGTTTCTCCTTATAAGTACTTTTCAGATTATAGAAATGAACAAAATTAGCAATTTTGATTGACCAACCACTAATAAATTGACCTAAATAGGTACTACCAAGGACACAAACCATACATGGGGATGTCTTTTTTTCATAACACATTTGGAAAAGAGTTTAAAATGTTAAAATAACTTTAACAACTAAAATATTAACAATATTTTATTATTTGTTAATATTTTATTATTCCCTATGAATCCCTTTCCTAGTGAAGGAATGAATTCTTCAGAGCAGAAACTGTCCTAAGGCAGTAGTGTGAGTGTGCCAGTGACAAGCTAATCATTTGTTTTATGAAAACTGCCCGTATGAAAGTGTAAATAGAGTCATGAGCTATAACCAAATAAATACTCTTCTAGAAAAGCTTGGGTTCTTTGTTTCAAATGATAAACTGTAACTACTTTACACTACTTTATACTTGGAAATATATCCAATAATATTAGACCTTTGGAAGACTAGAGAAATCAGAGTAATTGAAATGTACAGCACAAAATATTCTCTTCAATAGGAAAAAGTCAGTTGACCTTCTATCTTTGCAGTTTTCCTAGCAAAATAAACAAAGATAAGGCAATATTTGATCCAAATTTGCATGGTGAGTACAGGGTAATATGAGGATGTGCAGCCCAAAGACCCACAGGATCTGCAAAATCCTTGAAGGTTCATGCCTTTCAAACTTGTTTTACTTATGCATCATATTACAGATATGCTGGGAGCCAAACCCATGAAATTACCCGCTGTTCTGTGAAGCCTAGTCAGTTAAAGTGCAAAGTTAAGAAAGGATGTTTGGTTCCAGGAACTGAAAGAACGTCTGGTATTTCCTGGAAGCCAGTTACGATAGTGGGTTAGTCTTGGGCCATGTGTAACCTTCCCACTTGCTTGCCTTTATAAGCTACTGCCTTGAAATAAAATTTGAGAGCTTGATCAGAATACACGACTTGCTCTCCTTCTTCGCATCTTTTGTCCCCCATTCTTTCACTCCCTCCCCATGTTCCCGCTGAACCCCCACAGGCCAGGGTACAGATATAGCATGTATTTATTTTACTTTTTCCAAGGTTAGAGTGAAGTTTTCTGAGGGTTTTTGATGCATGGTAATCTCAGTCAATTTAATGTAAACGGGGTTAAAAACCAGTTTTATTTTATGTTTTGTTTTTTTTTTTTTCTTTTAAAAAAATATTAACTACATGAAAATGAAAAGAGGAAGACTAAACGATTCATTCGGCCAAAAGGTTGGAAACAATTGATGATATTGGTGGTAACACATAGAAATGTAACATTTGTTTGCATATTTAGTCATAGTAAAAAAATTTCTGCTGATTTCAGCTGGGTGAAATTGGAAGAAATCACACTCTCTTAGCAGTCTTGCACCTAGTAATAATTCTTGAGTTCTAACACCACTTACTAAAGGTAGGCAGGCACAAGAAGAAAACAATCACAGAAGGGGGGGTTAGGAATGGACCTGGGTGGAAAAGGGTACAGGGAGGGGAAGAGCGGAACATGATCAGGTATTGGTAGGGGAAGGCAGGACTGAAAACCTGAGTGCCAGCAGATAGAATGGAAACAGGCAACCTTGGGACATAGGAGGTGGGGGGACACTCTAGAATGTATCAGAGACCAGGGAGGTGAGAGGCTCTCAGGACTCAGAGGGAGGGACCTTCGATGAAATGCCCTACAATGGGGAGAAGGAACTTGTAGAGTCCACTTCCAATAGAAAGACAGGACATCAAGTGGAGGGATGGGGTTGCCATCCTACAGTCAAAAACTCTGACTCAGAATTGTCCCTGTCTGAAAGAACTGCAGGGTCAAAAATGGAGAAGAGCCTGAGGAAAAGGAGGTCCAGTAACAGACCCAAATTGAGATCCAGCTCAAGGGAAGGCCCCAAGGCCTGACACTATTGCTGATGCTATGGTGTGCTTACAAACTGGAGCCTATTATGACTGCCCTCTGAAAGACCCAACAAGCAGCTGAAAGAGTCAGATGCAGATATTTACACAACCAATGAACAGAAGCTGCTGACTCCTGTGGTTGAATTAGGGAAAAGCTGGAAGAAGCGGAGGAGTAAGGAGACCTTGTAGGAGGACCAGCAGTCTCAACTAACCTGGACTTCCAGACACTGACCTACCAACCAGGCAGCATACACCAGCTGATATGAGGCCCCCAACAAATATACAGCAGGAGACTCCTGGGTCTAGACGCAGTCAGAAAAGATGCACCTAACCCTTGAGAGTCTTGGAGCCCCAGGAAGTGGGAGGTCTGGTGGGGTGGGAGGGGGCATCCTCTTGGAGATGGGAGGAGGAGGTGTGGGATGTGGAACAGTTGGAGGGTCAAGTGGGAGGGGGATAAAGTCTAGACTGTAAAAAAGATTAAAGAATAAAAAAAAAAAAAAAAAAGCTAAGTGTAAGTTGCATGTAATGTCTTTGTTCCCAAAAGCATATCAATTGGTAGTTTCTAAGGTCAGATGGTTTGTGAGGGGGGAAATTATGGAAATATCATTAAGAATGCCTTAACATTGTTGATGGGATGGTGAATAGAAGGATGAGCAGGCATGGAGAAGATGGTAGCAGACAGAAAGGAGAATAGAAGAATGTTCTTAGCACCAGTGAGAAAGGGGGACAATATGTAGAAGCAGATGTTTGGCAGGCTTGGTGTCTGCAGTAAGGATGGAAAGAAGGAAACACCCAATCAACTAAGGAATGTAGCTAATGGAAATTCTCAGAAAGATATTGAGAGTACTCTTTTGCTTCTTGTTTATACTTAGGATGGAAATATAATGGCAGCGACTAACTGAATAATAGAAAGACCTGATGTTTCAGAGTTCAAAGATAAAACTGCTAATTATCCTCAATCACAGGGTAGCAATTTACCTTCAATAGATTCAGAATAAAGGCTTAATCTGGGATTGAACTGTAAAATCCTTTGTCAAAACACCAGATGCTTGTAGGGTATACCTCAATGAAACGTCTAGGCCTATAAAGCCCTTTTAAGAAGCTTCTTTATGCCTCAGATCTCTATGTTTAATACTGAAACTTTAAAAATTTTGGAATGCTGTTAGGCAATAAGTTCACTGGGAACTAAAGGAATGGCAAAGATGTGTGGATATGGCTTCCTTCGAAAAAAGTGAAATGGGAATTAATAGAAACACATGACATTATGGTGATTATTTTGTATAACATAATGTAATACAACATATAAAATGAATACTTAAATTCCAGAGATCTAGGAGAATGAGGAGAGTAAGTCAGCTATAAAGATACGCCATTGAGCAGACAGGAACAGGACCCAGGGGCCAGGGAAAAGGGGATTGAAGAACAATCCCCACCCTAAGTCTTGATATGACTTACAGTCATATGATCATGAAGGTAGCAGTGTACCTAGAGCTAGACTTTAAAAATGTTGGGATCATCTTCTGGATATCATTTTTCCCCTAGTAAAAAAGAATATGACACTAGCAATTATTGAACCATTTTTAGTCATTTGATGGTGAATATGTGATACACAAATAGCTCTTTTGTTTAGATTTTGTTCTTTGTTTAAGGACAATGTGTGTAGGAGATGCTTGAGAAGATCAGCTGTCACCAGGCCCGATTCCTGTGATGAAAACTCACTGTTTTAGCTGATTTTTGGATGAACTTCAGTTTCTTGAGAGAGGAACAGCTATATACTGCACATGAGAGGAAGGAGGGTTAAACAGATCAGAATATGTTCTGTACAATCCCAGATAAGCTTCTTCCAATCTGATGTTGGAACTATCTCACGGAATGACTGGATCTACCACTAGTCCTCAAAGTCAGATGGGACCTCATTACTTGACTTATGCAATATTTGATGCCGGGTCATGAAGAAGTCAAGTACATTTGACATGCTCTCCTAACATATTTGTTTTTGGAACTCAAACACTGGAATGGGAGGAAGCCCAAGCAAAGTCCACAGGGAAAGAAATAAGGCACCAGTTAACAACTTTGAATGGTGTCCAGCCAGTAGCCTGTGAGTAAGTTACTGTGGAGATAGATATTCCAATCTCACATCATTCCATCCTAGCTTAAGGTTAGTTGGTGCAAATATAAGTCCCTTCTGATGTCTCAACTACAAATTCATGAGGGATTTACATTTGTAAATCACTGTATTTTATGACAGTCATCAACAGGTATCTTTTAAGATGAGAGTATATGTATGTACCAAGTGAAAATTCCACACTTGATTGAAAATAACCTTGTGGAATCAGGAGCTTTTCTGCCAATTTAGTTAATGTGTTTTTTGTTTGTTTTTCTTACATCTTATAAGAAGTTACATTTTCCCATTTGTTTAATGCATTGCCGAAAAATAGTCTTTATCAAGAAGAATTGTGTTCAGGAATTATAATCAACATAATGGGTGCACCTTTGAGAAGGAGCAAAGGGTTTGGGACCAGGGATCTTGGAACTGGAAATATCTGGAGTCCTGGAATCTGTGCTGCACACTGAATCACAAAAACATGCAGCATTGCTCCAACCCATTCTAGCTTCTGAGATGATTAAAGATGATTGACACAACTTTGGCAGAAAAAGGCATAATTTGTTTCCACAGCAAAATGGAAAATATAACCTCTGACTATTTGAGTCTAGTTGTTCAGATTTATTTATTTGGATTCATTTTAGGAAGAAGGAACTCATGTATTTGAATCCAAATTCTACCTGCTGTGGGAGTTTAGTATCTTGCTAAGTTGTCCTCAAGGCAAATGGAAATGTATTGGAGGTGCAACATGGGTTTCTTCACTGGATAGCCGTAGAATAGAAGTTACTATTATTCTATTGCTGGTCTAGTTGTAACACATAGAATGTAAAGTCAAACAAAGCTTCAAGGTACCAGCAGTTTAAGCATTCAATAAATAGACAGTATTAGAAACTTTGTGCTAACTTAACCAAAAAAGCCTAGTCCATGTTCTTAGATCCTACCTTGCAATACAGCCACAAATGAAAGTATATACGTAGTCGTAGAAAAGGTGGGCAGTACTTTATAATCCTTAGAATCACGGATGAGAAAGCAATTAGAAATATTAAACATGCGAGTATGAGTGGCATTCAAGGAAAGGACAGAAACAGCAGATCCACTAGAAAGAGAACTCATCTTTGTAAAATCCTGCGGCATCGCATGTTCTATAATCTGAATGAAGGCAGTGTTGCTAGAGTCGTGTATTCAGGGAAATCCTGGGTGAGTAGGAAGGAGCATATCATTGTGCTTGCAGCAACAGTTCATTCATTTTGAACAATGTTTGCTTGTGAAATAATAAACTGCCAAGTGTCACAGATTCAAGACTCTGTGGCTCTGTGTACTTTGATAATCCAGCCAGATTAAAGGTCTCAATAGAAGTGAGAGCTTTACAATTCCTGTGCCCTGTTTTCCACATAAATACATAATTCTGTTTCTAAATCTAGTTTGGCATCTTCTAGACTGTTTACTGGACACGTGGGTGTGGGTTGCTTCATCAGTGCTTATTTACATGCTCTGTCCTTGTCCATTCACTTCACCCTTCCTTTTTATTGTATTGCCTTCAAATGACTATCAACCAAGTCAATTTATATTTATTAAATTGTATTCATTTATTCAATACATTATCTTGTATAGAGTAATTAGTAATTGTTTTATTCAGAAGACTAATGCACTTATAAGCAGAATTATTTGTACTTGCCAGAGTGATACTATTTCCCTTAAGTATTCGTTGGAAGAATAAATAAATATAGTACTTTGGCAATGACTGATGATGCTATTTACATACACATGTACAATAGGATGAAAACTTTTTTTTGGTTGCTGTTGGGTTGGTAATTTTTTTAAGAATAGACGACAATGAGAGAGATGAGCCACTGGGTTGCAAGGATGATTTAAATGAACCATCTCAGTTCTGACTTCTGCTGTAATGAATTATTTCTTGAAGATTAATGTAAGACTAACAACAACAACAACATGTACCACAATGTTGATTCTCTTCATTTGCAAGAGTCCTTGTATCCATGTTTCAATCTCTTTTGAATTCAATTTGCCCATGTCAATTTATAGCCTTCTTTTAAAAAATATGTGCTTCTAAGACTTTTATCTCATTGTAAGAATCTTACTTGCTGTGCCCACATCAACAGACAACCTCAAGGATAATAATTACTTTGAAATTTTTGAGAATTCTAGCTCATCCCTAAAATAGTAGCATTCTAGTAATAATTTTTTCCATAAATACAACTTCAATTACAAATGAATGAATGTTAATATTTACAAAGAATTAAAATGATACCCTGTGTGATTCCAAGACTTTATGTAGCAAGGGTTTTTGCAAGGAATATTTTATATTTCAGTAAGTCTTGTTTTTATAATCACCCTGTCTTCTGACTATTTCATTCTCTTCTATGAACTTGTTTTGTATTGCTTTTATAAGGTAATAACTGAAAATTTGAAACTAATTAATTTACACTTTGAAAGGGTTTGATATTCAAGCAAGCCATGCTTTGCAAATCAGTCCATATTCGCCAATAGGTGCAGGTCAATAGATCTTTTTTTGCTGCCAACAAGCTGGGCCTCAAGTAGTCATGCTGTTTTAAATGCTTGCTTTACCTGTGGAGAGAGGAATTATTCTGAGAGAAGTTCCTAGTGTCCACACAGATACAATGCCTCAGTATACATACTTAGACCTCTTACAGGTCTTATCTGACCAAGACTCTCCTGTTTGGATATTATTTTTCTTCAAACATTGTAGTTCCTACACACACACACACACACACACACACACACACACACACACACACACACACACACACACACAAACACACACATACACACCTCTTTCTGACCAAGTATTTGACTGTGTATGTTCTAATCTGGGTTAACAGGGATTTACTGAGATTATAGTAAATGAGTTGAGGCTTCCTTCCCAACTGTGGCCTGATTTTTAGTCACAGAGTGACCTCAAGAGAAACTTCAAAACTATACAGAAAAGAGGGAATAAAAGAGACCAGGAAAGTACTAATACTATTTAGTCCCCCCTTTCTGCTTCCCCACAATCAGCTACTCCCAGTTGTTGCAAATGGTTCAGTAAAATAAATAAGAATTACCCTATTAATTATCCAAATTACCTTGAATTAAGGTTTTATTGGTGAAATTGATGTAGAATTCAGTTATGCTAAGTAGTTATTTTAGATGTTTTGGCTTTAGCCATAACAAATACAACTTTTGTTACAGGTTCCCAAACTTCAGTAGCCCTCCAAATTTCAGCACAGCTGACACCATGATGCAAGAACACTTTAGACCTTGACACCCAAGCATGGAGGTAGCAACATCTGCCAACTTGAGAACAAAACGTAATCCATCAAACTCATCATTCTGGGGACGTCACTAAAAGTACTAACATGGATATTTGGCTCCTGTAGTTCTGATTCTGGATAACTGTTGTTGTTATCTGAGGTATGTCAACACAAGATATGGTTTCTTGTGTGTATGCTTAAAATCTCACCTCGAGAAAGGCTATACTGGAATCCAAAGTACTCAGTGTAGTTGCTAGCTAGCTAATAAAGACTTTCTGTTTGCTTAAATCTATGTCTGAGTAGTCCTCTCAGTTATTAGTTATTAGTAATAAATAACTAAATCATCAGCTGAATGCTCCTTTAAAGAATGCATTTTTCAGTTAATAATAAATAAACACCATACAAGATCTCAGAGTAAGAATTTAGAAATGTCTGTCTTCACTGTAGCATTATAAAATGTCAAAGAAACAATGAGGATATTATAGCTCACCAGAGGTAAAATGGTTATTAGTTGTAATGATTTAACAAAAAAACAAAAATGTGTGTTGTTTTTTTTTAAAAAAAACTGACATTTAAATTGACATTTTCCCTCATGCCCTGTATAAACAGTGCAAATTAAGCATCATGATAGTCACTCATCAATTCTCTACACTGATCTATTTCATACCAATGTCATATCGTTCTTGTTGACTTCCTCCTGTGATAATTTGAATATGGAAGATAACAAAGATCATGGTCATTTGTGGTCAGCAGACAGCCCCATTCCCAGCTTTTGCAGCATCAGGGGATTGAGGCTGGATATTAATTCAGGTGGTCTGGCTAGATTCCATCTTCAGTAATTACATTTCTATGTAAAATTGATGATGTAGCTTTGGTGAGAGAACTTATTCATCTTTGTCCTCATTTAAAAAAAAAAAAAAAAAGACACAAAATCAACAAGTGCTGCATTATTCTCCAAGCAAAGAGGAACAAAGACTTCATTTTGCTACAATGTTGGTGTTCTTGAAGACCAAATATAACTAAACAGATAAAATCGTTAAGTCACATCCCCAGTGAACTTTTTAAGTATCAAGTACATTTTCCTGTCCTTCACCTTGGTATTCAGCCATTTACGCAAATGTTCTTTAGAAAGTCAACTCTAAATCTTTTTTAATCTAGTTACATTTTCAGACATAATCTCTTCGCAATTTTCTTTTACTCATGGAGCCATTGGTAGTTCATAATCCACCTGATTAGACTGAAATAGACTCCTTTTACTATTACACAGTAACACACTCATTTAAGCATGTGCTATGCCATTACTGTATCACTTAAACTGCTAGTTTACTGAGACTGGAGCTCCTGTATTATTATTTTGTCACTCAAATCTTAAATGTTTGAGACAAACATGTGTATAAAATCAGCTTTTTAGCGCATGTAAGTAGAGAGTGGAAATATTCCTCTCACAGAAAAACTCTAATATCACATAATAAACAGGAAGTATATAGCCATCCAACAAAATAGATGAAAGTGGAATATTTTGAGATTTAGAGTGATTTCTCAATGCTCTGAAAAACTCAGAGTCTTAGCAACCGGTTTGCAGGTGGTACATCATATAAGTTGATGGACACAGTTTTCTTCAGAACTATGGAAGTAGCTTTAAATTTAGAAAGAATAGGGCTTAGCAGAAAAATAAATAGAAGACAGTAAAAAGAAATCTGATGGCCAATGCGGAGAAAAATGAATGACGTCATCAATACCCAGCTCTCTGGTGCCTGGCCACATGTGAAGTAGGGATTTGTTAAGGGCTAAAAGAAATCAGAGGTATAATCTGATCTCTCTGTGTTCATCATACAACTTCCCATACTGATTATTCCACTACAGAGTACTCGCCTGTGTGTTACTACAGGAAATCAACCAGAGCATGTTAATTTTCTAAGAAATCATTTATTCACTCTATACCTTTTTCTATGAAATGAGCTAATAATGACCTAGAGGAACCTAATTTAAACAGTTGTTGTGAAGATAAACTGAGATATTAGCTGAGATACTAGCTGTATTTACCATGATGCTAGCATTGCAATTAAAATAATTGTAAACTACTAGCTTGTGATTACTTAATGAAATGAGTGCTGAAATAATGCTTTTATTTTCTCCCAACGACTTTTTCTTTCTCCTCCTTACGTTGGTAACTGAAGACATTCTTGAGCTAGTCTTTCCACTGGGAAATTTAACCTTGTTACAGCGCTCTCCAAAATTCATATTAAACATCAGCAAGGTCAAAATGAAGTGAAGCTCTGGGAGCAGACACAAGAAGCAGATATTATTTGATCATTCACTCAGCTATTGTAAACAAGAATGATCAAGCTACTGCTGTATGCCAAAGCTCACCAGCTTGCACAATGTATCTGAATGTGTTGCTGATGTGCTGATTCCAAAGTCGTTGGGTGTATTTAGTATTGCCATGGAAACAAAAGGATGATATATTTTCCACCAAATACACCTAGCAACTGTGTGGACGTCTGTATATTCAATATATCCATGGTTACCCTGGGGATTGCTCAGAATGTGAATGTCCCTACCTTTTTTTTTTTCAAGTTCTCAGTTGTAAACTGGCATCTCAGAGTTTGTTTCCCTGCCAACAACAGTAGAAAAAAGGTGCTTGAGAAGTTTGTATACTTCTACTTCCTGCACAGACTAGAAAGCAAATACCTACATTTTCAATAATAACTGCCATAATGATCCCTTACACTAGCACATAATAGAAAATGGTGGGGTTATTTGAAGTATTCTGAATAGATAGATAGATAGATAGATAGATAGATAGATAGATAGATAGATAGATAGATAGTTACTCAGTCTGCTATTGTAGACAAGCATGATCAAACTACTGGTGCATGCCATGCCAAAGCTCATATACATATGAAATATACACTGAAATATAACCTCATTCTCAGTCTAATGTTACTTGTATCTGTGTTTTCAAAGGTAAACTTTTGGCGCTAGGCGACCAATTGGTGTACTCTTCCATTGGTAAGACAACCACTTTAGTTCTCAGTTTTCCTTGGTTGCCTATAGTTCTTTGCATGGGTTGTGGCCTCTTGGGCAATTTTTATGTCAACTTAACACATGCTAGGGTCCTAAGAAAACAGAAATTTAATTGAGAAAATATCTCCATGGTACTGCCTGTAGGCAAGCCTGTGGGCTCTGTGTGTGTGTGTGCATATGTATGTGTGTGTGTGTGTGTTTGTGTGTGTGTGTTGTGTGGCTGATGATTGATGTAGGCAGGCTCTGCTCACTGTGGGTAGTGGCATACCTTCGGAGGTGGTCTTAAATGGTATAGGGGAGCAGGCTAAGGAGGCTATGTGAGCAAGCTAGACAGACATGTAGCCTTGCTCCATGACTTCTATTTCATTTTCTGTACCCAGTTCCTGCCTTGAATTCATTCCCCAACTTTGCTAGAAGATACTTGTTATAATAGTAAGTTGAAAACAAGCCCTTCTTCTGCAAGTTGCTTTTGGTAGTGAAATAATATCACAAAAATAGAGAGTAAACTAAGACAATGTATGCAGTACTGCATATGATTTTAAAACTCTGGGATATGGTGCTGCAGAGAGAAATAGACATGCATACTAACGGTACTTTTATAAGTGTGCTGCAGTTTTTCTCTTAGCATGCCAGCTCCTAATAATTGAGACTGGCCTATTGTATTTTCTTAACAAGCTTTAAGGTACAACAACTGAGCCATATTACCCTATTTTAATCCACTAAAATAATCTGGCTGACAATCTTCCAGTCAAAATACCCATGATACTTGCATTTTAGTATTGATCTGGCATTCTCTGCTTCAGATGTTTTCTGAAAGTGTCTCCTACTCTCTCTCTCTCTCTCTCTCTCTCCCTCCCTCCCTCCTTCTCTTCCTTCTCCTCCTTCTTCCTTCTCCTTTCTCCTCTTCCTCTCCTCCTCCTTCCTCCTCCTCCTCTGCTTCCCCTTCCTTCTCCTCTCCCCTTCCCCTCCTCCCCTCTGGCTGGAAGGAAGTCCAGCCCTATTTTCGCTTTCTGCTCAGCCATTGGCTGATTAGATAGCTTTATTTACTAATCAGAGAATAATTGAGGAACAATGTTTATGCAACATTGAAAGAATAGATTCTTAGAACAAGGATTGCAACCTGGTATGGGAGCAATGAAATCAGCATTTAAATATTATAAGGATAATCTTTACACAGAGCACAATAACATACCTACACATGCAGGATTTCTTCTGTGTGATACAGTCATTAGTCATCTATATATTCAGGTTGTCCAATACATCTGAAAATCTGAGAGGCATTTGGATATGAGTCTGAAATAGCTCTATGATGCAGCTTTCCTAAAAACCTTCTTCATTAGAAGCAAGAAAATATGTAGTGTAACCCGCATTCTGACAGAAGGCAAGTCATCCAAGGCTCACTGTTGAAACTTATTCCATACAGAACAATTTTTAATGATCCAGTGATGAAAGATAATTCTACACTTTTTTTTTTTTTTTTTTTTTTTTGGTTTTTTGAGACAGGGTTTCTCTGTGTAGCCCTGGCTGTCTTGGAACTCACTCTGTAGACCAGGCTGGCCTTGAACTCAGAAATCCACCTGCCTCTGCCTCCCAAGTGCTGAGATTAAAGGCGTGCGCCACCACTGCCCGGCTTACATTAGACACTTCAGAACTGATGAAATATGTGTTTATTATAGTACACCAAGTACCGTTACACTGACCAATCTTTTAAGGCTATCCTTTTACACTTTCCAAGATTTTTTTATTCATATGTATGTTTATGTGTCTGCATGAATTTATGCCTATTATATATGTGCAGTGTCTTCAGAAGCCAGAAGAGGAAACGAGAGCCCTTAGAACTGGAGTCGTAGGCAGTTGTGAGTCACCTGAGATGTGGGCGCTGATAACAGAGCCTGGTTCCTCTGCAGGAGTGCCAAATGCTTTTAACTTCTCAGCCATCTCTCCATCCCCTTTATTACACTCTAATATGATATTTATCGTGAAGTTACATTTTATGTGTTTTACATAGAAAAACAGTTAAATTAAGTTAATTAACACATGCCATCTAGCATAATTATCAATTTGTGATGAGAAAACTTGTAATCTATTCTGTCAGCAATCTTTAGATCACACATGATTACTCTCAATTACAGTCGCCATACTATCCACTGAATCTCCTGATTTGATTGCTTACGCATACCTAAAGTTTTGTGTACTTCGATCAGCCTTTCTTCAGCTGCCCTACCCCTCCAACCACCGATAACTCCCATTCTCAATGTGAGCTCATTATGAACAGTTTTCCCTTGTAATTTAAATTACAACATTTGCATATCTATACAGTTTATCTTACTCAAGATATCCTCCAAACTTATCCATGTTGCACCAAAAGACAGAATTTTTCTTATTTTTAAGGATGAATAATAACCCAGTGTTTCTATATAATACCCTTCCTGGCTTCATCCAATCGTCTGTCAATAGAAGCTTGGATTGGTTTTATATTTTGATATTCTTAACAATGTTACAGTTAAATGGGAGGGCACAGAGCTCTTTCACACACTGATTTCATTTCCTTCCTGTATTCTCAGGGGTGGTATTGTGGGCCATTTGGTAGTTCTCTATGTAATTTTCTTAGAAGCACTTCCATACTCCTTTCTCCAATGGCCTGGGTACTTTACATGCAGACAAACTGTAAGCAAGGATTCTCTTTTCAGTGCTCCCATCCACACTATTCCTTTAGGATACTGAGCATGCTAACATATGTGAGGATGTACTTTATTGTAGTTCTATTTGTATTCCCCTAACGGTTAATAAATCTGAGTGTTTTTAATATTTGTGTATTGTATGTAGTATTTGAGAAGTATCTACTGAGATCCCTTGCTTATTATTTATCAGTTATTTTTCCTTACTATTTATTCAGTTGTATGAGTCTGTTACATATTTTTGACATCAGTCCTTTTGGAAACATTTTTACTAATCCAAGTGGTTGCTACTTTGCTATGCTGGCTATTTCTTGTGATCTACAAAGGTTTTCAATTTTGATATCGTCTTAATCATCTACTTTTCCTCTGTGCTTTTTGTGGTAAAGATTAAAAAGCCATTGCCTAGACCAATGCCATAAATCTTTAAAGGGACTCACATAAAGACTATGAGCAGAATTCCTTACATAAATCTTCAGACCAGAATAAAGTGGATTGGTAAATTCAAGTCCCAAATGAATAAAACAACCATCCACAAATACTTCACCTGGTACAAGTTTCCTTCATGTGTATACAAAGGATAATATATTAGACAAGCAAAGTATATAAGAACTCATCACCTGAAAATCTGCTTTATAGGGAAGTGAGCTCTTTACAGTGAATGAAAATTATAAATGATTAGCAACATAAAAGCAAGGATGTCTTGGGAAAATAATAATCAAATTCAAAACATAATGGTAGTGTGAAAACCACGAACATTTTAATTTAAACATGGACTCTCCAATCTATTAAAACAATAATCAATACCATAATTTTCAGGGATACATAATCTAAAAATGTAAATTGAAAATAAAAATCATAAATATTAAGAGGAACAAAAGTACAGACTTTCTGGGTGCAATCAGAGTTAAGTAGCTATCAATCTAAAATAAACTGTTATAAATATATAATGTATTATATAAACCTAACAGTAACTATTAATCAAGATGCAGAGTAGGCCTGGTATACATAAAAGAAAGTAAGAAACATCACTAAAGTACATCACTGGAGCGATTATTTAATCACAGAGGAAGATGACATGAAAGGGCAACCAAGACCTATTAAAGAATTAGAAAACTACAAACTGAATATCAGTAGTAAGTCTTTATAAACCAATAATCCTTAAATAAAAACAGATTAAAATCTCTAAACCAAAGATAAGGAATGTCTAACTGCTATAAACAAACAAAACTAACAAACAAATTGAATAGCAGCTCATGAATTCAGGTTGACAGGACTGCAGCCATCTTAATTTGTACGTGCCACACTGCCCCAGAGTAGCTTTAGTTGGACTTACCAGGATAGTTTTCCTATAAATGAAACTGGCCAAAGATGTTAGCGTAGTATTCAGATCTTTACAGCTGTACCCTGAGGCTATCACATGCCTTACCCTGTTATGTTAGCTTATAATAAACCAGGTACATTCTGCCTAGATTGAGGTCATTTTCCTCCTAGATAAATATAACACTTATTATTCAAATTGTGTGGATTCAATTGACCTTGTGGCATCCCTGCTTTCAGTAAGTCTCTCAATAAATCTTCTCTGAAAATTCTAGATCTACCTCCCTGTCCTGCTTTTGGTCACATAGAACCTTACAGCCTGTTATATTGGAACTAGGTTGTTCAGTAGGAATGACTCATCCTTAATATACACACAAAGACTGAAAGTGAAGGTATGCTAGATTACACGACGTGTGCTTCTTTTGTGCTGGGAAGGACAACCACAGGGCTCACTTTGAGGCATTGGTTATGATCTTGTGGCCCAGAAAATCAAACTTAGAAAATGTTTAGTAGAGTTTCTACTTTTTCTATAATAAAATATTGTGTGAGCTAATAAAGTTATAATATGTAAAAGAAATTTAGCTTACAAATTACTTTAAAGCAGTATTTAAATGGATTTAATGAAATCACAAGAATATTCTGAAGTTCACTGAGTATCCATAGAGTCTCATCTCTGAGAGAACTGAACTCCAGAGACCACAGTGCTGTGGGATTCCCTTCCACATGAAAGGCAGAAACTGAAATATTCTCATATTCTCACTGCTCAGATGACTTTGCTTAAGCTACTGTTAAGTGAAGAGAAACATTTTTCTGCCTCAGTAGTAAGTTCACCCCATGGTTTACCAGACGTCCCTACTGTCATTCTACATTTGTTAACTAGTTAGCGCTAGACCCAGAGAATCATTCTGATGCCTAAATGGTGTGGAGAGCAGAGGCTGGTGCTAGCGCGGGCAGCAGAACCCTTTCTTTGGGGTTTCCAAGGTAGCACCATCATATTCTGTGGAAGATACAATCTGGGGAAAGGGTTGTAAAGCATCAAGCTAAGTCTCATGCCATTCCTGACTGAACAAATTTTTACAAATTAAACACAGAATTCTGTAGATTTTGATTAGTGTGCCTGGAGTTGGAGAATCTCTATTTGAAAACAATTCCCCCGATGACTTTGATTATCTCCCAGGTTAAGAAACACTGATCTAAATACCTCCGCCAAATCATAAGATTCAATTATGCAAAACCAGTTTTAGATTTGACTCTAAAATTCCACACATAGGAACATTCCACTTAGAAATGGTCTGTTAGGATCTGACAAGGCTGCTAAGAAAGAACATTTACTGTGAGCTGCCCCCCCCTCCCGTGGTTCACAGACCAGAGAATTGACATCAGCTGGGACAGGCCTACTAGGGCTGGCAGCAATCAACTGAGAACATTTTTGAGTGCATGTCAAAGAGTGGGTGGTCTTCGGTAGCTCCTGTTAATGGTTTTCTTAGAAGCGAATATTATTGTGTGATGATAAGATGACCCTAGTAAATAGATAGCAGAGGCAGAAAAAAACAAGAGAAGGAATAAAGGCAAGAAGTAGGGAAAACAGAAAGCATAAAGGGAGAATGAGGAGGAAAATAAGAATGAAGGTGGTTGGCATTTGTGGGACTACTTTATTTCTTTTTGTTTAAGAAACAATGGCGGAGAGACAAAACATTTCAGTTATAATACTGAATTTTTTTTTTTTTTTTTTTTTTTTTGGTTTTTTGAGACAAGGTTTCTCTGTGTAGCCCTGGCTGTCCTGGAACTCACTCTGTAGACCAGGCTGTCCTCGAACTCAGAAATCCACCTGCCTCTGCCTCTGCCTCCCAAGTGCTCGGATTAAAGGCATGAGCCACCACTGCCCGGCTATAATACTGATATTTTTTATGAAAGTTTGAATTTGGCTGTATCTTGCCTCAGTTTAGTTCTCTTTAGAATTTTCACTTTTATTGAAAATGAAAAGTGGAGCTCTGAGAAAAACATTTATTTCTTATCTTGTGGTCTTTGGTCAGTCTCTGAAATCTCGCAAAACTGTTCCAGTGTTGAAAACCTAGATTCGTAGTAGCACAGGAAATGTTCCCTGGCAGCCATACTACAGAGAAGAAAACCATCTTGGCAAGAGAATTATTTTGATGCAAGATTAACAGCAAAACTCCCATTGATGTTTTCTTTTTAAGAATAATTTCCATTTTTGAAAATGGAACTGGCTAGTCCTGATTTAATACCAGAAAACAAGTCTATCCAAGGCAAAATAATGCTGCAATGAGGCTACCAAAATATTACAGTGCTCTCTTTTATCTAAGCAGCAAGTTATCAGAGTCAAGTGACCATAATTCAGTGAGAGTATGTACCACTCATAATATAACACTAAGAGATAATTAATTCCCCTTGGCAAACACTTCAGAAGGTGTCAAAATCTTTGCATTTGTATTCTAAAATGAAGTCCTTATTTCTCGTGGCTTCAAAGTCTATCTTAATTGGAATCACATGGTTTAATATAATGTTACTAATTAATTGCTTAATATTTATACATTAACAAAAGACAACTTATTTCATTGTGCACATACTGATGTTAAATTAACGAAGACGCATTAGTAATGAGTTAAAACGCCTCCTGTAATATCGTTTTCACAGTAACAGTGATTGAAAACATTAGCTGCTTAATGACATTTCCCTTTTTCATTAATAGAACAATAATGCCACTCAAAAACGTACCTGGACATTTTCTGTTGTGATGCTGAAACTTTACATACTAAAGCCGAAAAATACTGAAAAGCTTTCTTAGAAAGCAAAAGGTAAAATTAATTCAGAAGTTTAGATTTCCTCTTTAATTAACTGATTTATTTATTCACTTTACATCCTGATCACACACATGCCCCACCTTCCTCCTGGTCCCCCCTAACACAACTCCTCCCCCTTCTCCTCCTCTCTCCTCTGAGAAGGAAGAAAGCATCCCCTGAGTATCAGCTCATTATAGCACATCAAGTCGCTGCAAAACTAGGTGCATCCTCTCCCACTGATGCCAGACAAGGCAGACCAGTTAGGAGAACAGGACCACAGGCAGGCAACAGATTCAGAGATAGCTGAATCCAGTTGTTGGGGGACCCACACGAAGACCATGCTGCACATCTGCTACATATGTAGTGGGGGAGAGGTCCAGTCATTGATTGTTCCTTGATTGGTGGTTGAGTCTCTGAGAACTCCCAAGGTTCCAGGTTGTTTGACTCTGTTGGTCTTCCTGTGGAATCCCTGTACCCTCCGGGTCTCTCAATCTTTCCTCCAACTCTTCCACAACACTACTGGCTCTGTCTAATGTTTGGTTGAGGGTTTCGGGATCTGCTTCCATAGGCTACTGGGTTGACCTCTCAGAGGACAGTTGTAATAGGCTCCTGTCTGCAAACATAACAGTTTATTAGTACAGTCAGAGATTAGTTCTAGCCCATGGAATGAGTCTCAAGTTGGGCCAGTCACTGGTTCGCCATTCTCTCTGTCTGGGCTCCATCTTTATCCTAGCACATCCTGTAGGCAGGACACATTTTGGGTGGAAGATTTTGATGGTGGGTTGCTGACCTTATCCCTCTACTGGGAGTTCTGTTAAGCAACAGGAGGTGGCTCCATATCCCCCAGTGCTAGGAGTCTAACCTAGAGTCACCCACATAGACTCCCTGGGGTCTCCCCAATCTCAGGGGATATGTCATATTGATGCCCTACTCCATCTGCCACCAATATTTCTTCTCTCTCCTGCTCTTCCTACATGCAACCCCCTACTCTATTCCCCTCCCCATCTCCTTCTCTTTTCCAGTTCCCTCCATCCATCCACCTCTGGCATGTAACTTATTTCCCCTTCTGAGTAAGATTCAAGCATCCTCCCTTGGCCCCTCCTTGTTATTTGACTTCTTGGTTCTGTGGAACAGCATGGAATGTCTTTCATTTACACAATAGAATACTACTCAGCTATGAAAATCAAGGACATCATGAATTTTGCAGGCAAATAGATGGGACTAGAAAATATCATCCTGAATAAGATAACCCAGACCCAGAAAGACATGTACGGTATATGCTCACTTTCAGGTCTAGTTTTCTTTAGAACTTATCCTGGAGAATGCAGATATAGCTTGAAAATGAGTGTTGAGTTGCTAAAGATAAAATATTGTAATATATTATCAATGATGTAAATTAAAATGTGTGGAATATAAAAATTGAAGTGTATTTTATAATATAACATGGTAGTTAGTATGCACCAAGCTAGGAATCCAGATATTTCACAGCTAGATGGTCTTTTATTGCATAGATACTACATTAACCAAATGATTAACTTAATTTCACCAATAAGTGGTAAGTTATCATTATGTGCTACTTGAATCCATGCATTGAATTGGACACAATGTACTTTGGTTTGTCTTTCTACAAAGAATGTTATAGCTAAACTATAGATATAGGAAATAATTAGATAATTCAGATAATGAAGCCTGTAGTTTGGACCATTCAAACAATCTGTTAAATAATATCCAAGACTTCCAAAGTGAAACTGAACCAAATTTAAGAAGGTGTGTGTGTGTTTGTGGGTCTGTCTGTCTGTCTGTGTCTGCCTTTGTCTGTGTCTGTATGAAAAAGAGGAAGAAACGTATAGGGATTGATTATCTACTAAAGGTTATTTGTATATTTACTATACATTTCTTACAATATGCTTGAAAATTTTAAAAATAAAAGCTTTCGTGAAAAATGGGTCCCATTGTGATTTCCTAAGTGATACACTGAATAAATATAAATAGTTATGATGATGAGAATATAACGTAAACTTTAAGAACATAAGGCTAGAGAAAGAAGGGATATAATTTACAGAGGCCGAAGCCTAAGGTCAAGTTCAATTTCATTAGCTGAGAGATTATGTTCAATAGTATTGTGCTATTATCATGTGGTTAGTCATCTCTGACATGATAGCTTTGAACTTGCATGAGTTCTCCATTGCAGTTTTGAATCAATGTTTGTACATTTATTTTATTTTCATTATCTGTATATAGGTGTATCTGTGTTGTGGTGTGTGAAGAATTCTGACGTCCTGCTTCCGGAGTTATAAGCACTACTGAGCTGCTTATTGTAATTACAGAGAACTGAATCCATGTCCTCAGCAAGAGCAACCAGTTCTCTTAACATCTGAGCCACTTCATCAACCCCTAGAGTCAATAAAATATCAGTTCTTTAAGACAGATAACAGTTTGCCTCCCCAATAGAACATTGGTAGTATTCTACAAATTAGAAAAGGTACAAGTTGCTGAATCCCGTTTTGAAAAAGTTCCAATCCAGGACATAGAAAAGAATGTTTTGTACTTACATTGCAGTGCATTTGGCATTTCAATTACACGTTATCATTCTGCAAAGATTAGAAAATACTTGACATAGAAGATTACCGAGCTCATTAAGTTATTTCTTTAACATTTTGTAGAGTTCCTGATTCTGATAGAATTTCCTCAGAACTATAAGAATGGAAGAAAATGAAGAGAGTACTTAATGGTTGGTGCAGCCAACCGTGCACACTTGGCAAGAGGATACATTTTTTAACCTTGAAGAAGGATATCAATTGTACGTTTGTGAGAGCAAAAGATGAACTGTGCCACTGTGGAAGACATTGGAGCAACTTTTTAAAGCACATTATAGGAAGTATGACTGCAGCATGAGTAAGATCCCATATATCACAGATAAATTACTGGCTCAGGATTTTTTTTCTCTTTGATATAATATTCTTACTAAATCTTTTAAAATTTCACACATGCATACAATATACTTCAATCATATTTACAACTCACTTCTTCTAAGTTTTACATATACCCCAAATTGTCCTCAGTTTTGTTTTATTCTCTTTCTAGAGCCCACTAGGTCCAATTTGTGCTGTGCACATCCACATGGGTGTGGGACCATTCACCTACCTGGGGCCACAACTTTAAAGAAGACTGACTCTCAGTACCAGCAGCCATCAACTATCAATAGTTCTTTAGGTGTAGGTGGGGTTCCTCCTCCGTGCTAGAATGATGACTAGTTTAATCTTGTGCAGTAAACCAAAGTTGTCATGAGTATAGGAGTGCAATGGTTCTGTAATGTCCAGAAAAGTTTCACTCTAGTCCCTCCCAACCTCTGATTCTTGCCATCTTTCTGCACTCTCTTGTACTATGGTCCCAGTGCCTCAGTAGTCTTAATTGGACTATGGAATTTTCTTTATTTCATTGTCTCTATAAAACAATTTTTGAAAATTTGAAAACTGGTTTCCTTAAGATGTTATAAAACACTGTAGCTATTAAAATTCATTAAGGAAACTAGAAAATAGGAGGTTTGAATAATTTTAAATCATCACAGAAAGTAATTCCACTGCCATCATTTCCACATGAAAGACATCCAGTGCACATGAAATCAGGACCAACTTTTTCTTTCTTTCTTTCTTCATTTCTTTCTTTCTTTCTTTCTTTCTTTCTTTCTTTCTTTCTTTCTTCCTTCCTTCCTTCCTTCCTTCCTTCCTTTCTTCCTTCCTTCCTTTCTTCTTTCTTTTTTTGAGATTTTTATTTATTTACAACATTTCTCCCTTTTTTTCTTTCCTCCATGAATATATATATATATATGTATATTATGTGTATATATATAATATATATAATAACAATATATATTTCTAGATATATCTTGGTAAGTTCATATAATGTCACTTTTTTGTATATTATCAGGCTGACTGGCATTGGAAAACAAATTATTGTGATCTTTCTTAGTGAAGTCATTATCCCCAGCATTCCTCAGCTGCTTATAGTTCTTTGTGTCGGGTTGAAGTGTCTTGGGCTTGTCTCCATCCTGTTTGGTGTGTTTGTTGTTGTGACACCTATGAATCACATCTATGAACAACATGGCACAATTGCCCTACAGATGAAGTAGTTGCACGCATAGCTTGGTGGCAACCAACAGCTCTCTAATTGGACTTATGACATTGCTCAACAGGAGAAAGATCATGCCTGGTACTGAAAGCCTCACCTACTACTAATTGCTAGTGGTCATTTGTTATTGGTGAAGAATGTGCAAAGACGAATTTCTTAATCCAGCCTAATTCCTAATAACTGTCTATAACATTTGTCTTAGTTTTATAACAGGAGACAACTACAGAAAATCACAATCAATCAAAATGTAGGGTTGTGGAGCTCAGTCCTAGTGGACACATCTACATATAATCTCCACACCTAAGGGCCATGGCACATTAGCAACATTAGAAGCTACACCCATAAATTTTCACCAACATGACCACCCACATGTGAGCTGAACAAGGATGACACCAACCTTCATTCTTGAGACTTGAACTCTTGGCATTCTGAACTTATACTTTATCAAAAACATAATTTTTTAAATGTTATATATTTTACTTGGATTTCATAACACTAGTAGTGTCTTCTGGAAAAATATTAATATCTTTCATATTTCTGACTTTGGAGAAGGACATAATGTTCTTGCCTCCATTTTCAGTATGAGTATAGGTAAACATTCTTCATGCAGTCTTTTATTAGGATCTACTAAGTATAGGGCAGGATTAAAAAAAAATTTTATTTGACTCCATTAATTAATCCTTTAGAGTTATGTTTTCCATTTTTAAAAACACAGTAAACAATAAATATGTATGGCATAAAATCATATATATGTCAAAGGAGAGAATTCATATATTGTGTTTTCTACAGACTGTACCCCAGTATAAGTAAAGTTTTCCTCCACAGTTCCCCCTTCCCCATCTCTTTGACTTCATTCCACAGATGGTATCTTCTTGTATCACCTGTCACCTTCCATAGTCATGGCAAGGAGTCCTACAGTCTCAGTCATTACAAGCTAACTTTCCTGAGAACACAAACCATATGTTGCTGATGTTGTTCACAGAGCAAATAGCAGTGGCTTAGTATCATATCAATAATTAATGTTTATTAAAATGGCATTGATTTTTTAACCAACTTTCACTTACTGAGCTTACTGGAAGTTATTTATCTTCTCATTTGTGCATTTGTGGCCACATAATTTATCTTCTACCCAGTGTTGGCCTTAGATATCCTTTGAGTCATTCATTAATTTACTCATTCACCTTACATTCTCTTGAGCTATAGAAAAAGATTGCCAATCAGGACAGCGTTGCCTGCTGATGGATTACTTATGCTATGATTCACCTTCAAGATTCTGATCACTTTAAGTACAATTGTACAGCATCCTGTGTGCTCTTTGTTGTGGAAAAAAACAAACTTAATGTTCCATAACTGACTCAGGTACAGATGATAATCAATGCAAAAGCCCACACTGGAGAGCAGCTTAGTCACCAAACCATTTTCCAACAGAATTAATTTTAAATGTTGAAGTTTTCAGAAATAGGAACTTTTAATATAGTATATGAAGTGGTAAGGAAGTCCTTGCATTTATGATATCTCTCTCTCTCTCTCTCTCTCTCTCTCTCTCTCTCTCCTTCTCCCTCACCCTCTCCCTCTCTTTCCCTATGTCTCCCTTCTCTTCTCTTCTCTTCTCTTCTCTTCTCTTCTCTTCTCTTCTCTTCTCTTCTCTTCTCTTCTCTTCTCTTCCCTTCCCTCCTTTCCTCTCCTCTTCTCTTCCTTCCATTCATTTCCTTTTGTAAGCCACATAACCAAAGTCTCCCATGCATTTTCAGTCACATAGAAACTCCTCTTGGCTCTCCTCTCCAGGAGTCCTCTGCAGTCATCCAGCAGTACAATACTAAAGAAAAGTGTTTTTCTTTAAATACATCATTCCTTTTCTACGTCTACTTTTGCTCAATGTCTTCTCCAAGGCCCACGCCATCACCAAGGCCCATGTTAGGTATTCTGTGCTTTCCCTTGTGGTCCAAGTGGCCTTCCTCCTTTCTCAGATTCAGTGACAATTTCCTCATTCACATTTGTCATGTACTACTCACAACCAATATGTATGCATTCATGCAAATAGGCTTTGCTGGGAGGGTGTGTGCTTGCACAAATAAGTGATTTGTTCCTTTATAACCCTTAACTGAGACCTAAGCGCAGAGTCAGGGTAAAACGTTTCTAGGGAAAGCACACAAAAGGGGCCTGGGAAGGGAGGTCAAGTAGATTGTTCAGTAGGTTCTTACATATTTTAGTATTAAAATTTGAATTTGGTGAGTTTTTGAAATAGCAAACTGTAGAAATGGTCTTGTTAGTTTTATCTTTTGTACATAACTTTCTGGCTTCTTTTAATTGGCATGACATGAAAACACATTAGTAATCAAAAGCATTATTATATAGCTTTTTGTGGAAAAGTATAAATTATAAGTTTGTATTTATAAAAACTAAGAAAATATGTTTCAGACAAAAGGCAGTGTTGTTGTATATAGTAAATCGATAATGTATTCATTGGATAAAGCTTACTAAAGTATTTGGTAACTTTTTTATCTTTTCATTTAATTTTTCTTTATGGTTAAATATTTAACCATCTTACTTAAAAGTGAACAAATTCTGGCTTATGCATACAACTCATTGTTTTGGTTTTTTGTTTTTCTAATAATGTACTTTACATGCTGTGCATTTTGAATCTGAAGCTCTATTTCAGGTATGACAGTGCCATTCATGTACATTTTGAATGTAGAAATATTTAGTTTTAAAATAAATAACTTTAAATAAAAATCCTCATAAAGAGGCTATGAATCATTCATCATTTTCATGAGAATCTCACTTTTTCAAAGTTCATATGTGATATGTTTTGTAACTAACGTTCAAACTGATACTCAAATAACTAAAAAAGATAATGTTCATGTGTGTATCCAGCAAATGAGGCCAGAAGGTAATATGCTCTTAGAATTGAAATATCTTACATTGGTGTCAGAACAAACAATAGTAAATGCACGGCAAACAGATCATATGTTTTTGAAAATACAGAAACACACAGGCAAACACCACATTTGAAGAACTCTTCTCCTTCAGGACAGTCTGGCTGGTCCTTGGGTAGTCATGGGATTTTGGCTCAGGCTGTTGGCAAATGAGCTTTGGAACACCCAATAAAACTTGAAGGAGAAGGATAGTTAGGAAAAGAGAGAGCTACAGGGTGGGAAACCCCAACATCTGCACAAAACTTGAAAGAACTCTTGTGAGTGGTTTGGCTGAGCTAAATGTGTGTCCACAGGACTGGAGACAGCCCATTAAAATGCACAGAGAAAAGCAGGGATCAAAGACTGAAGAGTCATAATAAAGATTGGATTTTCGTGCTCTGATCTTCCAGACTTAAGGAGTATTGATAAATAAATCCACATTCCTGTCTACATCCCAGAATGAGCAGTCTGTATAGTACAACCAATTAAAGCTTATCCCCGATTAGCTTACAAATAACTGAGACTCAGACTATGGTTATTTAGCTTTGCAAATTACTAGGGGGTAAACCCTAATCTACTTTTGTAACTGCTGGCCTGGCTACCTCTCCAGTGGTGTACCCCAGATACTTGCTGTGTCTCCTGGCCATGTGCTTATGGTCCATCTTCTTTTCATGACAGGTTCCTTTCTCCCCTTCCTTCTGCCCCCTTCTCTAACCAGGATACTCCAAACCCAGTAATTGGCTGTAGCCAGTTTTATTTAACCAAAAGTTTTAAATCAAGGAACAAGATTTTCACAACAAAAGCTTGTAAATATGAGAAGTCATTAGTAGGTCTAGACCTTCCAGTATAGAGTTTAGCATTACAACACATAGCAGCAAACCAAACTTCAGCAAGTCTGCATGAGAAAAGACACATTAGGCTATAAAGATTCTTCAAGGACTAAAATCACCAAAGTCAAGCCTCATTGTTCTTTGCTAGGCCAGGTAGCCAGGTAGTTGTTGCTATTGCCTAGATCATACATCTAGTGTCAACTTAAGTATCATTGCTTACAATTGTGACTCTATAGATGGACAAATACCTTCGTATTTTTTATTAAGACTGACATAAAGCTTAGAAACTAGGAATGCCCTACAGTGACACTAAAAGTAAGTTGCAAATAACATCAAGTCAGATTTTCATTATTACAAAATTATGTGATGCACTCACTGGGGTCAGCATTGAAAAGCAATAAACTTCTGATTCAGGAAGAAGCACCAAAGAACGTCAGATGTTCAAGTTGAACAACAAAAGCCATACCCCAAAGAGACTATGGCCTGACTAATCCTGACTTTAGAGAGCAGAAGAATGGGTGTAATTACCTCCAGAAATTTTATTAATTGCATAGACAGTAATTGAATAATATGGGAAGATTGAGATTTATGGAAAATGGTCACATTGGAATTTTCCAGAGTAAGGGAAATGTAAAATCTTAGTGATGCTCAGATGACCTCATCTTTTATGAAAACTCATTTGTTATGTATTTGAAATACTTAGCATACATGTAACTTGAAACTGTTATCAATCACATAAAGTTTCTATAATGAAATTCCACGTGGTTGGTTAATTTACTAACAACTATTTTGTGTTCAAGAGGTGTACAGTCTATCGTTTGTTTTTAATCATGGCTACAATTTAACTAAAAAGTACACTTTAAAGTGCCAAATCAATTAGTAGAATATATAAATAAATTATTATTGAAGTATAATACTTTAAAATGTTATAATCAACTTTCATATGTAGGCTTTCTCAGATAATAGAATTCAAAATCTAAAATTCATGTAGTTTAATAATTAACATTTAAGAAGAAATGAATATACATTTTTTTCTTCACTCTGTCTGTTAAGAGAGCCTAGAAGAAATTCCACCTCTGAAAATAACACCCAGCTGTTAGCCAGCTGTGGCAATGTACGCCTATAATGCCAGCTTCTTTGATGCCTGAGGGAGTAAGATGGCAAGAATAAGCCCTTTCTGGAAAAGACAGCCACTTCAAGCTCAGTGCAGGCAACTAAATGAAGCAGTGTGTCAATACTAAAACAACATCAGAAGTTAAAGGAGACTGGGGTTAAACAAGACCTGCACAATGACATCAACAGTTGACACCATTGCATGAAGGTTAGAAATTTCATAAGGCTTTATCCCCGATTAAGACCTATAATTAGATAATTAGAGACATTCCTCTTTAGGGGAGAGCCCCATGATAGGTCATCCAAGTCTAAATGTATATAGCAGGTTGAATTTGTTTACTCATATATAGGTAGTTCAGTATATATAGTAGATAGATAAAAGATGGATGGATAGATGATAGATAGGTAGATAGACAGATGGATATAGATGGATGGAAAGATAGATGAATGGATGGATAGATAGATTGATAGATATATAGATAGATATAAAAATTCAAGCAGAGGTCGTGACATTCATTGAGAGAGAAAGAGAAGAGAGAAGTTGAATAAGGTGAATATGAGATAGATAAGGTATAAATAATGATGTATAAAATGTTCAAAAACAGTAACAAAATAAATGCTTAAAGGGGGTGTGACACTGAGAATATAGCCCATTAGGAAAATGTTTTGCTAGCATGTAGTTAGCCCTGGTTCAATAGCACTGGTAGTGTTTGGGTCTTTTTTACTATGACCACATAGCAATCAAAGGAGTCAAATGAGTAGGATGGTCTAAGGATATCTTAAAGTGCTGGAAAGTTAGGAAATTTTCAACCACTGTCAATAGTGGATAACTCAAAAGAGCATTGGGAACAATCTAAAGAACATTATATAATTTGATGAATATTTAGGCCAGTGGTTTTCATTCTTCCTAATGCTGCAGCACTTCAATGTTCTCATGTTATGGTGACCCCTCAAAATAAAATTGTTTGATAGCTATTTCATAGATGTAATTTTGCTACTGTTATGAATCCTAATGTAAATATTTTTGAGATAGAGTGCCAAAGGGGTGACATCCCACAGGTTGAGAACCACTAATCTAACCAATGCTGATTCCAGTAGACAGATAATAAATTAATAGAGAAATTTAATTGGTGAATTAATGTGTGGGAAAGAAGGAGCAATATCCATCCCAAAGAATTGAAAATAATTTATGTAACTATTCAAACCTCTCAAGAGGGGTACAGAAGTCCACTCTTTAAATATAATATCATAACATGCTTCTAAAGGATAAAAGGAGAGAAAATAGATGGATTTTATGGGGGAGTGACCTTAAAGACACCAATTCAGCCACCTGATTAGTTAGTGCTTGACGTATGTGCTGTGAATGGCACTTTCTCTATAGAAACGTCCACCCAAAGCCTTACCACCACAAAAACAAGTCAACTCCAATATATTCTTCCTTAGCACTCTCCAACATCGCCAAGGTTATCAAAACCAAGCAAACTCTGAGATATAATCACAGTCAAAACGAGCAGTGCATATAGAATCCTCAATAGGCTCCTGGACCAGAAAATAAGATTAGATTAAAAAAAGCTAAGGAAACCAATGAAAAGCATAAAGACATCAAGTAACTAACTTATCTACATGGTTCAATAGTTATAACAAAGTATCCGAACTTCTGCTAGCTGTCAATACTAGAAAGAATCAGGTGTGAGATACAGGGGAACTCTTTGTACCATCTGCTCAATTTTTCTATAATAAAACTGTACTAAAATATTTTTTTGATTAGCTTGGAATGTACAAAGCCATGAAGAAATGAAATTTTAAGTTGTTCCATACAACTGGAGGGTGTAACTTGTGGAAGGAAATGAAGTCTGGGGAGCAGCCATGAAGGTATTTCATACTTCAGCGGTTCCGTACACTATGCTAAGCAATCAGGACCTAATCCTCTATAAGAATTAATTGGAAAGAGACCACACAGACACAAAAATAAGCAAGTTTGTAGCATTTCATCTCAAACTGGACTTTACAAGAAATTGGGCAGGCTGCTGTTTTCTTGGAAAAGTGTTTTGAAGAACTAGAAAATATAAGAAGGCCAACAAATAGCTGTAAAGATGAAAGTGACATTACCCATTCATAACTCCACACCTATGCCTTATAGTGGTGGTTGCTAATTTTATATTGATTTCTTGTGTTTTGTTGGTTATGCCTGCTGACTATTTTCTGGGCAATTGGCTAAGTTACTAGGATACAGAAACACATGCAAGGTCACTTTATCTGTTGTTTTTAACCACAAGAGCTTAGGCTCTTGTGTAATAATTATCACTAAACATTTGCAAGGAGATAGCTACTAGGCATTCATGCATTTGAAATTTTTATATTAAGGATTTCTTCATATTTGAGGAAGTAAGAAATGGGTTCTCAAAATTTCACCCATGAAAAATGTAAGGTATCAATCAGGAGGAATTTTAAAAAGAAAAGGAAAAAAATAGAAAAAAAAAGAATTTTCTTTGGCATGCATATGCTGTACATTACCAATCTTAAGTGTTCGTGTGTCTGTGGTCAACAAGCTTAGGCAATTCTACTTACTCCCTGAGTAGGGTTTCAGCTAAAGGCTATATGTCAATTTTACACATGAAGACTGTGGAGAATTTATCTTTTTTTTTCCCTCCCCAAAATTCTCATTCCGGACAGCTCTCATTTGCAAGGTTTTTTTTAAATGATGTTATTTAGGTATGGAAATACAATATGAATATGAATTCTAGAAATTAGCATGATGGTTGAGTTTGCATTGTAAGCACAAGCGTTTATTCTAAGGACATGTAGGTCTGCACACAGTTGTAAGGAGTTTGCCAATGTAGAAGCACAGGCTGTGGACTACACAAATAAGACAGAACATTTGAGTGTCCCCGGTATAGAGGAGCACCATCCAGGGAGACGTAAGGCAACAGACTGCAACCACTGCTGCCATTCTGCTAAGAAAGTACTTCTGAGATCTGATAGGGCTTTCTGGGTGCATTTATACATTTTACTGAAGGGTGCACAAACTTCATCCTCTGTGTAATCTTTAATAAATTGGACACAGCTCAAAATCATTGTGTGAGGAAACAATTAGATGCACTTGCAAGGTGCTGAATTCTGATGCAGGTCTCTTTAGCCCTCAGAAATAGTACATACTAACTCAAGAGCTGGTACACAGCCTAAATCTTGAGCCTTAATGAAAGTAATATCATATTAAGATTCGTCCTACACAGATGTTGGAATGCCAAAAAAACCTGAGAAACAGAATCAGTACTTTCATATAGAACATTCTGCAATATAAACTGGTTGGCTTTTGTGGATATTTTTGCCATGAACCCCAAACAGACATTCACAGCTTTATCAGAAGATGCTGCATACCATTTTCAAACCTAGACTTTGATCATCTATATGCCTTGAATTTCCTGTTATTGTTGCCCTGATCCTTCATGGGAAAAACATTTTAGAGTCATCTCATGTTTTCCTGGGTATGAATCTGCGTTTAGGAGAAAATTGAATTTAAACAAACTTAACCTTATCAATTTAAGTAGGATTTTTTCTATTAATATTTTAGAAACTTATATTTTTATGTGAAATAACATTGCTGTTGCATTGTTTTGTGCAACATATTTTTTTAAATTTAAGTTTTAACAGTCAACCTGAACCATTTCTTTTTTAAACATTTTATTATTGTATTGTATGTATATAAGAGTTTTACCTCTATTTATGTTTATGTGCTTCTTACATGACTATTGCCTTCAGGGGCATAAGAGGGTGCCAGATGTCCTCATATTGGAGTTTCAGATAATTGTAAGCCCATTTAAATCCTGAGAATTGAACCCTGGGCCTTTGAAAAAGCTTCCATACTCTTAACTACTGACCCATTTCTCTAACCCAGGAGCACTTTTAGGAAATGCGCTATCCTTGAACTACTGAAATGAACACTAAACAAAGTATTTCTCTGTGCTAATTTTTCATGGGTTTTACTTTTAAAGTTTTCCATATTTTATTATAGTGTTGACATTCAGTTTTGTTTGTTCCACTTTTCCAGATATAAAGTTAAAAATGTCCCTGGCTTTCTGAAGCAAGTGAAGAGTTTACAAATCAGCTTGTGCCCTTAGATGAAAGACAGAAACAAATAGCCTGGTGGCTTGGTTGCTCATGCAGCAAACGTGGAGCCCAGATGCTCCGTGTGGAGGAAGGAGGATAACTAGTGGCATGAAATCTTGTACATGCCTGGATGTGAGTCTCACACTTCTTCATGTTTAATTTACCAAACCAGAGCCTGTGCTATTGGCTGAGTTCAATGAGCTGGGGAATATATTTCTTCCTGGAGAAGGCATTAGATTCAGATAATGAAAAATTAGTTTCATTCCTCATCCCAAGAATTTCTCAGATTTTTTCTCCCAGATTTTTCTAGAAATGGCTCAAAATGGTTATGTTTAATGATGTTTCTAAAACTCAAATTCAATTCTATTTATTCCTCATTTCTTCTCTAGTTACAGACAGACAGATAGACAAGACATGAATGGCAAACATGTAGACAATAGATGGTAGACAAATAGACATATAGCTAAATGAAAACATATACCTGTGGTCTGTATGAGATGCAACTATTCTCAGGTTGGTGAATTTTGTTAAGCCAGGTACAGTGTGATGTCATAGACATAGTTATCAAATCTATTTAATTGCAGCCTGTTCATGAATGTGTTCATTCAGAAATATTTATTCAAAATAGTTGTAAACTAGACTAATTTTAATATAGTGCTCCCATAGATTTATATTAAAATATTTGTTTAATATCCACCAGGGACTGATTCATCAAATACATTGTTTATCATATTCAGTGATAAGACAATGAAATGTTTCTTAAGATGAAAAGCACCATACAGTTCTGTTTTATTTTCCTTCTGGTAAATTTGGAATAAATCAGTGCTTACAGAGCTTACTCAGGTTACATAGCAAAATTCAAACTGTTTTTCTAATACTCAATTTTATTTTGATTGAATGTCTAATTATCTTGCTTTCTGAATTTTTCTCAATCAAATGCTGTTTAAAGTTTGTTAGATTTATAAGGATTATTTAAAAATAACAATAACATTATTCAGATAAGGAATGTGTACAGTTTCATTTTGTGCAAGATGTCACTTGAAGTACTACTAAAATTGTTTTTATATTACCAATAGATGTTGCCCTGGTGCCTCAACTGTCACCTTGCACAGCTTGGAGTCATCAGGTGTTAACCAAATGATTGGCCAGTTCACATTGGTTGACAGCTATGTTGATGACTGTCTTGACTCATGGTTGATGCGTGACAGCCAGGCCTATGTGGGCAGCACTAGTCAAGTGGGCCTGAGGTATATAAGAAAGTAAGCTGAGTAAGCTTGCAAAAAGCAACACTCCATGGGTTCTGATTCAAGCCTCTATTAACTACCTTCACTGTGTTCCCTCAATTATCCATGATGACTTGGCAAGTGTAAGTCAAATTAATCCTTTCCTCCCCAAATTGCTTTTGGTCAGAGTCTTAAACATAGTCACAAAGAGAAAACTATGACAGATACCTTAGATTTATTTCACAAATAAATTTATTTTTGTAAGCAATGACATAATGCTAAATTAGTAGGAACCAGTTTTGTCGGAGGGCGGGGTGAAGAGGAACCATAGTTGGCGTCATTTACTGACTTGAGGCTGTCATCATGGAGTAACTGGCATGGGCATGAAGATGAGGTGCCCAGTATCTACCTGGCATGTATAATGTCAACCATGCCTATACAAGACAAAAATAAAATTAAGCTCACAAACACTTAAAATCCTATGTGTATAGAAGAAGTTATAAAGATGTAGACTTTGGATCTGGTTAATTCTGTTGTTTGGGTTTATTTTATTTAAAAATGTTCATAAAATTAAGTTTTAAAAATGTTAGTAAAGTGAACATGATATAAACATTTTTTAGAATCTATTATGATTCTGGATATACGATTTGTTAATTTGTATAACTTAACATTGAAAAATAAGTACCTTTAATTTTTGACAAAAATTTTAAGTCCTTGACAACTATTTTTAGCATATAACAACTCAAACATAGCAGTGTTTGTTCTTTCATTATTTTCTGAGTCATTGTGTTTCTCTCATTTGCAAATGCTAATATTGTGAAAGGCTTTCCAATCCTCCCTGAGAGTGACTGTATCAGTTTTCAATTAGAATGAAAGTTAATGACATGGCAGTTTCACAATACTAAATAAACAAAGTATTTTTTCATCTGCGGCTTGAGAAAATTTAGACACGGTGAATTAGCTGTGGATAATTATCAATTTAGTATTTGATATCTATTTTAAACAAGCTATGGCAATAGAATTTATGCTTTCACCATAGAACTAAAAGTCACAGCTCTAGATGATGAACATCAAAAAGAAGTTTTCAGCATCTTTCGTAGACAGAAAACTATAATTGGAAGAGAAAGACAAGATAAATTTGGATAGGATGTAACCAAGGGCAACCATTCACTGTCAATGTTTCTGTTTGTATAGGAAGGAGGCAGTCACTGAAGAGAACATCCTGCCTCTTTGCCAGTGTCTTTCTTGCAGGCTATGAGGTAGTCCGACACTAATCAAACGGAAAAAAATTCACAAATCTGTCCTGCAAAGGAATGCAGAGGAGTTACTTTAAGAGAAGAAAGCGTCCAGGTCAACACCATTAGACATTACTGTGGAAACCCCATAAGATTAATAGACATTTAAGGGTGTGTGGGGAGAGTGTTATGATGTGAAACTGTAAAACCCGAGCTTGCACTGTCAGCAAATAAGACTTAGAGAATTGCTCAACTTCAACTGGGGAAACTCTGAACAACCTAACACTTTGCCTCCTCCCCTACATTCAGCAGAAACTGTGATTTATATATGTTGGCTCAGTGAGAGCACAGGTTCACATAAGGTTCTTAATCCTGTAATTTTTTTAGAGCCACATAAAGTCTGCTTTTAAGAACTAAGTATGCTGAAAATTTCAGCGCTAGGAAATGCCTGCTATTTGCTGAAGCTTTTAGGTACTCTTATAGATCACTAATAATTTCAGTTTTAGAAGATGAGAGAAATCCAGCTACAACATAAACATAGCTTTTTATTGATGTCAAAATTATTGCTAAGATTATTTTCTTATAAAATTTATAACACTGGGTCTACCTATAACCAGTTTTTACTTAAGTTTCTTATAAAAGTGTCCTGCTTCTGTATGGTTGTAGTGTTTTTAAACAAGCTAATGTTTGTTGAAATAGTTTATACCTGAATGTCGAAGAAAGAATGAAGAAATAAAGTAAGACTTTGAATGGTATAATAATTATGTAATTTGAACACTCTCCTCTTGGTTATACATCTTTCATATATAGATTTGTCTGAATGTCCTGTTCCTCTCTAAAATTCTCCGGATAAATTGTTTAAGCATTTCTTAGAATGACAGTATAGGGAAGACAGTTCAAATCTGGAAACATTGTGGGAACAAAGAAGGAGAGAAAAGTTTCAGAGGGAAAGGGAGAAAAGAGTCAGAAGCAGTCATCCTTCAAGTCTCACACAGGACAGCTGATGGCTGCTTGAACAGCTTTTGAAATGAGTGGGCAGGAACTACACCTGAATTTTATGAATGTGTACAGCTCCAGGATGCCAGTTTTATCTATAAAATTCAAGAAACTAATGATCTCTGATGAATTTCCCAGACCTGCTCATGATGCTATCATTTGTATTATTCTCTTTTTCACCCTCCACATAGAAATATGTGGTAAAAAGCAATGTACTAATATGGAAGTCCAATGTATCACTATATAATTGACTTAAATTACTATTTTCTTTTGAACACCAATATGTACCAAGCTCATCAGCATTTTATATTTTCTCTAGCTTCTGTCCTATTTTCTTTCCTTTCAGTAAGGGGTATGAAAAAGTATGCATCTTGTACATCTCTCTCTCTGTCTCTTTCTCTCTCTGACTCTGTTTCTGTCTCTCTCTGACTCTGTCGATCTCTCTCTCTCTCTCTCTCTCTCTCTCTCTCTCTCTCTCTCTCTCTCTCTCCTCTCTCCCCTCTCTCAAGTTTTCAGTCTTCTTCCCATCCTTATGATTAAACCACAAGTCAATCTTTTAACTTCTGAATCGAAGGGTACACCAAATTGTGTGTGTGTGTGTGTGTGTGTGTGTGTGTGTGTGTGTGTGTGTGTGTGTGTGTATGTGATAATCAATAGCCATAACCCTGCTTATCAACTTCAAAAATTTCTTCCCTGACATTATTTTTGTCTTTTAAAGTCTCTAAGCACTTTGGTGCATATTTAAGATATTGTAGACACTCTGCATAAATAAAGAACCTGCAAATAACTTTAAAATGTCACTCTGTCCAATTAGTTGCCCCCGTGCCATTCAGGACATGCTCTTGCTAATCACTGAAAGTTTATCCCACAATTACATTCATAAGAAAATGAGTAACGAGTACCCAAATAACCTCGTAGAATTTTCCTCATATGACTTGGGGTTTGGTATATTTTTCCTATCCACTCCCGCCCCACCTTGGCTTCTGCTCTCTCCAGACTGTCCTAGACCTGGCGCGAGTGAGGCGACTCAGCTTTCATCATCTGTTCTGGCCAGCGGAATGTTCTCTGATGCTCTTCTTGGCTAACCATGGCTCCTACTTTCATTTTCACTATGGGCACAGCCATTCAGTGGCTCCCACTGGAAACTTTTTTTCCAGACATTCCTTTGGAATCATTGCATTTCCATAATGGCCACTGGATTCCATGACTGTTTTCTGTGGTCCACTATCTTCACATTCTCATAACAGTTTGTAGGTGACAGGCAGGAAGTAGCTTCCGCTGGTGCATGCAGTTTTTTCCTTATGGGAAGCAAACATTAAAATTTTATTTATTGTCATGAAAGACAGTTTACAATGATCCTTCTATATTTCCTATTTTCCTTGTTTTGTTTTGTTTTTCTCTCTGCATATTCTTTCTCCTTGGGATATCCCACAGAAACACATTTTAATTTGGCAAAAGCCTTACCTGAGGAATTTTAACTAAAGAATACAAATTCAGTTAGTTCCCAATAATAAAAATATAAAAATGCCCAATTTTCTATTTAGTTCGCTTAAAAAAAAAAAAAGCATATAGAATCACATAAGACCTGGGTGAAATTTCTCCAGGTATTTAAAATTAACTATACTATATGATAAAGTCTTAGATTTTTATCCTTTAGTAATTTTTTTCTGTATTTCATTCTCACCTAGAATCTGTAGGTTGCAAATCAATATAAAGTCTCCTATCTGATCCATTTGCATACCACAAAGTCTATGAACTGGTAATGTACCCATTTCTCATTGAAAAAATTGTCATATAAGAACTGTTTGTGTTACGAAGGAAACTTTACTTTTATAAAGAGCAACATTGTAGAGTAATGACACAATGGTAAAGTGTTGTCTTGTTTGAATATCTTGAGTCTTCATCATGAAGCACTCCACTGTAGCTGTAACTTTTCTTGTTGGGTTTCAAACACTCAACAGCTAAGAGCTCATCAAAAAGGAAATCAGGACATAGGTTTTCTATCAAATTATCAATTTCTTTAGACTTTTATGCTATTGTAATTAAGCTTACATTATCCTTAACAAGAATGAAACAGTCATAAAGAAATAGAAACCTAAAATAATACAGCCACACAGTATATTCTTTCTGGTAAATGCATAGAGTAAAAAAAGCAACAAATTAAACCATAACACTAAAAGATTTACTAAATTATGAGGAAAACCAGTAAGATGGAAAGAAACTACAAAACATTAAATAGGGAATCTTATAGGAAGTCTTTGAAAATCAATAATGACTTTAAGTCTGAATAGATTATGTTATCCAATTAAAAGAACTGTGGTGACTAGAAATCACAGACACACACAGACACACAGACACAGACAGACACACACAGACACACAGACACAGACAGACACACACACACACAGACAGACAGACACACACACACACACACACAGTTAAAAGAAACTTAAGGACACTTCGCAGCCTGAAAATAATGGAATGATAAAAACTACATTTCGTGCACTGGTAACAATTAAAGAGCATTGATTCTAGACAAAACAAAATTTAAGGCAAAGCCCACCACACAAGATACCACACTACATTGCTCTACACCAGTAAAGGCGTTTATTATATGAAGAGGATATAAGAAGTATATATACACACAACATTTCTCAATAACAGTACATTTGATTATCTAAAGGACATATTAACAATTCTGAAAATATAAACAGTAAAATCATATATCATAAAAGAGGTTTCTGTGCCCAATTTCAGCAATAAGCCATAAGACAGGAAATCAATTAGGAAATATTTAACATGAATAATCAAATGGACTTACAAGAAATCTACAAACTATTCTGTCTCATAGCAGAAAAGTACACATGAAACATACCTGTAACTCTTATGTTGTGTTACAAAACAAATCTCAGCACATTGAAAATGGCAAAGGCAAAGTTCTAACTATAATGGTTCAAATCTAAAATCAAATATAATAGTGGCAGGAACTCAGAATATTCATAAATGAAAAAGTGCTCCTAAACAAACAGTATGGAAAAGAAGTTTAAGAAGATTTTAAACAAATATCTTAAAAGCACTGAAAAAAACTGCAGCAAAAAGCATATAAGATACGGTAAAAGCAGAGTTGTTAAGAAAAATTTTAGTGTACTTCATCCCAAGACAAAATACTGGTGCAAGTAAAGTAGCTTCACACAGCAAGGGTCTAGAAAAAGCAAACAAACAAACAAACAAATAAAATCAAACACGATCAAAGTACAAAGTCAACAGAAGGAAAAAAACAGTAACATTAGAAAAATAAGTGAAATTTAGATAATAGGAAAAAAAAACAGTAAAGCTAGAAGTTATAATTTTTATCGCCAGCAAACTAACCAAGATAAAAATTTACCAGTCTAAAAATAATACATAAAAGTTTAAACCATACAACTGATATAACATGAAAGCCATTAAGAGAGTACTGTGCACAAATGCATACAAAGACTCAATTAATTTATAAGTAATGGACAAACTGCTAGAAAGTGACAACTTATTGATATTTAAACATATAAATAGAAAACACAAGAATATTACTAGTGAATAACAGATTGACTCAATATTAAACAAAATCCCAGGAAAGTATGACATATATCCAAATGGTTTCCTGGGCTAACTCTATCTAGGACTTAACCATCATTTATAAACTGAACTAAGAAAACATTTCCGAATTCATTTTATCAGGAAGAGATTAGCATTGTAAGTGCCCAAAAGCTACAATAAGAGAAAATCATAAGTTGACATCATAGGCAGACATATCTGAAAATCTGATATAAAACTTGAACCTGTTAGTACTTATCTATGTGACTCAAGGACATTTAAACACATATAAATCACTAAATACTACATATGATACTAAGCAATAAAGGGTAAGTGTAATATGATTTTAGTAGGTGGCAAAATGGATTGACAAAATTTAATCTATCCTTGACAACAAAAAGATTCAATAACTTCTGTAGAAAAAAACTATTTCAGCATAACCTAAAATCTTTTTTCTCTGAATTTCCAATCTTGTACATATAATACTTCTGCCATACTGGGTAGTCTACTCAGAGCAATAAACCAAGAAAAAGAAAGACATTTCATCCAATCAATGATAAATGACAATGAAAATGCAGTAGATATAAAACCAGATGCATAGACAGAACAGTGTCAAGAATCAAACTCCACAGATCTAGGTAACAAAACCATTATATGACTGCCCTCCAAAAGGCCCAACAAGCAGCTGAAAGAGTTAGATGCAGATATTTGCACCCAACCAATGGAGAGAAGCTGCTGACTCCTGTGGTCGAATGATGGAAAAGCTGGAAGAAGCTGAGGAGGAGGGTGACCCTATAGGAGGATGACCCTATAAGAGGACCAGCAGTCTCAATTATCTGGACCCCCGAGATCTCTCAGATCCTGGACCACCAACCAGGCAGCTTACACCAGCTGATATGAGGCCCCCAATACATATACAGCAGAGGACTGCTGGGTCTGGGTTCAGTCAGAGAAGATGCACTTATATCCCTCAAGAGACTGGAGGCCCCAGGGAGTGTAGAGGTCTGGTGGGGTGGGGGTGGGGGTGGGGACATCCTCATGGGGACAGAGGTTGGGGAGAAGGCATGGGATGTGGAACAGTTGGAGGGTAGACCAGGAGGGGAATAAAATCTGGAGTGTAAAAAAATAAAGAATGAAAAGAGTATGGAGGGGGAAGAAAAGTCTCTCCAATGTGTAGAGAAAGGTGGATATCCACATGCAAAATAATTAACTTGGTTCCTTGTTTGACACTATGTACAACACTTAATTCAAAATGGATTAGACTTAAATGTAAGTTTTTGCAGCTAGAAAATACAGGAAAATATTTTGCCCTTTTTCTTGGCTTTTCTTGAGACGGCAAGGACTGTGACACAAGAGAAATCAAAGTAAAGAAAAGGGCAACCAATGGAATGGAAAATGTATTTACAAACCAATATGTGATACATGACTAATGTATAAAATATATTTAAAAAAAAACTTTTGCAGGGGCTGGAGGGATGTCTCAGTGGTGAAGAATACTTGCAGAGGACCTGAGTTTGCATCCCAGCACCCACATGAAGGCTTACAGCTGTCAGTAACTCCAGTCCAAGGGGTTCTGGCACCCTCTTCTGGCCTCCTTTGGCTGCAGGACTACCCACAGGTGCTAATGTGTGGGCAGCACACTCCTCTGCATCAAATAAAAACAAATGAATCATTTAAAAAAAAGAAACCTGTGTATCTCAAAATCAGAAATACCATAGACAAAAGATCTGAACAGACATTTCCAAAGAATGCATACAGATGATAGATAAAGATATGCAAATGTGCTCAGCATCATTAATCATTAGGGAAACACAAACCAAAACTAACATTTTAAGAGATGACAAATGTTGACAAAATATGAATAAAAACAAAAGACAAAAGAATACTCATACACATAGAGCAGAAGTGTAAATTGGTGTAGCTAATATGTGAAACAGTTTGAGCTTTCTCAAAAGTTAATAATAAAGCCAAAGAAAGATAAAATATCTTACTCCTGAGGTTGTACCAATAGCCTAAACTCAGGAACTCAGGAAGAAGTCAACGTTTTCATGTTCCTTCTAACATTTTTAAAATATCTAAGCCAGAAAATGTTTAAAAGCATTCATGAACAAATGAAACTAAAATCGTGTTTGTGCAATAAAATCTTATTGAGCAATAAAAAATTTCTACCATTAAAACAACACAGATAAACAACAAGGCAATGTGGTAATAGAAATAGGCCGGGCACAGAAAGATGAATCCCACACGATCTCACTTAGACACACAATCTTAAAACATTGGTGACTATTGCAAATATCACACTATTGTACTACAATAGATAAACTTGTCAAGTTGACATGCTTCAGAGATGACTAGAAGGCTGAGAAAACATATTCTAGCAGTGCCTGTAAAGGCACGGACTGAGGCCACCTGCATTTGTAAGTAACTGAGACAAAGTGACCCAACCTGAACATGGTTCATGCTCACCCCGTAGGTTGAATTCCCATATGGAAAAAATCCAAGAGATAGGTTAGCTGCGAGCAAAGCTTCCCTCCCTTTTCTCTTCCCTCCCTTAGCCTTACCCATCCTCCTTTCTTTCTCCCTACATCTCTCCCCTCTGCAGTCTTTTCTAACCACCATGAGCTGAACAACTTTGTCCTGATGTTCTGCCTTGCTGTTGTCCAACTCTACACAGCTACCTGAGCATGGACTCAAAGCTCTGGGACTGGGGGCTACAATAAGTGTTCTCGATTTCTTATTGTTTTGTATTCAATCACAGTAACAAAAATTCTGGCAAATTTAGGTGGCTCCTGAGAAATCGGTGATGAAGAAATGGAAACATACAGGTCAACTGTACAAAATTTGACTGAACATTTTGGAGATCTACGTATGGAGACTTACTGATTTAATTACAGTAATTATAATACCATATGTAGACATATCAAACTATCACAATGTATATTTTGAATATGTTTTGTTTTCTCAATTAAGCATTTTAAATGGTATTTTATTTTATGAATGGTATTCTGAAGGGAACTTTCAGAAACAAGATATTTACAATTATTACAATCACCTAGTTGTATAAAATAGCTTTGTGACTGTGAGAATGCAACACATCTTAAACCTGAAAAACTGCAACTTTGAATTCAAGCAGAATACTGTAGAAGTATTCCTTCATATTTCAGGTCTGTCTGTTCCTTTGTACAATAATGTCAGACAGCTTGAATATTTTCGCAGTGTAACACTACTTCTTACATTTTTTCCTTTGCTGATTAGAAGTGGCACTTAATGCATGACTTCTGGATAATTTTCAAACTCAAGTCTGTTACTTTCATTTATATTATTTTACTCATGCAAATTTCATTCTCAAAGCTTAGTCCAATTCAATAATGTAGATGCTTGGGGAATTTTTTTCTTGAAAATGGTAATGTCTCAAACCACATCTATGAATGATTTAAATATTTAAATACTCATGAAAATGAGGTCAAGCTTTTTGCTAAAAATTCCACTTAGCTTCTTTTTAAAGTTCTTACTTTATGAAGATCTTTCTTGGCATGAACAGAAGACTGTGACTCACATAATGAGTAGACAGTTATGTGTCATAAGAATGTGAAAGGGTCATAGTCAGTCACATTAAGTAGGTGGGAAGAAAGAAGATGCCCTTCCATGTAGAGGTGAAATGAGGCTCTCATATTTTAAAGTACAACTTCCCTGGCATAAACTTTGCCTCTCTTTGCTGTCCTCCTATAAGAGAGAAATATCCTTATACTGGCATAAGTCACATGGGTGGCTGGATAGCCCACTTCATTTTTGTATTTGTGTTTCTGTGAGTTGCTGTAGACATAGAGTAGACACTGGCAGCCTATGCAGTAGTCAAATGAAGACTTAAAATAATGGCCATTAATGTACAGAGGTCTTCTACTCCTTAAAAGTAGAAAATCATGATCAGAGATATTGTAATGACTCCAGGATAAATACATGGAATGAGTAATGTTAGCTAAAATCTACAGTGAGATGCACACAGCTGTTGATAAAACAGCTATTTGCAGCCTGATTTTGAGGCAAAAGCTGATTTGCCTTTGGGCACTATTGAGGAGATTCATTCAGAAGTAATGAAAACAGATTGACTCAAAACAAAGGGACATTTCATTAAAGAACAGCAATTTTACAGGGGTTCTAACTAAACTATGAATATAGCATGTAAGATATGATTTCTATTTTACCACACCAAAAGCTATTAAAATCTATGGTGGTTCCTAAGAATGGAAGGAAGGGCAGTTCAGGTGAAGCATGAGATTAAGAATTCCATTGCAAGGTTTGTTGAACACCAATACATTCCTTATGTGCCTTAGAAGACTACTAGTAGGTTCCTGTTGTAAATACAGAAGATAATATTTTAGTACAATTTTCACATACATAATATAATTTTCTCTGTTTCCCAAGAACAAAAACAAAACCAAGAATTGTGGGAAGGTTTCACAGGAAGAATATCAGCCAGAAGATGACATATGGAACAGTTCTCTAAAATTCTCTAGCAATTAAATTTTATTATTAAAAATAAATTTTAAAAATTGTTTGAATGTAGACATTTTTACCTATTAGTGATAGAATACCAAGGCATTCTTGCAGGTATTGATAACTATTGATCAATGACTATTCTTTCCTTTGGTTACAATGAAAGAAACGTGAAGTTCATTTGCCTACTTGCAAACAGTGAGGTAAATATGTTTTCATATTACTAATGCCAAAGACAGACAATGTTTGGTAATACAACACAAAGTGTTCATATACAAGCACTTTCTATAGTGGGCCAAGAATGAGATTGAACATTCTTTTCAAAACTGAGTGTATCTTGTCCTGTTTGGTGCGCTAGATGCCACACCCATGTCCACTGTGTTCATGATCCACGAAATTAACAAGAATGCTCCTACACGCAACCTTGAAAATTAAAAGCAAGTTGAAACATACTAGCATGTAATATGTAAACTCTGCTTAAATCTTTCCATTCTCCACTGCCTTGCAAACCACTGAATTTACAAAAATAATGAAAAATGTCAATCATTCCGTCTTGTGGTTTCCAGAAATCTATGCACAGCTCCTTACAACATGCATTCAAATAACTGCCAATTTAAAATCCTAAATGAAGTGTGTACTTCTATGTGTAATATAACTATATACAAAGTATATTGACAATGTTTAAGTATATACAACAGAAATAATGTGTTATAAATAAAATTTTAACACTATAAAGCATACTACACACACATATATATTATATATACATATATATAATTTCTTCCCAATAAGCAAGAAATATTCCTTTGATGAGTCATTATTTAGTTGAAAATGTTTATTAAGAATTGATGTGCCAGAAACTATTCTAGGCATTGCTGACATAACTATTAATAATATAGGCTAGACCTTTAAAAACATATAGTTCAACAATATAAAGAGTTTATCACACACACACACACAAACACACACACACACACACGGAGAGAGAGAGAGAGAGAGAGAGAGAGAGAGACAGAGAGACAGAGAGAGAGAGAAGTCACTTCAAGTTCCCCTGTCAAACTTCCTGCATCTTGTAAATATGCTGTGGCCGAAATGTATGGTGACCCAACATTCTTATATGCCTGTTTCATATACCTTTACTTCTTCCTAGGCATAAAATATCAGAATTCATGGGTTTCTAGCCTGTTTATTCTAGCTACGTGTCTCTCTAAATTTTTTTGTGATCATGTACTTCTTTCTACATTGGAAACTTTACACTTATTTAGTAATCGTTCCCTTTTATCTACACCTCTCTACAACTAATCTGTGATTTATCAACATGATTTTTACGCTCACAGAATATCACAAAATGGAGCCCTTTGTTGTGTGTCTTTTCTGTTTTACTAATTTTCAAAGCTAATATACAAAGTAGTGTGTTTCATTATGGAGTTTTCATACAGTACGCCTTGTTCTTAACCCTCCACCACACCGACTCCTTTCACCATCCTGGCAGATTCTTCTGGTTAGTCACCGTCCTGCACTCTTCTTTCCTCTCACAGGTACCCTATTACACTCTCATTCCGCTCCCTCCAGATCACTTTAAATGTTTTCATTCCTTTGTATGGCTTTCTTTATAGCTTATGACTTGCTCATGCAAACATGAACACACACACACACACACACACACACACACACACACACACACACACATACACACACATTTAAACATATATTCTGACCACCAAAGAAACCATGTTGTATTAATATTCTAGATTCCAGTTTATTTTGCTTAACAATAATTTTCCATTTCCACACATTTTATGCAAACATCATGATTTTATTTTTATTGTGCTCCTTTTCTTTTATTGTGTTGTTGATGATTAGCTTTCAGAGCAATGAGTTTCATTGTGTCGTTTTATACAAATGGTTGTTTCTGTTCTTCCATCTTCTTTATCTGGTCCCTGATATCCTGCTCAGATATGTTGTTCTTTTCCTCTATCCAGTAACTCTTTCTATTTTTATGTCATATGTCTGCTAATATCATCTGTCTTAGCTAGGATTTCTATTGCTGTAACGAAACACCACAACTAAAGCAACTTGGTAAAGAAAGGGCTTATTTCACTTACATTTCTGTGGCACAGTACTTTGAGAAAATCTAAAGCAAGAACTCAAAGAGGGCAGGAACCTGGAGATGAGAGTTAATTCAGAGGCCACAGAGGGATGCTGCTTTCTGGCTTTGCTCTTCATGGCTTACTCTGCCCAGATTCTTATAGGATTCAAGGTCACCATCCCAGAGTGCACTCAATATTGACTGAGACTACCCCTATCATTCATTAATTAAGAAGATGCATTAAAGGTTTGTAAACTCGCAGTCTGATCTTCTGGAGGAATCTTCTCAATCGGGACTCCGTTATAGCTTGTGTAAAGTTGACATAGGACTAGCCAGTTTACCACCTTTTATTTTGCCCCCATGTCAAGACTTCTTTTTCCCCTGAGAGGGCCTCCTTTCTAGTTTCATGGTCTATAACCACACACATTCATATGCACATGTATTAAGGTTAAAAGTCTACAATCCACACATGAGGGAAAACACGTGGTATTTTTCTTTTTGTGTTTGGGTTACTTCAAGTAACATAATTTCTAGTTTCACCCACTTTCCTGAAATTTTCATGACTTAATGTTTATCTCCAGTTGAATAAAATTTGTTGTATGTATAACATTCTCTTTGTTCACTCATATATAATAGACATTTCTGCTGGTTCCATTTCCTGGCTAAGGTAAAGAGTCCAAAAGCAAACACGGATATGTGAGTGTTTCTATAGCAAAACTTGCAATTCTTTGTGTATATCTAGGAAATATTTAGTTGAATCATATAGTAATTTTACTTTTAATTTTTTGAGAATCCTTAATTTTGACTTCCACAGTGTTTGCAGCAAGAATATATATTTATGCATACACACACACACACACACACACATATATATATATATATATGAAGAATTCCACACACACACATGTATGTAAGTCAATTACATGCATGGCTTGTGCTCAGAAAGGTCAGAACAAGACATCAGATCCCATGGATTTAATACTACAGACTGTTGTGAGCTACCATGTGGGTGCTCAAAACTGAATCAGGGTCTTCTACAAGAGCAACAAGTGCTTTTAACTAATGATCCATTTCTTTGGACTCCATTTTCATAGTTCTTTATACATTCTATATGTAAATCTTGTGTTTACTGTAGAGTTGACTAAGATTTTGCTCTCATTCTTTTGCTTGTCTGAATCTTTATTTGTCTACTTATTTCCTTTCCTTTGTAGGAGATTTTTATTTCATGCAATTCTGTTTCACAATTCTGGAGCTTTTTCCTGCATTGTAGTCTTTTTCCTAAATGGTTGCCTGTTCATATGTCTTGAAGTACTTGACCCATTTTTCTTTAGCAGTTTTGGGTCTGAGATTAAGATTGTTTATCAATTTTGTGTTTATTTTTATTCAGGTTGAAAGATGTACATTGAGTAGCCATTTCAGTCAAGAGTTTAACCTGTGTTATTATAAAACTGGTACAGTGGTAAAGAATCCTGCCATGTTCATCAAAAAGTATCCTTGTTCATCAGCAAAGGCTCCCAGCATTGTCTCATCTTTCACTTCTGTCATGCTCTTTCTCTCCAACAATTTGGATGGTTTCATAACATCATTCTTTAGTGGCATTTCTCTCATCATCTCAATTTTACATACTTTTCCTTACCAGAAACAAACTCTCAATCATAATTTTAGATATCATTTAGTTGCCATCTTTCAACATGTGAAATCACAAATGGTTTCACATTTCCAAGTACTCAGCTTTCTTGAAATGAATTCATGAAATGGCTGAGAGTTTCCTTAAAAAATTTTATATAATTTTGCAGTGTTTATGGCAACCCATCTTTAAATGAATAAACACAACAACATTATTTTTTTCACTGTTTGGAACAATGATGCACTTTTCCACTTGGATAACAAATTCTCAAGTGCATCTGGAGCTGATTAATTTGTTTTGCTAAAGAAAATGAGGAAATCAAAAGTTTTGCATAGCCAACACAAGTGACTATCAAATGTCTCTGGTATAGAAAAGCAGTATTTATTCTAAAGAAATAAATGAAAACCCTGGAAAGCAAGACATACAATTCTACGAGTTGAGACAGGGTATATAGAATTTAAACCCATAAATATAATCAATTATCAAAGTTATTCAGTACTATTGAAGAACTTTTGTCTTATATTAACAAAAGTAGCTTACTCTACATGAAGACATTAATTAAGTGATATGTGCTATTTGTCCATTATCATATAGAAAGGCATTTCATAATGAAAGAGCTACCTATAAGTTTTCATTGGGCCTATTCCCTAGAAGGACATGTTCAGATGACATATTGCATAATGATTTATTATAGTACCCAAGGTGGAGCTGCAGAGACTCTACAAAACCATTCCTTACTCATAGTCCCAGTCCATCCTATGCAGTGATCTTCTGTGTGTTTGGACAATCTTATAAAACAAACTCAACAAATGAGTTAATTCAGCTTTTTTTTACTATAATTATGACTTTTATGCTTAAGAAGATCTAGATAGAACCTTGCAATTTCTTTGACATTGAATGTAGTTCTGCTTTCACACTGTGGAGAATGGAAAGAAGACATTTCATTAGTTAACTTATTCAGAATAATTTATTATGTATTATTAGGCAGATTGTGCGAAAAGAAGTATAAAGATAAATAGAGCAAGCCTCTGGACTAAGTAGCAAATTATTTGAATCAGGAGCAATTTCATGCTGATATGCAGAAGGTGATATTTATTAGAGCTGGACCCATGTCACAGAGCTCTACCTGACTGCAAGGAAGCCAGCTCCAGTCAGAGGAACCAAGTCCAGTTAACACCAAGATAACAAGATGGCTAGGGGCAAGCAGAAGAACATAGGTGACAGAACCCAGTGCAATTTAGCATCATCAGAACCCAGTTCTCCCACCACCCAAGCCCTGGATACTCTAACAGTCTGAAAAAGAAGATTCTGACCTAAAACCCCATCTTATGAAGATGATAGAGGGTTTTAAGGATTATTTAAATAACTCCCTTAAAGAAATATAGGAAAATAAGAGGTAGAAAGCCCTTAAAGAGGAAACAAATAAATCCCTTAAAGAAATACAGGAAAATACAATCAAGCAGGTGAAGGAATTGATCAAAAATTTCTGAGACCTAAAAATGGATATAGAATAATAAGGAAAACACAAATGGAGGCAGCCCTGGATATGGACAACTTAGGAAAGAGATCAGGAGCTTCAGATGCAAGATTCAGCAACAGAATACAAGAGAAAACTTCCCTAACCTAAAGAAAAAGATAGCCAAAAATGTCCAAGAAGCTTACAGAACATCAAATAGATTGAGTCAGAAAATCAAATCCTCTTATGACATAATAATCAAAACAGAAAGCATATTCAATAAATGGTGCTAGTCTAACTGGTGGTCTGTATGTAGAAGAATGAAAATAAATCCATATTTGTCACCTTGCTCAAAGCTCAAGTCCAAGTCTATTAAGTACCTCAATATAAAACCAGATACTCTGAATCTAATAGAGGGGAAAGTGGGAAAGAGCCTCGGAGCTCATTGGTGCAGGAAGAAATTTCCTGAACAGAAATCCAATGGCTCAGGCTCTAAGATCGACAATTGATAAATGGGACTTCATGAAACTGGAAAGCTTCTGTAAGGCAAAAGACATTGTCAATAAGGCAAACCATCAATCTCAGATTGGGAAAAAAATCTTAACTAACCCCACATCCAAAGGGTTAATATCCAAAATATATGAAGAACTCAAAAAGTTAACCTCCACAAAACCAAATAACCTCATTTAAAATTGGGGTACTGAGCTAAACAGAATTCACAATAGAAGAATCTCGAATGGTCCAGAAGCATTTAAAGAAGTGTTCAAAGCCCTTAGTCATCTGGGAAATTCAAACCAAAATGACCCTGAGATTCTATCTTACACCAATCAGAATGGCGAAGATCAAAAACTCAAGTGATAGCACATGTTGGTGAGGATGTGGAAAAAGGGCAACACTCCTCCATTGCTGGTGGGATTGCAAACATGAGAAACCACTCTGGAAATCAATCTGGAGGTTCTCCAGAAAACTAGAAATAGATCTACCTAAAGACCGTCTGTACCACCCTTGGGCCACAAGCTAGAAACAACCCAGATGTTCCTCAACTGAAGAATGGATACAGAAAATGGTTCATTTACACAATGGAATACTATTCAGCTATTAAAAACGAGGACATCATGAATTTTGCTGGCAAATGGATAGAACTAGAAGATATCATCCTGAGTGAGGTAATTAAGACCCAAAAGGACATACATGGTATGTACTCAGTAATAAGTGAATATTAGCCAAAAAGTAAAGAATACCTAGGATACAACCCACAGACCTTAAGAAGTGTGACTAGTAGAAAGGCCCAAGAGTGTATGCTTCAATCTTGCTTAGAAGGGGGAAGAAAATATCATGGGAGGCAGAGTGGGGGGACCTTTGTGGGAGAAGGGAGGGGAAGGGGAAAGGGGGAACAGGGTCCGGTATGGGCGTGAGGGGACTGGAAAGAAGCCCAGAGGGGCAGGAGAATGAATGAAAATATGCAACCTCAGGGGATGGGATGTGGGAGGGGGACTCTCTAGAAAGTACCAGAGATCCGGGATGTGAGAAACTCTCAGGACTCAATGGGGTAACCTTAGCCAAAACACCCAACAATGTAGAGAGGGAACTAGAAGAGTATACCTCCAGTAGATAGATGGAGTCCCTAGTAGAGGGACAGGGACACTAATCCACAGTCAAAATTTCTGACTCAGAACTGTTCCTTACTAAAAGAACTGCAGGGACAAAAATGGAGAAGAGCCTGAAGACAGGAGCCTAGCATGGCTGTCTTCTGAGAGGTTCTACCAGCAGCTGATTGAGACAGACACTGATAATTACATCCAACCACTGGAGTGAAGTTGGGAACCTTTATGGTTGAATTAGGGGAAGGATTGAAGAAACTGAAGGGGAGGATGACCCCATAGGAAGACCAGCAGTCTCAACTAACCTGGACCCCAGGGAGCTCCCAGAGACTGAGCCACCAACCAGGCAGTATACATGGGCTGTCTGAGGTCCCCATGGAACATGTATAGCAGAAGACTGCCTGGTCTGGCCTCACTGGGAGATGTGTGTAATCCTCAAGGGAATGGGGATGCCTGATTGGGTGGAGGAGCACCCTCTCTAAGGCAAATGGGAGGAAGAGTGGGATGAGGAACTGTAGGAATAGGAACAGGGAAGTGGGGCAATGGCTGGAGGGTAAATAAATAAAAGAATTATATATATAATTATATATACATATAATAATTATATATATTCTTTAATACACATACACACACATACACACATACACACACACACATACACACACACACACACATATATATATATATATATATATATATAATGCTCATATTGACAGCACATATACTATATACTATATTTGCAGCAACATAGAAAAGATTAATAATGTTTTTTGTACAAAGACAACACTCATGCTTTGAAGCATTCCTTATTTTTATCATAGTTCTTGGCAAATAAATTTTATAAAAAAAACAATAAAGCAATTTTAGTGAAATGTTAAGAAAGAAAATAAATAAATAATATATAATAGTTTAGCATGTTCCCCAGGATATATGACCCACAATTTTATAGTGCTTCACAAACTGGGCTCAGGAAATTTTCTGTGTTCATTTCCACTATTCTTGCCTCTCTTTTGAGACTTGAAGCTATCATAGTGTCTCTAAGCACAACCTTGATCACTGAGACTGGAGGGAAAGGATTGATCCAGAGCCTTATTAGCGTTTAATAAAGGACATGTAACATAGTATTCAATCAATGTTAACAATTATTAAATAAGTAATATGGTGTTAGTCATGGGGAAATCAAGTTGCTTAGAATGTGACAAACTATACCTTACAAGAAATAAGGATATAATATTTTTGATGATTTATGAATTAAGGTGTCTTGTAAGGAAGGGATTTATAATTAGACAGTAATTCACAACTTCCAACTTGAGAGACTGGAGTCTCTGCAAGCCAGAAGGAGGATTTGTGAAGTGAGAATGTCTTGGAAAATGCAGAATTAGTGAGACATTCAGGAGTAAGATGGATGCATCAATGCATTAGAAACAGTGGGGGTCACATTGAGAATCCTGCTCAAGTAAACTAAGCATACAAACTTGCAAACTACGTTTCAAGAATGATAGTATATTTTGTTTGGAGGCAGAGATTGGTGAAGCTGTGACAATTCCAGACCAGCCAGAGATACTTACTAATACCCTGTCTCTAAACAATGTGAATAAATAAAAATAAATATGATAACAAAAAACCCTCACCCCCAAGCTTCTGACTATAGGAAACCCCCCAGACGACAAACACACATGGAATTCATTTAATGAAATATGAGTTTCCCAGTCATTCAGATGCAGTATGTAGTACTGGTACATTACGACATACATCCACTCCTGTGGCCAGCAACTTTTAGGCTAATATTAGTGTCTGAATGAGGTTATGATTGTGGTTTGTGCCTCTCATAACTTCAGAATAAGATGTTACTTAAGAACAGGAAAAACACTCAGACAAAATGAGAAAATAGATTGATTAACTGACCTGTCCTTGCGATTCTTGAATAAAGACAAATGTCTACTTGATTTGTTGTTTGCTTATCTCTTTCAGAGATGTGCACATATTAGCATGATGTTTCCAACTGGCTGCTCAGAAGCAATTTTGAATGCAGTTGCTGTTTGTGGATCAGCAGACCCCAAGCCCATAGATTGAGCAAACTTCAAATAAATACTAATCAGGTTTAGTGTGACTGTATTTTATCAAACACAAACAGACATATTTTCTTGTTATTATTACCTAATAAACATAATGTAAAAAATATCTTAGCACTTATATGGATGTAGGTACCATAAATAAGCATTAATGATTTAAAGATATGGTAGGCACATTATCCAGAGTTCTCTAGAGTAACATTTTTCATAGAATGAGTCTATGCATAGTCAAAAGAGTTGTTAGGGTGCCTTCCATGCTTAGATTGGGCTAGCCCTACGATGGCCCTCACCCAAGGTAAATCCCAAGAATCCAGTGGCTATTCAGGCCACAAGGCTAGATTTCTCAGCTGGTCTTCAGTCTACTTGAGAATCAGAAACAGTAGGTTCTAAAAATAGCAAAGGAATGCTTGGGGGCCTGACAGATGAGGTGGAGGTGTACCACTGAGGGTGGGCACATTTGAGGTTTCAAGAAAACAAAACAAACAAACAAACAAACAAAACCACTTCTATTCCTGTTTAGCTCTCTGTCTCTGGTGGCAGATTGAGGTAGAAACTCTCAGCTATGACCTCAGCACTCCTGCCTGCCTGTTGTCATGCTCTCCATAAAGATGGTCACAGAACATCCCTCTAAAATCATAAGCCCCCAGCAAATTATTTCCTTTATAAGTTGCCTTGGTCACAGTGTCTTATAACAACAATGAAGAAATAACTAAGATGCCAAGGATTATATCCATTTCCTAATAATTTTGAGTTATTCATGTATATGGCCTTGAGGAGGGATAAGTCACACAATGTTAAGTCTAATCTGCAAGTGCCAGGGAATGTATCAAATCACCCAGTTTTTATTAGCAGACATAGTAGACTATGAGATTACCAAGACAAGAGCATTAGAGAGAAATAAATATCAGCATCAAAAACAAGAAAAGCAAAAGCAAAATGAAGCCATTTTTTGGAAGAAGGGAACTGATAGTGGCTGATTACACACAGCATACCTCCTCTCTGTACCACTGCTATAAGGACAGTTCTATGTGCAATATCTGTACCGTTCAACTTAACATCAAATAAAGGCTATGTAGCAAAAGCAACTGATCTCATTTAAAGAGAAAGACTCTCTCTCTCTCCCTGTCTCTCTCTCTCTGTCTCTCTCTCTCTCTCACACACACAGAGAGAGAGAGAGACAGAGACAGAGACAGAGAGAGGAGACTAAGACCATTGAATGCTAGGTAATTTTTCAGAGTGATGTGTGGTTATCATAGAGCATGACCATTCATTGATTCAACATCCTTATTTTTTTAATTAAACCTTTAGTACATTTAATTATGTATTTTTCAGTGAGAGGCACATGTGATAGTGAGCATATGGAGGTCAGAGAACCATGTGCAGGGCTCAAGTTTCTCTCATATATATATATATATATATATATATATATATATACATATATATGAGATATTATTGGATTTTTAAATTTACATTTCAAATGTTTTCCCCTTTCCAGGTATCCCCTTCAGAAACCCCTTATCATATCTCCTGTCCCCCTGCCTCTATGAGAGTGCTCCCCCACCCACCCACCCACTCATGTCTCCCCTCCCTGGCATTCCCCTCAGGCCCAAAGGCCTCTTCCTCCCACTGACATCCTTACTTTTTAAAAAAGCGTATTTACTGTTTTCAATACATTCAGATCAGAATCTCCCCTCCCTCCTCTCCTCCAAGGCTCCTCTCCCACCTCCCTTCACCCTTAGATCCACTCCTCCTCCATTTCCCTTCAGAAAAGAACTTCTCCTAGGAATATCCACTGAACACTGCATAACAAGATACAATAAAACTAGGCATAAGCCCTCATATGAAGCCTGGGCAAGGCAACCCAATAGGATGAAAAGGGTCCCAAGAGCAGATGAAGACTCAGAGACACCCTTATTCTCACTATTAAGAGTCCCACAAAAACACCAAGTAACACAACCATCACATTTATCCAATGAGCTAGCACAGAGCCATGACGGCTCCTTAATTGCTGATGCAGTCTTTGTGAACACCTAGGCACCCTATTTGTTTGATGTCTATAGGAGGTGTTCTCTTAGTTTTCTCAACCTTTCTGGCTACTACATTTCTTTCTTCCAATTTCAGTGGCATTCCCCAAACTCCTGCGTGTGGAATCCATTGGAAATGCCCAATTTGGGTGCTCTCGCTCTCTCTCTCTCCCTCTCTCTCCCTCCCTCTCTCTCTCTCTCTCTCTCTCTCTCTCTCTCTCTCTCTCTCTCTCTCTCTCTCTGCCTAATGTTTGGCTGTGGGTCTCTGCATTCTGTATCTCTTCTCACCAGCTGTAGTCAGAAGCCTCACTAATGATGATTGGACCAGGCACCGATTGATGATTATATAAAATATCATTAGGAATAATTTTACTGATTTTTATTTTGTATCATAGATATCTGGGCTATTAGACAAATAGTAGAAAAACACTCTTCCCTCTATTTAACAGTCTGTGATGTTGATAGCCTCTCCTCTACAAATGTCACACAAACAAAGATATCTCCACCAAGTTTCATGCTTTTAAAGTAGCAATTGTTATGTCTTCTTCCTTCTTTATCATTTCTAAACAAAAGCAGATATTTTCTCATAATATGGTTATAAATGTCAAGTATTATGAGGCAGTAAAAAGATGACTGCAAGAGGAATAAATGAGGACTATTTATAAAAAGTTACGTATTATCATAATACTTGGGTATGGTTAGTTTCCTAGAGACATTAAATGTTAAACTACCCTCATTTTATTCACCTTTTCTGATGATAAATCCAAACACTCACTATTCTGTCATAAGGCCCTCACCAGGGAAACTAAATATCCTTGTTCTTCTCCATTTTTATCAAAGGGAGCTTGCAAAAATCCATTTTGGCCATGTAATCTGGATTTCTACTGTCGCCTAGTTGCTTGCATTTCAGTGAACCTAGGTGTTCTAGATTGTTTTATATTCACAGATCTACTACATTATCCAGGAAGGATTCATCTAGGGAATTCCTGCACAGTCACAAAGAACAGCAGGTCATAAAGTTGAACAGGAAACTTTCTCCACAACTCTAAGGACTTATGCACTAACCCACTTAGCAGTTCGGGTCATATTAGAATCCTGAGTGCAAAGGAAACCTCACAGAGCCTATAGTATATTGCTGTACACACACTGGTAGGAACATATGAATATCCTGTTCCTGCAAAACATGCAGGAAACATGAAAACATGATGAAAGAACAGTAATTGGAGAATGTAATATTTTTGGAAAATTCTAGACATAAATTTGATTTTGGAGTGGAAAAGAAGGCAGAAGAACTCTAGCAATGTTGAAGCTTAGGCTGGATACATTGCATAAAGATGTACATCAGATCATCCCACCAAGGCCAAGCCCCTCCCTCTTTCTACTTTCAATTTGGATTCAGTCATGGATTTGGATATATTCAAGTGACATTTTCTTTTTAATTTATGAAAATTTTATTATAATAAATTGCAAATAATAGAAGATCATTCATCAAATTAGCAAGTCCAAAGTCTTAATAAACTTCTACAGTTAGAATAGCTGTGGACTTCACTTTGAATTTTACACTTCCACTATCAAACTTATTTAATATTTGATATTATTTATTTTGTGTGCTTATCTATTAACCAAACTGGAAAGATTTTCAAGGGGCCCTTTCTAATATTTTCTTGATATTTGAAACTATTTATTTAGGACCTCATCATAAATTTGATAAACCATGATTTAAAATGTATCCAGAGCAGTAGAAGAATAATTTCAAATTATTTTCCTTTCCTTTAAAGAAATGTATTTTTCCCTGTTGTTCTTGTTTGTTTATTTGTTTGTTTGTTTAAAGATGGTATTTGAGATTAAAGTTGAGTATTTCCATATTCAAGGACAGCTTGCCACTCCCAAAGTAGATACAATCTGTTTTAGTTATATTTCTGTTGCTATAAGAAAATTTTGTGACCAATGTAACATAAAAAGGAGAGTTTATTTGGGGGATAGGAGTACATCCCCATCATGGTGGAGAGGACAGTAATAGTCAGGCTAGCATGACACTGTAGCTCGCATCCTGATCCACAAACTAGAGGCAGAGAGACCATACTTTGGAGAGCTAGATGCTTTTGAACTCTTAAAGCCTATCCCCAGTGATACCTCCTCGAACAAGGACAAATCTCAAAATCCTCCCCAAACATCTACCAACTGGGAACCATGTAGTGAAATTCCCTATGTAGTGAAAGTCCCTTGACTTACGGGGAACATCTCATTCAAATCAATACATTTTCTCAGTGGCTCTTATTAGACTACTGACCATATCATAATCAATATGCATTTAGTCCAATTTCAAAATTTACCATAATCTATCAATGTCAATACTGTTTACAAATTAAAGTTCAAAATCTCTCATGAGATGTAAATCTCTTAATTGTAAGTTCTTGAAAAATCAAGATGCTAATTTCCAACATACAATGGCATAGAATATGCATTAAGATTATAAACTATAAACGGTAGAAATTGGGGCATACTCAAAAAATACTGTACTGAAGGAAGATTAAAATCCAGCACTGAAATCGTCAACTCCTGGAGTTCCCTATCAAATGTGAAGAAGAAGGACTAGATGGCTTAGACCTTCCTGCTCTCCTGTCTGCAATTACTTCTTTCTCTTAGGATGGTTCCATCCCAGTCTGCACTCTGTAAAATGCTTCATGGCTTTGGCATATGCAGTATCTCAAGGTCTCCAATGCGATCTAGAATTCAGTTTCACAGCCTTGCTCAGTGTCCTCTCAGGGTTTCTTGACTTCTTAACTCCTCATGTAGGGACAGATGTGCTGCATGTTGCCTGGCCACAGCAGCTCTCTTTAAGTATGGAGAAGATCCTACAGCCATTTCCTGGTGCATCAGTCATAACTCTAAGACTAGAGTGACATGTATGACACCATCAAGTTTGGCTGCCTACTTGGAAGAGCATAAACTCCTTAGATCTTTACCTTCTCCATGTTGTTAGGGTGCACATGAGGAGAGGCACCTGTCCTGAGGGGACCCTTCTCATTATCCAAGGCAGATGGGCCTCACCTTGATATTCTTATCTCTTTTAACACAAAGTTTGGTGTTCTTTATCTCTTCAAATTGTATATTTTGTGTTTTATTTTGCCTCACTCTTGATCATTACAGACCTACATAAGAATGACGATTAATAACTACATGACAGAGTCAATATAAGGCTGTTTTGAAATCTTCTACACCAAAGAAATTAGTTCATTACTTTTCAATTTAGCCTCAGGAAAGTCTCAAGTTCTATCACATTCCTCCAAAAGCTTCTTGATACCTACTTCTGTATTATATTTTTATTGCTGTGGTAAAACACTATGACTGAGGCAACATATAAAATAAAATATTTAATGAGGCTTATAGCTTTAGAGGGTTAGAGCCTCTGATGACAGAGAGTAAAGACATGGTGGCAAGAACAGATGAGAGCTCACATCTTGACCTGAAGCAAGAAGGACAGAGAGATATTGGGAATGTTGTGTTGTGAATAGCCCTGGGGCTGATTGTAATTCGGCTAATTCTACCCTCCTGGGAGGGGTTTCAGACAAGGAGTGAGTTACACCTGTGACTTCTTGTGAACCAATCCCCTAATGAATAAAAGAGCCAATCACTGGGTGCATAGGAGAAACTTCTGGGTTGGAGAGGAAAAGGGAGGAGAAGAGAGAGAGAGGTGCCTTTTGGAACAGGGACAGCATGTAGTAGGTAAGAGGTAGCTGCTAGAGTCTCCTGGTATGGTGGATCCACAAGGATTCGCCACCAGAGGAATCAGATTATGATAGGTTTACAAGATTAGGATTTAGTTGTTGTACCCAGAGATTGAGTTACCATTATTTCTGAGCTAAGTTTGTGTTGTTTTCCTTCACTCAGCGGCTCGTCTGGGTTCCAAAGAGAACGGTACAGGAGTAAAGTGTAGGTTTACCTGATGTGGACCACAGAGACCATGGGGGTATTGAAGCATGGGGCTGGTGTAGTAGTGACCCGCCAGTGGGAACCTAGTGAGCTGGGTGGAGAGATCATGGAGCTTCAGAGCTCCATGAGATAAAAACAGGTTGGCCGTTCTCTGGTGGAGGTTTTCGGGTCACTTAAGTATATGATCATATCATCTGCAAAGAGTGATACTTTGATTTCTTCCTTTCCAATTTGTATCCTTTTGACCTCCTTTTGTTGTCTAATTGCTCTAGCTAGGACTTCAATTACTATATTGAATAGATAGGGAGAGAGAGGGCAGCCTTGCCTAGTCCCTGATTTTAGTGGGATTGCTTCAAGTTTCTCTCCATTTAGTTTGATGTTGGCTACTGGTTTGCTGTATATTGCTTTTACTATGTTTAGGTATGGTCCTTGAATTCCTGATCTTTCCAAGACTTTTATCATGAAGGGATGCTGAATTTTGTCAAATGCTTTTTCAGCATCTAAGGA
>CM052706.1:35301001-35319529 GCA_028551405.1 Uromys caudimaculatus | reverse complement strand
CTTGAAAATATCATCCTGAGCGAGGTAACTCAGTCACAAAAGAACGAACATGGTATGTACTCACTGATAAGTGGATAGTAGCCGAAACGTTTGGAATACCCAAGCTTCACTTTATAGTAACTGCTGGACTGAGAGTGAGGTCCTAGGTGGAGGAGTTGGAGAAGGGACTGAAGGAGCTGAGGGAGTCTGCAGCCCCATGGAGGGAGCAACAGTGTCAACTGGCCTGACACCTCCCCTGTCTTCCTTGAGGCTGGACCACCAACCAAAGAATACACATGGAGGGACCCATGGTTCGGACCACATATGTGGCAGAGGAGGGCCTTTTGACCATCAGGGGGAAGAGAGGCCCCAGTAAAGGGGAATGTCAAGGTGGGAATATGGGAGTGGGCAGGCGGGTGGGTGGGAGGTGGAATTCACTCATAGAGATAGGGGAGGGGGAAGGGATAGGTGGTCTCCAAAGAGGAGACCTAGAAAGGAGAGAACATTGGAAATGTAAATAAAGTATCAAAAAAAAAAAAAAGAAAAAAAAAAAACAGGTTGGCCATTGCCTGCCAATGCATGGCTGGCCAGCCCGCCGGGATGAGAGAACCAGGGCATAATGCGGGAACATGTGCCATGAAGTCCATCTTTTTTAATATTTCCCGCAACAATGTTGGGAGTCCTTCTGAAACTTCAAAGCCGGCCTGTAGTGACACACCTCCTCCAGTGAAGCCACACCTCTCAATCTTCCCAAAGAGCCCATCAACTGGAGACCAAATATTCAAACACATGAGCCTATGCAGGCCATCTTTGTTAAAATCACCATTTTTTATTCTACTTTAGAAATAAAATCATAACCAGTTCAAATTATGAATAGGAATTTTAAGTCCTTCACTGATAAAATGAAAATTATGTACATAATTGGATTGTTTATTTAATACTGCTTGAACAGAATATCTGACAAAACATAGGCAGGAAAACTTTACAATGCTTCATGGTTCCAGAAGGTTTTGATCCATTGTGATGGAAAAACAAAGAGGAACAATTCAGTCCATGGTTGTAGAAGTGTGTAGCATAGGTTATTCCTACCGTGGCCGATGAAGACTCATAGAATGAAGCTGGTACCAGAACTGGGTTATAATCTCCAAATCTCCCACTGTGCACTGTGTGGAAGCATGACCTGTCAGTAAAAATCGAATGGGCTATTAGCAAATGGCTTGAAGTAATAGATAGGAGTTCTGATAGAGAAAGATAGAAATTCTAAGAAAAAGTCAAGAGCAGGAGATTCACCCCAAACTCTGAGAAAGTCAGTTGCATGAAACCAAGGAGACATAACCAATGATGTGTTAGACATAGACTAGAATAAACTGGTTATATAAGTCAGGAGCTAGTCAGAGAATGAGCCATAGCTTATGGCATAGGCATTTATTCATAAATAATTAAGTCTCAGAGTTGTTATTCTGGAACTTGGCATGGGTGGAGAACCCTGAGCCTACACCCCACCCCATCACAGTGACATTGATGACAGCTACGCCCTAACTTTTAAATGTTTCACAAGCTCCCAGCAGGTCCCCAAAACTTAAGCCAATAAGACACATTTCACATTTAAGCCATTATAGCGATTCAGGAATTTTTCTGAAACATCAAATTACCTAATACAATGTTCCTTATAAATAGTAGCTACTGTTAGTAAATATTTGTCACGACAGAATCTGCTTCTGTTCTGGAGATAAAGTAAAATAAATATTTATGAAGAACTTACTATGACTTAAGCTGTGGGATTCAAAATATACAAATAAATACTGTGTTCAATATACAAATATTGTATTCCAAATTCTTCAAGATAACAAATCAAATAATTATGAAAAAATTTATATTACCTAGGTGACTCTGAATGCTTTTGATGTAAGTCCATCTTCACCTTCCTACTTGAGATCTTTCATCTGTCTATCTATCTATCTTTCTATCTATCTATCTATCTATCTATCTATCTATCTATCTATCTATCTGTCATCTTCTACCATCTATCAATTTTGTCTAAAGAGATGTTTTAGTAATTGTTAAAAATTTATGAATTTCACACAGGGGACATTACTTATAGATGAATCTAGATTGTCTCTTTCTACTCTAGACTCTAGAATAGTCATCTGCAGTTCTAAACTAAATATCTTTTTCATGTTTAGAACAGTAAAACTTTATATTAACAACAAAAGAAAACACCACATCCCAATGTTAGAATCAATTCTGACTGATGCAGCAAGCCTGAAACTGATACAATAGGATTTTCCTGTGAAAAGGTCAGCAGACACAAATAAAAGAGCAATGAACAACATCAGGTTCATTCAAGTAAGAAGCATGATGAGATGGAGCTATGTGCTGGGTGGAGAGCAGCCAGCTGTGCATTTTTTAAATGATACCACTTTAAGAGAAAGCCTGAAGAAATACAGAGATGATGATCACTACAAGAGTCCAGGTTGAAAGTTTTGAGAATCTGACAACACTTTATTTGATTACAATATTTGTTTATTTTGTGTGTATTTGTGTGTGTGCAGGCACACATGCTTCAGCCCATGGAGAGGTCAGAGAGAAAACTTGTAGTAGTTGGTTCTGTCCTTCCATTATGTGAAACCATGTTGTAAAACTCCACTTATATCATGCATGATAGCAAGCACCTTTACCCAGTGAGCCATATCACAAGTCTATTGTTTAATTCTCTCTCTGTCTCTCTCTGTCTGTCTCTGTCTGTCTGTCTCTGTCTGTCTGTCTCTGTCTGTCTCTGTCTGTCTGTCTGTCTCTCTCTGTGTCTGATAAAATGAAAATTATGTGTGTGTGCATGTTGTGTGCACATGTGAATTTGTGTGTATGTGTGTGTATAGTCTGTCACTTATGTACACATTTAGTGGAGGTATCAGTTTTGAAGAGACCAGAGCAAGATGCCAATTATCTCTTTTTAATCACTTTTTCCCACAATTCATTAAGACAGGGTTTTTCAATCAACTTGGAACTAGACAGGCATCCAGCAAGTCTCAGTGATTCACCTACTTCTACCCTTAGAGCTTTAGGATTATAGGTACATGTTACTACAGCTTTTTCCATGGATGCTAGTACCTTTAGTCAACCTTTCTGCTTGCACAGTTAGTGTTCTTACTTCAGCCACCTGACAGCTAATGTTTTAATATATATATATATATTCATTCACATGCATTTCATAGTCAATAATATTCCTACTATGAAACTTTCAAAGACCAGTCAACATCACTAAAAAGCTAATTGTGCAGGCCTTGACCAGAAAACAAACGTAGAAAACACAAACTAGTAATTGAAGCATCTCAGACTCATGAAAACATGTAGACTAGAACATCTCTGACCTTTTCTACATCATGATTTTTCAAACATTTACTATGACGATTTCCTAGGAATTTTACAAAATTTGTAGCCATCCATATTTTTATAGAGACACTGACATCCTCTGGTCCTATAGTGCCTGTATGCAGTTTTATCTGACACGATGAAGTGGGGGAAGTAGTCTTTTACACTAGAGCCTGTATCACTCTATGGTTACTCCGATATCCACTGGGTTAGTTTAAATTATGTCTTGTGAAATCAAACCCAGTCTTGGTGTCTTACCAAAGCAGCATTTAATCATTATTCATGTCCTACTTTATGGCCAACTTGTGCCCACATCTTTTTCAGTCCATGTTTGTCTCTTCTATGTTTTTACCCTAGTTTCAGGCTCAATGAGCTGCTCTATTTTGCTCACCATGATCTTGAAGCACAGGAAAAGTGTCTTCAAGGTTCTGTTTCAAAATGATGCACACTAATGGCCAATTACATGACCCAATATTATATCAGAAGACAGGGAGTGTAATCTTTCTGTGAAACAACCTAATAAAAAGCAAAAGAATAGTCTATTGTGTGGATCATTGAAAAAGATGTCTGGCTGTAATTTTTGTACAGTTTGGTAATTTGGTAATTTGCCCAACTTAAAAAAAGAAAAAACACAGCTAAAATATAATATTTCACATTTTCAGTGCTTGGCTCAATAAAGCATGATCTGGATCAAATCACCACGATGACACAGATATGAAGGAAATACAGTTAGATCTTAAATATTCCTATGACTTCCACGCTATGTAAACTGTAACACAGGAAAAGAAGAATTTTTATTTTAAAAGAAAGAAACACCTTCTTATGAGTCAAAGAATTCATATGGTATCCTTCTATTCAGTACCAGAACAATACCATGGAACAAAGCTGCTGTCCCAAGCTGAATGGTGACAGAATTTGGGAGTGAGGCAGTACAGCACCACACAGCTCTAGCAAAAGGCAATGTGGCTTTCATATGACTCAGCACTGGCTCTCCTCAAACACTTCTTGAGGTTTTAACAGAGACGCCCACCATGGCAAGCAATGTGAGCTCCGTGGTTATCACTCCTGGGAACACTGTGCCTGCAGAGGAAATGTATAAAGATGGCATAGTTGACACAGTAGACAGCATTTGTTGACGATCTTATAGAAGGAGCTTCCACCCACAAGTAGGGACTTGCCAGAAGCACAACTAGAGTGGAGCTTTGAAGGTGTAAGTACTTCCTTGGTGAAAATTTTAGGATGATAATCATTTAGGTTCTAGAATCATTGAAATCCTTGAAGTTATTGAAACACTGCAATCCATTGTGATGTTCATCTGAAACTAATTAAACTATTTTACTTCTGACTTGTGAGGGTTGGTATCTGGTATTGAACTAACAATCAGCTGGAGGAAGAAAAACCCTAATGATAGGAACAACTGATGAGGTAGTTGACCATCTGCCATCTGCCACGGGGCCTTCAAAGAACAAAGTGTCTTAAAATCACATTCTTCACTGATGAATTATCAGCAGCATGGTTGCCTGGCATCATTCGGCTTACCAAAGCCTTTGAGATGAGACCATAAAAACAGGAATCACCATTTCTGAGAACTCAGCTTTCCAAGTCTCGCTCAACTTCCCTGCCTATTGGCCACTGTTAAAAGCTCAGTTATGAGTTTGAGGGTAACATTCCTCAACGATTCTCCCTCTGGATACATATGCTTGCCTTATGAATCATCTTGTGTTATTAATCTCCCCTCTAACCTATTCCTTGGATGTTCTAGGATATTTCTTATCTTGTTCTGTTACCAATAAGCCTCCTAGCAGACATGTTACCTGGAAAGGCCACGCCTTCCTCTTATCTGAATACTGGATGCTAGCTGCTGTAAGTTTGTCAGACCTATCCTTGGGTGGTGGTAGCCCTGGAATGTGCCTTCAGAGGCTATACTATTTGTTAGAGTTTATAACTTTAATCTGTTCCATTAAAATATTGTAAATATGTAAAGACACACAGACATACAACAATTATTTTTGCTGTTTGCCTTTGAGACTGGTTCTTCTTTTGTTTTGTTTTGTTTTTTTGTTCTTTTGTTTTTCGAGACAGGATTTCTCTGTGTAGCCCTGGCTGTCCTGGAACTCACTCTGTAGACCAGGCTGGCCTCGAAGTCAGAAATCCGCCTGCCTCTGCCTCCCAAGTGCTGGGATTAAAGGCGTGCGCCATCACTGCCCGGCTCGAGACTGGTTCTTACTAAGTATTTCTAGCAAGTCTCATTTCAGAGTGCTGGGATTGTCGATGTATACCACTATGTCTGGATTGAATAATTCTGATATGGTAAATTTTAATATACAAAGCAATCAATTTAGAATGAATATAGCAAACATGGAGATGCCAGTCTGCATTGGTTTTTCCAGGTGCTCAGTTCATGTGTACACAGAATATAGAGAGATTATTGATCAATCATGGTGGTTTCTCAGGTTCTCAGTTCAAACCAACACAGAGAATATGGGGATGTTAATGAGTCAATGATTGTCTTTTCCTGAATTGGCCTGAATTCATTGTGATTTTAAAATCTGTCTCTGAGGGGCTTCAGGCTCTGGTAAATGTACAGCACTAAGCTGCTATTGTGTGACATAGTCTTTATAAGGAACTGAACAGGGTACATTCGACAGCCAGATTTCACTGTGATGAAGTGCAGATATTGCCTCTACAATATGGAATGTGTCGTTATATTTGTTTGCACATACTTAAAATAGTTTCCATTTAATGGTGTAGCTTGCTTTAATTAAATTATGCAAATCAAGAATGTTAGCTGGTATTATTATTATTTTTTTTTTACAGCACTGTTAAAGTGCAATTTACTTGATCATCATTCTACAACAATAAATCTCTAAACCTAAAGTCATTTTTTTGGTATGTTAATTGATTCCTTATAAATGGGAAACTGTTCTGGGCTTAAATTAGTGAAATATGTCACTTACAGAAAATATCCGAATGAGCAGAGAAGTGATGCATAGTCAACACAGTTGTGTTTGGGATTTGTTCTAAGTTAACTATCTACAATTAATGATGCAATTATTAAATGCTGATTGTAGACATATGATGGCACTAATCTAATCCAGTATAATCACCATTCCTCCTCAAAAACACATCCAAGACATTACTTCTCTGATTAGCTTTACTTAGCTTAGCACTATTAATATTATTTGCGTTAGTTATTTTCTTGTCTCTGTAACAGAACACCTGACAAGACGAATGATTTATTCTGACTCACTGTTGAGGGGCTAGAGTCCATCAAGGCGGGAAGCAGATGTTGTGAAAGTGGTCCATGGTCACAGCTCCGGGAACTTGGGGTTCTAATCCGTGGACACTCAAGAAACAGAAAGCTTCTCTTGGAGCTAGGCAAGATAATAACCAGAAACACCACTTCCTAGCCAATATACCTCTAGCCAGACCCTGCCTCTTCAAGGTTCCATGCTTCCTAAAACTGTATCCCCAGCTCAGGATGAGATGTTCAATCACACTGGCCTATAGAGGGCATGTTAACTGTAAGGCATGGTGTACATTTTATCTTGGAACTCTGTAATCTAGCCTGAAATACCTTCTGAGCACAGCTCATTTACCAGCCCATGAAATCAAATGAGGCATTTAAGGACCATGTGAAAGAGTCATATTAACAATGTCAAGACAATAAATTTGGGCATTTCTCCTGCAAAGATACTATAAAAAATTATGTTAGTTCTGATTAATTTAATGAGCAGAGAAAACTTGTCAGATGTTCAAGACTTAAAAGCATGTTATGACAGTGATAGTGCTGTCTCTTTGGCAAACATGGTCTGCATGCCCACACATATGTTGTTGTTTATTAAGAAATCAAAAGAGATCATTATCCAGTTGAAGAAATGAAACATAAGTAGGAAAACATTCTGATTTTCTCCTTAAAAATTATGTTTTTCCACAACTAAAAGCATTTTCTCACATACCATAATAAAATGTAATAAATCTACAACATATTAATAACTACTGTAATTTTCAGATTAACAAAAAAACAGTCTTTTAGGACAGTATAAATGTATATCTGCTAACAGAAGGAAATAATGAATGATAGATACATAAAGAAGTTAAAAATATCACCTCTACTAGACAGTCTACACCATATCCTCTTTGCTTGTTCTTGATTTCTCACCAAAAATACTTTAAAATAATATTATCATATGTGTATGAATTTAGCTTCTTTGGGAACCTAGAAGCTGTTTATTCCAGCTATAATAAGACACCTAATATTTTACAATTTAGTCCTGTTGTTTATTTTTCTGTTTATTTTTAATGGGGATATAATTGCCCTTGATATTATCCAATGGATTGCAAATGAATTCATGTAATTTAAATTTTAATAGAATTTAGGACTTAGGAAAAAAACAGTTTTATTATCTCTAAAATGACTTGCTTGGGTAACAGTATATTATTGTGTCTCTGACTTTTACTTAATTTAAGGATGATTAAATTAATGTGAAACTAGATCACAGAAGCTACATTAATCCTCACCTTTCCACAATTTATGTTTTTTTATCCCATTCTCATTTTACTTTTGTTAACCTAAAATATGCTTTCCAATGAAAATCTCACTTCAACTTTTAGTATATGAATCACTTTTAGTATATTATGAATAAAATTTGAAGGAATTGATTGTAATAAAAATAAACTCTGTGAGAGAATACAGCAATAACATTCAACTTTAATTTGATGGCAGGAAGGAAATAAATCAGAAAGTGGTGAAACCTTTCTAAGTCATTACTGAAAACAAGAAAGTTGCGTAACCTACAGTGGTTGATGAAATGTCCTTTCAGTTGTTGTTCACTGAGGATCACTAGCTAATCCTCAACCTAGCTGGACTCTGAAATGTCATGTTAACATGAGGAAGTAAACATCACACATGGTATATGAAACTATCTGATTTGCATGTCATGTGTTCTTTTGCATTATCTCCAGTTAAAGGCATATTATTGGGAGATGAAGCCAACTGTTAGAAAAATCACAGTTTAAAGCATATTAACCCAGAAAATTCTAGCAGCAGAAATTAACGTTAAGAAAATATAATGTTGATTTCTAGATTGGTAAAAAAAAAAAAATCTGATTACCCTCATTTATGTGCATAAAGTTCTTTGCCTGGTTTAAAACCTTGATGGTTTCTCATCATGAAGAAGAAATTGCCTACAATTCTTTGCTGGATATTTAACAAGGTCTTTCTGAACTAACCACTAGTTTATCTGTGCTGTGACCACTCCAGCATCTGTCTCTTGAATCTGTGGCTTCTAGAAACACCATCAACTGCTCATGGTGCTGATGTTCCTGCATCCATTTTAACTAAAATGCTTTTTCTAATGCCTCTCACTCTCCACTGGTTTTTCTTCTGCTTTTGGTGAACTGTGGTTTCTTGGGTCACTGAATATGTGACATTCTCTGTCCTCCAACGGTCTTTTACTTTGGAGGATAATGAAGTGGAGCCTAGTGATGTGCACTTAATGAGTCTAAACTCAACACTTTATACATTATAAATACTAGGCAACTTATTTAATTATCTTAGATCCTTATTTTCTTCTGTGCAAATAAACACAATAATGCTATCTATTTCATGGGGACTTTATAATGATAAAATAGTTTAATATATGTGTAATATCCAGACTTACTTTTAGGAACTCGAGGAAAGTAAAGAGTTGAAAAGTGTTAGCTATAAAACCCTTGTGAGTCAGCTGCCTTTGTAGTCATAGCTTCCCTGACTCTACAGTGTTACACCTAAGGAAGCTGCTTCGGTGGATCTCAGAGTTCATACTCTCACTATGTAGCATTGGGCAAATAGATATTGGAAAGCTACAATGCTGACTCAGCACCAATGAAGGCATGGAAAGGATGCATGCTCCAAATCCTTGCTATGAACCCTCCTCACTTTTTAAGCCAACCAGTTTTATCAAGATGTTGAGACTGAAGTTGATGAAGATTAAGGATCAGTGTATATATAAAATTTGGTTGAGATATGAATATTTCTCTCTGGAATGAAGGGGAACTTAGGGAAAATAAAACAGACCTATGCCAGCTAGCATTTGTGTCAACTTGACACAAGCTATAGTCATCTGAGTGGAGGGTCCTCAACTATGAAAATGCTTCCATACTTTGGCCCTTAGGCAAGCCTGGAGGGCAATTTTCAAAATGATTGATGAGGGTCTCAGTGCCTTGTGCACAGTACTACTCTGACTTGGCAGTCCTAAGCACTATAAGAAAGCAGACTGGATAAGTCATGAGGACCAAGCCAGTAAGCAGCATTCTTCCATGGCCTCTGCATCAGTTCCTGCCTCCAGGTTCCTGCTGGGTTTGTGTTATTGCCTGGGTTTGCCTCAGGGTACTGTGACTTGATCTATGTAAACCAAATAAACCTTTTCCTCCCCAAGTTGCTTTTGCTCATGATTTTTCATCACAGCAATGGTAACCTTAACTTAAACACTATCTATAGAACAAAACAGTCTTCAAAAAATACGGACTATTTTCCCCAAGACTCATATTACTTTCTTCAAATGGCTTACAGTAATTTGAATTATATGAGAAATTGTTGTTCGCTTTGTTGGCAATCAGAAAGCAAATTTTACTTCTAAAATAAATTATACAGGATTGTTATGTCTCTAGGGGAAAATCAGTGAGGATGACCCTAGCAAAGACTCCTAGGAGTGGAGGATACAGAGCCTGAACCAGCTATCTCCTGTAACCAGGCAAGACTATGAATGGATTGGTACAATAACCCAGCCACAAAAGCTTCAACCTAAAATTTGTCCTACCTACAAGATGTGCTGAGGTAAAGGTGGAGTAGAAATTGTGGGAGTGACCAACGAACAACTGGTCTAGTTTGACACCAATGCCATTGGGAGAGGAACCCACCCACGGCACTGCCTGGGGGACCAGAAACCAGAGGCTCCCAAAGACCCATGATAGAACCAAACACAAATAGAAAAAAAGGTCAATGTAATTATTCTTAATGATATTCTGCTATACTCATAAATTGTCATCTCCCATGAAGAGGGGGAGAAAGGTTTGTAGGATCCAGAGGCGTCAAAGATGACAGAAGAAACGAACAGAATCAACTAACCTGAGTCCATTGGGGCTCACAGAGACTGAACCTGAACAGACAACCAGGAAGCTGGCATGGGACTGACCTAGGTCCTCCACATGTATGTTACAGGTGTGTTGTTTAGTTTTCTTGTGGGACTCCTACCAATGGGAACATGAGCTGTCTCTGACTCTGTTGCCAGTCTTTGGGTCTCTTTCTCCTTCTGTGTTGCCTTGTCTAGCCTTAAAAGAAGAGAAGGTGCCTAGTCTTACCGCAACTTGATATGCCATGGCTGGTTGATATCCATGGAGATAGGCCCTTTTCTGATGAGAAACAGAGTAGATGAGGGAAGTGGTGGTAGGAGAGAGGAGGAGAAGAGGGAGGGGAAGCTATAGTCAGGTGTAAAATAAAATAAAGTTGCCATGTGAGCATATGATGTTAAAAAGCATCTGCTAAACAAAATTAAAGTGATAATGTAGGCTGTGAGCAAAGTCAGTTTTCATTTTAAGCAAAATAATTTTGGGGCACCTTGGACACAAGTTATTGTCATTGTGGGGTGTCCAGTGAGGAGTAATTAAAGAAACAAAGAGCAGTGTATATATTCAGCCTTTGGTTAAACATAGTCACTGACTAACAAATGAACACTTCCCAGTTCTACACTTCCATTTGGAGGTTTGCAACTATGCTTCAGTCTGGGGGCATTTACTAGCTTAGCAGGTAAGGTAGACATATTTAGTATTCGTCATACATACAATTATATTTAATTTGCACCAGAAAACTTAACTTACAATGCAACCAAAATAGAGTATCTTTGTTTATTCATTTATTTTACATCCTAATGGCAACTTCCCCTCCCTCCCCACCTCCCAGTACCTCCCTCTCACCCCCCCATTCACACCTCCTCCCCTTCTCAAAATGGGGAAGCCTGTAATATGTAACCATTAAGTTATGCCAATAATGACATGGAAGCAGAAGGCATAAACTGAATTAAAAACCTGCTAGCTCAGCAAGGTAACTTTATTTTCTGAACTATAGACAAAATAGCTATTTACAACTCCGCCAAACCCAAGAGTTTCCTTAGCTCTTTCCAACAACACAGCTCTGCCTGTGTCCTGCCAGCTGCTTCTCCTGCAAGCCCAGAGAGAACATCTGCATCTCTAACATGGAGCTTCTTCCATTTATGGAAGTAAATGGCTCTTCCAAGCTGAGAGGGAAAGGGAAGGGAGGGGAAGAGAGACGAGGGGAGGGGAGAGAGAGCAAACACAAGCTCTATTAGAGGTCCAATTGCTTAGAAAAAGAAGTCTCCCCCCCATCTCCTACACCCTTTGCAAGCTGTACCACTTCACCTTCATGGTGGGGGGAGGGGATGGGGCTGTGTGCATGTAGATTAAGACCAATCAGCTGACATTGCCCACAGTCATAGAGCAAAGACCACAAAGCCTCTCCCAAGCAACTTATCTTAAAATAGGCAGGAACTTTTCATTCTGGAGCATTCTTATCCGAAGAGGCTTTTAGAGTCGCACCCAAATGCATCGCTTTAGGTCACACCTGATTGCATCTGACAAACGCAATATCTATTTAAGATTTTATATTTTGCTAACAATTAGGTTTTCTATGTACAATAATCAAAGATTCTTTAACAAAGGCCTACCAAAATGGGACATTGTATTCCTTTTCAATTAAAAGGATTAAATTGGACCTCAAGTAGATCAAAGTTCTAGTTAATTTTAGGCTATTATAAAAATTGTACTGAAATATAATAGTACTAGCATTTTCAGGTATTGCATGTGCATCCAATGTATTAATCACCTCGTTTAACATTTTCATTACAATATTTTCTTGTTTCTGTGAATTTTAAGCAAAATTTTTCCCTCATTATCGTAAGTATTGAGTCTAAAGTATTTTTTTTATTTTTTTATTTTTTATTTTTTTTAAATCTCTGTAAGTACTTCCGGTGAGATGATATGGTTTTGGGATTTTTACCAGAGTGGTAGCCATTTCTTTTAAAGTTATTACTCTGAGATTAAAAGCATCCAGAGGAAACTATAAAATGAAATATATAGCCCATCAAAGACTAATGGTTAAATCTTTAAACACAGTGCAAGTCTGATTTTATTAAGTTTTTAAATGGTCTTACTGCTATCAGGAGGAGAAGTGTTATGGAATACCTGATGTTTTATGAGTTTATGTGTTATTTCACACAATATGTATTGAAGTCCTCATATGGATGATTCTTTTACAAAGAAATGTAGGAGACAAGGAGGGGAAAAAAGTGTAAAACAGGACATAACTTGGGTGTCTTTTACATATTTTCTAAAAACCTGGCAAGTCTCTAAGTGAATGTTGGGTAAGTACAAATAAACAACTAAAGTGAAGAAAGTATTGGGCTGCTGCCTCAGCTGGTCTGGAAGGATTTGTGAGCCTTCCCAGGCAATGCTTAGAGTTGATCTCACAGTAGACAGCATGAGCAGAGTTCTGTGTCAAGGCTGTGCAGGCAGCTATGCGGCTAAAACTCTCCATTAGGGGAGGAATGGTCAGAGCTGAGTTTAGAAAGGTGAGTCCTTTAAATTGCTTAAAATCATGGGATGTTAGTCTGGGGAAGTAGGAAAGAGCCATTGAAGGGTTTCAAACATGGGAGGCATTAGATGTACCACTTTGGCCAAGAGATGGAGATTTGACTGAAGGTAAAAACATGAGAAACCAGTTAGGAAAATATTATGATGTTCCTGACTCTACTGGCAGCCTGCCCAGAGAGGTTAAGAGAAGTAGATGCTTCCAGACTACTGTGAATAAACACACACACACACACACACACACACACACACACACACACACACACACACTAGTAACCACATTAAACAAGCCAAAAAGTGAAATTAAATTTAAATATTATATTTTATATACCCAAATGGATCCAAGGTTTTAGTTCACTTAGTACAAACTGTTCAAGGTATCAATGAGATTTTACATTTCTTTTTTATACACAGCTATCGAAATAAGTTATAAATTATAGATATAGGGCATTTTTATCCCTATACTGACCATCTTCAGAGTTTATTTAATCTTGACCTGTCTTCAAGTTCATTTTGCTTTAAATTTTGTGAAATTCATAATTAAAATGATTCAAAAACCTTAATTGTTTTGAAATGTTTAAAATCTTCTTGAACAACTGGTTTAGTATTAGATTGTTATTTAAATGTGCAGTGTGAAAGTAAAAGTTCATTACAATTCATGACACCCCAGGAATACAAAAGCACCCTCAGGTCATCTTTATAAGGCAGCTGAGGACTACTGAGGACCACTGAGTACGAAAGATCACTGTATGGCGGTCAGAGAGGCATCTGTGATTGCCTTCAAGAGGCCCTTCTAAAAGTTTTGATAATTCTTATCTATCTTTCTAAAGGTCAATGTTTCCAAGGAATTCTTTGTCACTGAGGTAAAAAAGAATATTACAAAAGAAGGTTAATGTTGACTCTTGCATTGTGATTGGCATGTTAGGTTTTTGGTTTTTTTTTGTTTTTTGTTTTGAGTACTTTACACATATTAACCCAAATCCTAAAAGTAACCCTATAGTGATGGTTAGTACATGATCATGATCTCTGTTTTAGATATGAAGAAAGAGAGACTCAAAGGCAAGTAATATAAAGAGCCCTACGCTAAAGCACAAGACCTGAGGTTTGAACCTTGTTTCTTAGGCACCAGCATATAGTGCACTTACCTGTTTTATAGGTGCTGACCCTAAATATTGAAATCCACTGATGAATTTATTCCGTGTTCATTGAGTCCAAATGACTACACATACACATGTGTGTGCAACTATGTTTTTAATAAAACTTCCCCAAGTTATAAATATCTAAGATGAAATTAATATTTTAAATGACAACAATGATAGAAATAAGATTTACACTTTTAACAAGACTGACCCATAAAATATGACATAAATAGTAGACAAAATAAATTGAAAATTAGCATCCAAGTCCTTCCTCTAACATGGCAACTATATGTTTCTACATTGCACCAAAAGAATGATATTGCTCAAATCATCTGAGATCTGTTTTTACCATTATTATATTTGATACTGTTAAGACCTCATGCAAGATATAAAATTTTGTTCTGGATGTCATGATTTGGCACAAAATACAGTTCATAATATTAAAAATCAGGATAATTTGTAATCTAGTCTCACTATTATGCCACAAAGGAGTGGATGAAAGATAAAGATTTAACTGAAGATATAATAGAATCACTTATAGTTGGAGATGGGGGTATCAGTTTCAGGAAAGAATACATTTATTCAGTCTAACATTTCTTTGAGATAGTACAAGGCTGATGGGCAAGGGATACAGGCAAATATAGAACAGTAAAGTTAAATCCTATAAATTTTCATTTTTATTAAGAAAGGAGCTTTTAAGCCCTTGAAGACATTAAGCGGACAATGAGCTATCATGTCAGCTTCACCTCTGTGGAGCTCTCTATAGAGAAAAGGAGTCTGGATGAAAAATCTTTGACAGGCTTTACTGTTCTATTGCTGTGATAGAAAATTATGACTACAAATTCTTAAAGAACATAGTGGCGCATGTGTCCTTCTTATATGTTGGAGCATCTTTTGTATACAGGCCCAGGAGTGGTATAGCTGGGTCATCAGGTAGTACTATGTTCAGTTTTCTGAGGAACCACCAGACTGATTTCCAGAGTGGTTGTACCAGCTTGCAATCCCACCAACAATGGAGGAGTGTTCCTCTTTCTTCACATCCTCGCCAGCATCTGCTGTCACCTGAGTTTTTGATCTTAGCCATTCTGACTGGTGTGAGGAGGAATCTCAGGGTTGTTTTGATTTGCATTTCCCTGATGACTAAGGATGTTGAACATTTCTTTAGGTGCTTCTTGGCCATTCAGTATTCCTCAGTTGAGAATTCTTTGTTTAGCTCTGTACCCCATTTTTAATAGGGTTATTTGGTTTTCTGGAGTCTAAATTCTTGAGTTTTTTTGTATATATTGAATATTAGTCCTCTATCAGATGTGGGATTGGTAAAGATCTTTTCCCAATCTGTTGGTTGCCATTTTGTCCTATTGAAAGTGCCCTTTGCCTTACAGAAGCTTTGCAATTTGATGAGGTCCCATTTGTCAATTCTTGATCTTAGAGCATAAGCCATTGGTGTTCTGTTCAGGAAATTTTCCCCTGTGCCCATGTGTTTGAGACTTTTCCCCACTTTCTCTTCTATTAGATTCAGTGTATCTAGTTTTATGTGATCCACTTGGACTTGATCCACTTGGACTTGAGCTTTGTACAAGCAGATAAGAATGGATCAATTTGCATTCTTCTACATGCTGACCACCAGTTGAACCAGCACCATTTGTTGAAAATGCTGTCTTTTTTCCACTGGATGGTTTTAGCTCCTTTGCCAAAGATCAAGTGATCATAGGTGTGTGGGTTCATTTCTGGGTCTTCAATTCTATTCCACTGATTTACTTGCCTGACTCTGTACCAATACCATACAGTTTTTAACACTACTGCTCTGTAATACAGCTTGAGGTCAGGGATGATAATTCCTCCAGATGTTCTTTTATTGTTGAGATTAGTTTTTGCTATCCTGGTTTTTTGCTATTCCAAATGAATTTGCAAATTGCTCCACCATGTTTATAGCAGCCTTATTTACATGTTCCACTATGTTCATAGCAGCCTCATTCATAATCACCAGAAGCTGGAAACAACCCATATGTTCAACAGAGGAATGGATACAGAAAATGTGGAACATTTACACAATAGAGTACTTCTCAGCTATTAAAAGCAATGACTTCATGAAATTCTTAGGAAAATGGATGGAACTAGAAAATATCATTCTAAGTGAGGTAACCCAGTCACAAAAGAACACACTCACTGATAAGTGGTTATTAACCCAAAGCTCGGAATACTCGAGATCCAATTCACAGACCATATGAAGCTCAAGAAGAAGGAAGACCAAAGTGTGGATGCTTCAGTCCTTCTTAGAAGGGGGAACAAAATACTCATGGGAGGAAATATGGAGACAAAGTGTGGAGCAGAGACTGAAGGAAAGACCATCCAGAGACTGCCCCACACGGATATCCATCTCATATACAGACACCAAACCCAGACACTATTGCTGATCCCAAGAAGTGCTTGCTAACAGGAGCCTGATATAGCTGCCTCTTGAGAGGCTCTTCTAGAGTCTGACAAATACAGAGACAGAGCCTTGCAACCAACCCTTGGACTGAGCACAGGGTCCCTAATGGAGAAGTTCGAGAAAGGACTAAAGGAGCTGAAGAGATTTGCAACCCCATAGGAAGAATAACAATATCAGTCAACCAGACCCCCAGAGCTCCCAGGGACTAAACCACGAACCAAAGAGTATACATGGTGGAACCCATGACTCCAGCCACATATGTAGCAGAGGATGCCCTTGTTGGACATCAATTGGAGGAGAGGCTCTTGCTCCTGTGAAGGCTCAATGCCCCAGTGTAGGGGAATGCCAGGTCAGGGAGGCAGGAGCGGGTGGGTGGGGGAGCACCTTCAAAAAGCAGAGGAGGAATGGAAAAGGGGGTTTCTAGAGGGGAAACTGGAACAGGAGATAGCATTTGAAAGGTAAATAAATAAAATATCCAATAAAAGAAAAAAAAAGAATTATTAAATAAAATTCTTTAGTTGGGCTTAGGGTTCCAGAGATTTAGAGTCCTGAGTACATGGTGATGACATGCATGAAAGGCATGGTAGTAGTCAGTAAGAACAGTGACTGGGAGCTCACATTTGTATCCATAAAGAGGGTTCAGAGAAAGTACACTGGGAATGACATGAGTTTTTGAAATGTCAAAGTCCACTCCCAGTGACACACCTTGTTCAGTCATGCCACACCTCCTGATCCTTCTCAAACAGTTCTACCAATGGGGGGAGGGGAGGCAAGTAGTCAGATATATGAGCCTATGGCAGCTATTATCATTCAGTCCAGCATAGCCCCTTTTAAATTGCACTCTCTTAATAATCCTTGTGTTCATCATGTTATTTTATTTTATTTGTACATGAAATTTTAATTAAATATCATTCCAGTTTAATTTATATATTTAATATTTTCAAGTTTATTATTTATGATTTTCATGGGAAAATGAATTGATCCTAGGGTGGATACATGCTAGGCCAGCATTCTACAACTGAGCTATTTTGTATCTTTTAATTAATTAACTAAAAATATATTATTATTGAAATGAAATAGCTATTATTTGCATAATTGCACACCCAAAATGAATATTTCATAAAATGTCCAAATTCATTTTTTGTATCATGGCAGAGTCTGGAATTTAAGACACAGGATAATGAATTTTTTTTTTTGATACTTTATTTACATGTCCAATGTTTCCCTTTCTAGGTCTCCTCTTTGGAAACCCCCTATCTCCTCCCCATACCCCACCTCTATGAGGGTATTCCACCTCCCACCCACCCGCCCACCCACTCGCCTATTCCCACCTTGACATTCCCCTTTACCGGGGATTCTAACACCCTCAGGCCCAAGGGCCTCTCCTCCCCCTGATGGCCAACAAGGCCCTCCTCTGCCACATATGTGGTCTGAAACATGGGTCCATACATGTGTATTCTTTGGTTGGTGATCCAGCCTCCAGGAGGAATGGGGGGAGGTCAGGTCAGTTGACATTGTTGTCCCTCCTTGAGGCTGTAGACTCCTTCAGCTCCTTCAGTCCCTTCTCCAACTCCTCCATCTGGGACCTCACTCTCAGTCAAACTGTTACTGTAAAGTGAGACTTGGGTATTCCGAAATTTTGGGCTAATATCCACTTATCAGAGAGTACATACCATGTTCGTTATTTGTGACTGAGTTACCTCGCTCAGGATGATATTTTCAAGTTCCATCCATTTGCCTACAAATTTCATTAAGTCATTGTTTTTAATAGCTGAGTTTTAATAGCTCCATTGTGTAAATGTACCACATTTTCTGTATCCATTCCTCTGATGAGGGAGGGACATCTGGGTTGTTTCCAGCTTCTGGCTATTATAAATATGGCTGCTATGAACATAGTGGAGCATGTGTCTTTAATACATGTTGGAGCATCTTCTGTGTATATGCCCAGGAGTGGTATAGCTGGGTCCT
>CM052706.1:35270958-35300901 GCA_028551405.1 Uromys caudimaculatus | reverse complement strand
AACTGATTTCCAGAGTGGTTGTACCAGCTTGCAATCCCACCAAAAATGGAGGAGTATTCTTCTTTCTCCACATCCTCGCCAGCATCTGCTGTGACCTGAGTTTTTGATCTTAGCCATTCTGACTGGTGTGAGGTGGAATCTCAGACTTGTTTTGATTGGCATTTCCCTGATGACTAAGAATGTTGAACATTTCTTTAGGTGCTTCTCAGCTCTGCGAATTTCCTCAGTTGAGAATTCTCTGTTTAGCTCTGTTCCCCATTTTTTGATAGGGTTATTTGGTTTTCTGGAGTCCAACTTCTTGAGTTCTTTGTATATGTTGGATATTAGCCCTCTATTGGACGTAGGACTGGTTAAGATCTTTTCCCAATCTGTTGGTTGCCGTTCTGTCCTATTGACAGTGTCCTTTGCCTTACAGAAGCTTTGCAATTTCATGAGGTCCCGTTTGCCGATTCTTGATCTTAAAGCATAAGCCATTGGAACACAATGGCTCTGTTCAGGAACTTTTCCCCTGTACCCATGTGTTCGAGACTTTTCCCCACTTTCTCTTCTATTAGATTCAGCGTATCTGGTTTTATGTGGAGGTCCGTGATCCACTTGGACTTGAGCTTTGTACAGGGAGATAGGAATGGATCAATTCGCATTCTTCTACATGTAGACCGCCAGTTGAAACAGCACTAATTGTTGAAAATGCTGTCCTTTTTCCACTGGGTGGTTTTAGCTCCTTTGTCGAAAATCAAGTGACCATAGTGTGTGGGTTCATTTCTGGTTCTTCAATTCTTTTCCATTGATCTACCTGCCTGTTGCTGTACCAATACCATGCAGATTTTATCACTACTGCTCTGTAGTACAGCTTGAGGTCAGGGATGCTGATTCCCCCAGACGTTCTTTCGTTGTTGAGAAAAGCTTTTGCTATTCTGGGTTTCTGTTGTTCCAAATGAATGAGAATTGCTCTTTCTAAGTCTATGAAGAATTGAGTTGGAATTTTGATGGGGATTGCATTGAATCTGTAGATTATTTTTAGCAGGATGGCCATTTTTACTATATTAATCCTGTCAATCCATGAGCATAGGAGATCTTTCCATCTTCTGAGGTCTTCTTCAATTTCTTTCTTCAGAGACTTGAAGTTCTTGTCATGCACATCTTTCACTTGCTTGGTTAGAGTCACACCAAGATACTTTTATATTGTTTGTGACTATTGTGAAGGGTGTCATTTCCCTAATTTCTTTCTCAGCCTGTTTATCCTTTGAGTATAGGAAGGCTACTGATTTGTTTGAGTTGATTTTATATCTGGTCACTTTGCTGAAGTTGTTTATCAGCTGCAGCAGTTCTCTGCTGGAGGTTTTCGGGTCACTTAAGTATATGATTATATCATCTGCAAATAGTGATATTTTGATTTCTTCCTTTCCAATTTGTATCCCTTTGACCTCCTTTTGTTGTCTAATTGCTCTAGCTAGAACTTCAATTACTATATTGAATAGAAAGGGAGAGAGAGGGCAGCCTTGTCTAGTCCCTGATTTTAGTGGGATTGCTTCCAGTTTCTCTCCATTTAGTTTGATGTTGGCTACTGGTTTGCTGTATATTGCTTTTACTATGTTTAGGTATGGGCCTTGAATTCCTGATCTTTCCAAGACTTTTATCATGAAGGGATGTTGAATTTTGTCAGATGATTTTTCAGCATCTAATGAAATGACCATGTGGTTTTTTTGCTTTGAGTTTGTTTATGTAGTGGATTACACTGATGGATTTCCGGGTATTGAACCATCTCTGCATCCCTCGGATGAAGCCTACTTGATCATGATGAATGATCGTTTTGATGTGTTCTTGGATTCGGTTTGTATCTTTTAATTAATTAACTATAAATATATTATTGTTGAAATGAAATGAAATAGCTATTATTTGCATAATTGCACACCCAAAATGAATATTTCATAAAATGTCCAAATGTGTTTTTTGTATCACAGCAGAGTCTGGAATTTAAGACACAGGATAACGAATTTTTAATTAGAAAAATTAAATGATTGGGTTGATACCAGGGCCCTAGTGTACTTCTAAGCATTTTGCCACTACTCAAATCTCTATAAATAGAATAATTTACTATTTATACTCATGTAAGCTTTGTATTTGACTGGGACCAAACTCTCTACACGTCTTTGAGGTAGAAAAATAAGATCTGCATCTCTCAATATGTTAGAATAATCACAGCCACAGGCAGAGGAGATCCAGGATATAATGATGTTTTCAAAGTGTATCCTGAGTTGAAGTCATTGTTATGTCCATCTTCTTTGACATTTGTTATTTCATTTTAAATATGAAGGGTTTTGCTGGGTTGAAACTGCCATTGGACCTTTGCTAAAGGGACTTAAGTCTATGGAAATGAATACCAAATGGTAAATTTTTAAATGCAAATGTTCATATGATTGGAAATCTCAGACTTCAACCCTGATAGCGGACATCTGAGTTTTTAGGAATTGCTAAATCTGAAAGGGGTGTGGAGAAGTTTTCCAGACATAGAGAGTACCTTCTCAGTGTGGCAGTTCTGGTCTAGTTTCCAACTCATTGTATCTTGTAAAATGGAATATAGAACTTTTCTCCTCTGAAACCAAGAAATCGAATCAAGTAAGAAAATAAAAGTTGTAAATTAGATATTCATAATGTTCTCAACAACCTAAAAAGTATAGTCACTGCAGATATATAATGCTACATGGGAATAGTAACAAATTCAAATTCTACTCGATGTAAGAAGTGTATATTTGCAATTCTTCCAAGAACTACACTTAATGATCCAATATTTCTCCAACCAAATGCTCACCTTGTTTGGAAATCTCTAAGAGGCATAGGATCATTTCCATAGGTGAAAAAACTCTAGCTTGGGAATTTAGGTATTTATTGAGTTTATGAAATGTTTTCTTTGTTTCCGATGTTCTAATTGTGATGTCAGTATTCAGAATTCATTGTTCTAAATGAACAACTAACTACAACTAATTTACAAAGTGGGGTACATCATGATTACACCCTCCTTTTCCTTTCTTCCATCTCTAATTATCTTTCAATTTTTATTTTCCCATTCCTCTTTCTCTTTTCTGTTTAAAAAAGCATGCTGCAAAATGTAAAATACCAGAATATTTGCCTTTTATATATTTTCTGTCTCTACTCATAAAGTATTCTCATGAAGATGTAATGTTAAATGTAGACTAAGGAGCAACAGCAAACAAAATTCTTATATTCTATTCATTTGCTATTACAGATAAAAATTTACATATATACATCAATGTGTGCAGTTTGAACATTTTAGTATGAAAATAAATCTACTCTATAAGTTTCAAAATAAATGTTAATGAATCCCAAATTCATTTGTTTTACTTTTGTAATAGATTAGGATTTGGAAAGTAGCACTTATTTTAAACAGATTTAAAATATGCTACAAATTGATGTTCACACCTACCTCTGTAATTGTTTTCCTGAATTCATGTATTTTCATGCATAGACACCTCAACAAACGTGTTCAAAACATATAAAATAATAAGCATTGCTAATCCTACCTGTCCAAATTTTCACAAATGTTTGGAAATGTGCTCTGTCACTAGTGATACCTAATTAGCAATGTCCACATAACTTTCTCACCATCCTCTGACAAAATAGCACTGAAAATTATGAAACAGCAAGGAGGGCTCTGGGGACCACAGCCATTTGAAATACTTTACTCAGAATTTATCCAACTGGGAACTTTCTCAGTTTTCCTTTGGTGTTGTTCCATGGCAGGGAGAGCGGAAAAAGCAGAAGCCTGTCACAGCAAAGTTTATGTGTGAGGAGGGACTCTCCTGCCAGAAAGGTCACAGACCAGTGCCGCCTCGCCTTCCTTTTTAATGGCCTATGCAGTCTTTCCTTTTAAGGAACATTTCAAGGACTGGTGTAGACAAATGAAGAGGGACCCAGAACACCACAGAAAGAGGTTTTAAGTAATAATTAATAAGAATAGGTTTGTGTCTTTCTCGTAACTCTCGTGGCTCTCCCTCCAGTTTTCAGTGAAGAATATGAAGAATGGCCTGTGTGAGATTGCCCCTTGCTTTGGTGCTAGTGTTAGGGGTGGGGGCTGCTGGCCAGGATTGTGTCTGTTTTCACCAGGATAGGAAAGTGGCTTTTTTCCTGAGAAACTTCCCACTGAGACTGAGCCTTAAAAGGGACTTGACTAAAAGGTGGAAATCTCTAGCATGAGATAATCTTTAAAAAGAGTTAGGTGAATGAAATTAAATATAGCTTACATTTTCAGATGCAGGTCTCTGATTAAGGGTTTCATATTTGAAGGGGAAAATGATAGCTGGCAGAGATCTGCTCTTCAGCAGTAAATGTATAGGTAAGATATGAAGCTCTCCCTGCCATTCTGTTATCTCTTTTATTGATAGGTAAGTCAGAGGTCATTGCCATCGGGTTAAGCAAAGTTCATGTCTCTGTTTGGTCTTTGGACCACTTACCTTCAAATTTATCTTCATAATACCAAGGGCTATACTTTTTCTCACAAGATGTGACATCTAAAAATATTCAAAATGAGATATTTATTTGATATTTAAACCTAGAACATAAGCCAAATATGCTGCTCCACACTTTTAATACCAATATTCAGAAGGCAGAGGTAACCGAATCTCTGGGTTCAAGGACAGCCTGGTCTATAAAGCAAGTTCCAGGACAGCTAGAAAGACCCTGTCTCAAAATAAAATAAATAAGTAAAAATTAAAAAAAAAAACACAACAGATCATAATATGGCATTTAGAATGTGTAAGGAGATATAACTTTGGGAAGAAGATGGCAGGACTAGCCAAGCAGATGTGTGACAACTGAATCTACAGTTGGCACTGATCCTTTGAGAAGGTCACAGCAAAAGTAGAATGTTTCTCAAGGTTCTTCTTATATGAAAAATGGGTGGTGGGGATGATGTTTGCCACATAAAGTAATTCCTTTGACATTATAGCCCTTTTCTGTAAATGGCAAAAGATACATTCAACCCAAACACAAAATTAAATAGTGATCTTCACTTATAATTACAGGTCTTTTTTGGCTTTTCTAAAAGACGTAAAATACACAAGGCTGCACTGTGAGTGCTGAAGAGAAGGAGGGTAGAGTTCTTTGTGGGTGGTATCACAACTAAGTTAGAACTGAATGAGCGTCTTCTGTACCCTCTTGGGTTATTTTTTCGGTAAATTTGCTTGTGAGAACATCCCTACATGATAGTAGAGAAAGCAGCTGCCTATGTGGTATGGTTTCAAAACTATGAATGGCCTATCCAAAACCACTCCTAACACCAGACTGTAGGGCTACCAGAAAATTTTCTACCATTCCTTTGGCAGGTCATGTTTAAAATATTCCGTCAAACACCCAGTACCATTTATGAGATTTTAGTTTCTGAGTAAGATGCTTTAGGCTGAATTTGAAAATTCAGAGGTTCAGAGTAAATGGAATTGCAAGCAGCCAGGCACATGCAGATGAGTCCATAGATGAAGTTGAGGATATGATGGACAAAAGCTGTAGAAACAATCAGGGGACCATGGGAACCATGTTCCCTCTGTATGTCTTAGTCTATACCTGGATCTACACTGTGAAATTATTGTGGTGGTTTAATGGGCCCCATAGACTCATATTTTAATACTTAGGGAGTGGCATTAGGAGGTATGGTCTTGTTGGAGGAAGTGTGTCACTAAAGGTGGGCTTTGGAGTTTCGAACGTTCAAGTCAGGCTCCAGGCTCAGAGCCTTTCTTACTGCTGCCTGTGGATCTGAATGTAGAACTCTCAGGTACCTCTCCAGTACCATGTCTGCTTGTATGCCACTGTGCATCCCACCATGATGATTAATGAACTAAACCTCTCAACTGTAAGCTATCCATGAAGGAGAACTTTCTGGTTTCTTTGGAGACTGGGTTGTGTCATGTGATGTTTTTCTGAAGGCTGTCTAATGAGAGGATGTTTTGTTGAAGCAGACAAGCAAGAGGATGTTTTGCTGGAATAGACACGTGATGTTTTTGCTGGAAGATGTCTTGTGAAAAGGCATGTGATGTTTTGCTGGAGCCTATGCTTGAGAGGGTGAGTGATATTTAGAAAGAATATATATATATATATATATATAAAACCCCACAGAGAGTGAGAGGATGCTCTTGCATTGGTCTGCCTTGCAACAGTTTGCTGATCTTTGCTAATCTTAGCTTGTTCTTACTTTGTAGAAACTCACTAGAGAACTTCTTGTGATATTCTAGATACTTCTCGCTGCTTCTGAAGACTTTTACCAATTCAACTGAGCCTTTTGTTTTTTTCTGGACTGAGCCACTGCTACTGATTCATGTTTGATGTTTTGGACTGCTGATATCCTGACAACAAAGATTAGAACTGCACTAAAGAACTACTTCTAAAGAAGTCCACATACCCTGTTTCCTATTAACCTTTCTTTTCCTCTACTTCTGGTAGGAGGGCTAGAAAGGAGGCTGAAGCATCCAAGAACCTTTATTAAAGTAGGTTTTTAAAAAATCTAAGCCTTCACATCCCTATTAAATGTTTTCCTTTACAAGAGTTGCTGTGGTCATGGTACCTATTCACAGCAATAGAAACTTAAGTAGGATACGTATCTTCCTCTTTATAACTGCTAAAGCATTTTACATGCTAGCACCTATACTACCTCCACCATATACTTTCCAGTCTTTGTCCTGATTTGTTCTTTTGTTCTCTAGTACTTTTAGTTACTTGGAATATATCTTTACAGTATCAGTATTCCAATCACACCTAGCTGGCTCACATAAAAGCACAGTAATATGTTAGAACTATAGTGAATATGGAATCAATTTTACTGGTTTTCAGATATCCTAGGCAAGGGTTTCAGACTGCAGGTTGGATTACTTGGCTGACCTATAATTGCAACATGTTGTAGGCACTCAGGAGCTTCAATTACCTTGTCCATTTGTGGAGTTTGTTATCTGATTTTTTATTTTATCACTGACAATATATTTTCTTTTTATCTTTTATAGCACTTTCCTCATTAAGCTACATCCTACCAGGTGCCCAAACTGATTCCCAATCTCTAATCCTGCCTGGTATACATGTAAGGATATTTAAAGAAGGATTAGAGAAAATGGGTGTGGGTGTGTGCATGTAATAAGAAATATATTTCTGGTCACATTTAATTTTTTATTCGTACAAAGGAAGCTGTGACTAAATTTAAAAGGTAGGGTAATGCTTTAATTGACTTGCTGATTACAGAGAAGTGGCATATTTGAGTTGGCGCATTGAGTTAGGCAGGTTGAGGGGTAGGGAGCAGTTGCTGGATTGTGATGGGTAATTACAGGTTATACTGGTACATGGATGCCTCTTTCATCTTGTCACTCTTCCAGAATAGAGGTCAGTATACAGTTGTATCATGTCAACTAATTCTTGTATTCAATCACCTTTTAGTTCAAATATTATTATGCTTCTTTAATGGGGTGTTCTATTCTAGATTTTTGGACAGATCATTGGGGAACTGGTTTTTGTTGTTTGTTTGTTTGTTTTTGTCAAGGTCAATTATTTTGAGAGTTGTTAGCCATACAAGTAGCTACTCTACAAAACAAAAACAAAAACAAAAAAAATCTAGGCAACAACTTTTCTCAGTCTAACCCTGGAACAGCCACATTGCCTCTTGGTCCATTAAGAGAGTGCTCTTTCTTTCCCTTAGTTTTTAATACCTTGGAAAATCATCAAACACAGGACTAATTTTATCAAACTCACATTTTGTTCACAGAAGCACACAGTGGAATTTGCATAAGATAACATCTTAGTCTCATTCATTTTTCTATTTGTAGCAGCACACAGTACCTACATGGATAGGTGCCAAGTGAATGCTAAGTGAGTGTCTGCAATGAGGAGAGCTTAATCCTGCTGACTACTTTCTCCAGTAGTTTAATAGGGTTAACAAGCAGAGAGTTCCTGGTTACATGTAGAAAATTTTCAAGAAAAAGAAGCTGATAGTTCATAAGTCAACACCAGAAGTTTCTCAGTATGAGACGTATAAGAAGGGATTTGGAAAGCTCAGAACAAGTTCAGAATTATGGGGTAGACTGACTCCTTTTGATTTTTGTGGAAGTTGTGTTATGGTCCTTTGAAGACTCCTATGAGGCCATTGAATAATTGAGAGGCATAGAATGGGGGTGGAAAGACACACCAGGCACATTTTTTTCCACTGGATTTTGGCTCAAGGGTGATTCAGAGCACAATTTTGTCATTTATAAAGCCTCACTAGTGCTTGGTCCCTACCCCCTAAGCAAACTAAAAGCAATGAAATTACAACTAGAAAATACAGAGATAAATAAAAACTGTGTAAGTTTCTCAGGAAACAAAAATAGTTAAACTCTGGTGCATTTTTCAAATATGCCTCTGAAATTTTACAAGACTTGTGTAAGCTCAGAAAGAATGCTTCCATGTTGGCAGTAGAGGGCCGTGTGATGATTCAGCAGCGGGCACCAGAGAAGCCAGCCCTTTGCTGCTGTCTGCCATGTTCATATTTATAGTGCATGGAAGAAGAAGAGAAATAAGTACATTATGGCGCTGCTATCAAATACAGGTTTCTCTCACTTATCTGAAGGCAAGGAGTACCCATTTACTGGACTCAGACCTGTGTAGCAGAAAGAAGACTTCTCAGAGACTTGTAACAGTTCAATCAAAATGCGAGTGATAAACATACTTGTCTGTATTTCAGTCTATAAATCTGTTCACTGCTTGCTTCTTGATTAGTTGTTCAACAAACTAATCAAGGTCTACTAAAAGTAAGAGTTAAGATGGTGATATACTAATTGTATGTTTAATCTTAAAGATCATAGCTTTCAAGAAGAAAATTATTATATAACTGGTGTGTGTATGACATCTCTCGAATGACTTAAAAAAAAAAGAAAAGGAAAACAGAATTGTACTTTAAAAATGCATGATTTATGCAGAATAATCCAAAATCAGAACACACCCTGATCAAGACCCACAAGTATTTTCTCAGTACAAGTTTGGTCAAGAGCCTGTGAAATGATTCTGGCTTCTGACACATTTTAAGAGAAAGTCAAGATGCTTAGAGGGTTATCATTCCTTATCTGGTGAAAGAAAAGATCTATATTTGAGTAATACTTTGCAATATATGCTATTGTTTCTAAAGATGCATGAAAAGTGCCTTGTTTATATTCATTAGTTCTCAGAGGAAACAATATTTAGACAACTTTTCATACTTATTTGTGTATGGGTAAAGGGTTATTTACAAGAGCAGAAATGACTCAGATCCAGCTGCAGCACCAGAAGTCCACCCCAGCATGAGTGACAGTCATCGAAAAGCTAGAAACATGGAGTGCCATCTACAATCTGCAGTTAGCTTAAGTGGTTGGAGAATGTCTCTTTTAGGCTTCGCATCTGAGCCACTTCTATGTAACTTAGCTTGACAGAAAATATCTCTAGAAGTCCTTACTATTTTATATGCTTGGGATAGAGGGACACAATAAATAGGTTTCAGGGATTCTCATAGCCTCTGAGTTTTTTATTTCTTGAGTTTAGGTAGCTCCCCTGCAGAGTGGAATGTCTCACCTACCATAGAACATGCTGTTGAAGAATTTTCCTTCAAGATCTAGGGCTTTAACTCAGAGGAAATTGCTACCTGCCAGGAAGCCAGAGGTTAATCTTCTATTCATTCTCTGAAGCTGTCAATCTTGGTATTTTGGAACTGGGTCTCTCTAAAATCTGGATGTTTTTATTAGGCTAGGATGCTTAACCACTGAGTCCCATTGAGTTCCTGTCTGTCTACAAGCACATTACACCATTCTTAGCTTTTTATGTGTGGGCTCTGGAATACGAACTGAGGTCTTTTCCACACAGGTGTAGCAAGCACTTTATCAACTGGCCCATTTCTCCAGTCCTGCTCAGCTATGAATTCTGTGAAAAAAGAAAAATAATGACTATATCTTGCTCCTGCTGATACTGTGTATAGTACAGTTTATGATAATGAAAATATATAGTTTTAGAAGATATGAGTTGTGTGATTTTAACAGAATAAGCAGAATGTATAATAACCCATTTTAGATGCTACTTTAATATAAAGCTATGGCAAGAGAATAAGACACGGGAGTAGAAATAATTTATTAAGCAATGTTAGAAAATGGGATTGAAAGAAAAATGGAATTCTAAAGTAATTACAATAAATCATTATTCAGCTGCTATTTAACAACATTAATGCTCTACAGCAATATGTTTTTTTCTGTATTTTGATGACATGTTTGGTTTTTTAAATCCTGAAACAAAGCTGAAGTAAATTGTTATAGAAGTGCAAAGTAGCATACATACTATTTGGTTTATAAATAGTCTTGCCAACTGTTGAGGTTAAATGTATATTTAAATGTTCAGGAACCAAAATTTACTAATCAGAAGTGTGACCTGAGTAAGAGGGGTGGTCTTCAGGATGTGATTAGGGATGAGGGCTCTGCTTATGTATGGTATAGCAGGCCAACAGCAGCAACAGCATTACCAACGACAAAGACGCATCCAGTGCTGCCCTTTTTACTCTTTTGCTCTCTACCAGTCAGTACAAAACACAAGAAAATTGCAACAATCCGGGTCTGTTGGGAAGAAGAAATGAATGTATTGTTCAAATGAGCTCCTGAAAACAGGAGGGTCCAAAATAGGATGTCTCCTCTAGATGTGACAAGTGAATACAGGCACCAGCTTCTATCTGACCAAGATTCTCTGTAACTTTTTAAATATTCCTTTCTAATTAATTATGAATAGGAGTTAATACAATATTAAATTTATACGAATGTTTTTTCAATAACAGAAAATGAGGAGGATGGTAATTAAAGAAGACTCCTCAACCATGTTGCGAGTCCAAGTGGAGGCTACAGGAAGAAGAGGTTTGGTAGAACAGCATTGGATACTGACAAAAGGCTAAGAAAACCCTCTAGTTGGCCTTCATTCAGTGGCACGATTAGTTTCTCTGCTTCTCATAGTTACTGGCTCTTTGCCTGCCTAGCTTCAGTGATTGTGATGTTTGATTTCATAACACATCATAAGCCTTCCTGTTCTGCCAGCTTGGTGCCACGATTGCCAACCTGACTAGAATGAGAGAGTGCTAGATTACTAAACTGTTCTTGTGCGTATGCCTATGAGGCTAAGAGGCACTTAGCATATAGTACTAGAGAAGGAGGGAAGACTCTGATTATGGGCATCAGCATAGATGACATTAGCTGAGTAGAGAAGAAAGAGGAAGCTAGCCATCCCTCTGGATCCAAAGCCAACTTTGCTGCTGCCATTGTTTAAGGACATCAGACTGCATCATTTTCAGCCCCTTTGATGCAATACCTAAGACTCCCCAGAGAGCTTCCCTGACTGCAGCCATTTGTGGAGTCTATATATCATTAGTGCCTCTTTTCAGGCGTCTTGCATATAGTATTCAATAGGTACTGGGTTTTCTGGGTCTGAAATGTGCAAAACAAGTTATGTAAACTAATGTAATAAATCCATATATGTGTAAATATGTATGAATGTACACAAAACATATGTATAGATATACACACACATATATGTACACATATATGTATACACATATGTATACATATACTAGATCTCATATAATCTTTAAACAAGAATATTATATACATGTATATATACATATACACATACACACACACCCAGATATATATATATATATATATATATATATATATATATATATATATATATATATAGAGAGAGAGAGAGAGAGAGAGAGAGAGAGAGAGAGAGAGAGAGAATGTTTGTGTTTTAGATAGAGAAAGAAAAATAGTATTACAAAAGCCAGTTACCAACACCATGCTCTTGAAATTGTGAAACTGAACTTGCAAAATACCTGTTCTCTTGGCATAGAAACTAAAAGTGGTCTAAGGCCTAATTGATTTCTTCAGTGTAACCTGTACAGTAACTAGAATGGTAGATTGATAGTCAAATGATCTCTTATATCAGGATGTGTGTGTGTGTGTGTGTGTGTGTGTGTGTGTGTGTGTGTGTGTGTGTGCTTATGGTGTGTGGTGAGTTGGTCTGTTCATGAGGTTTGAACCCAGGGTATCACACATGTTAAGCATATACTTTATCAATTAAGGTACATCTCTAATTTGTCTTGTATATTCTTTATTTTCTTCTTATCAGCTGTATTTACTTACTTTGCATGCTTATACTAAGGCTCACAAATGATGATAAGCTTATGGAGACAGAGTAGAATTAGTTTATGTATATCTTTAACATTTTAATAATGAAATTTCCTGATTCGGTATTTATGTTATATTTGCTGTATGATTCATTGCCCTTCAGATATTTATATTTGTGTGTATGTTTCTGTATTATTTTGGGTTACTATGGTGAAACACCATGACCAAAAGCAAGTTGAGTAGGAAAAGGCTTATTTGGCTTATGTTTTCATACATAGTCCATCACTGAATGAAGTTAGGACAGTAACTCAAACAGAGCAGTAACCTATGGGGCAGAAGCTAATGCAGAGGCCATGGAAGGGAACTGCTTAATTACTTGCTACCCATGGCTTGCTCAGGCTGTTTTTGTATAGAACCCAGGATCATCAACCCAGGTATGGTATCACCCACAAGGGGCTTGGTTCCTTTCCTATTATCCACTAATTAAGACTATGTCCTATAGACTTGCCTATAGCTGAAACTTTATGCAGGCATTTTCTTCATCAAATGGCTTTTAATTGAATTTGAATAATTTTTCCAACAATAATTTACAGTTTTGAACCCGGATCCCATTGGAGATCTGCCATTGTGCTTCATTTTCATTGTTTGAGCTCCTGTAACATGGTCTTCCTTCTCCAGAAACAACACTAAAATCCTTTCAGGAATGTGCCACCATATACAGTGTTGTAACACAGGTACAGCACTAATATGTACATCCCCATAACAGCCAAGAAATATAGAGGCCCCTATGTATTGGCAATATTAGAGTAAAGCATGACAGGGGTGTCTATCATTTTATATGCAGTAATCTGATAGTAATTGTAAAATATGATCAACACACTATACATATTGTATTCTATTTGTATAAAGAAGGAAAATTATTTTATAATGATGTTCCTAGTCTGTTACAACATCTTCAAAATTTAACTGAAAGACAGTTAATATGCATTTGGGAAGTTTCATTTGAATCACATTCAAAAGAATAAGAATTTAAATATTGAGATATATTCATCAAGAGGCTACTGACTGAGCCCTATGTTATTAAGTACCTTTTACTTAACCAATTATCTTGTCTGTCACTCAGTCAAGTCAGCACATTTCAAAGTGTAAAACTGATCAACAAATTTAAAAAAAGATATAATGAAAATAAGGCATATCTTTTGAATTTTGGAATGGATTTCTAATGGTGAATAACATTGGGCAAAGAGAGCATAAGTTTACTATGAATTCTGTTGTCTCAAGAAACATAAATAAAGCACCTCTAAACTGGGAAGGAAGATATAAACTTCTGTTTGGAGATGACATTATTTTATAGAAAAAAAAATCCTAGTTAGTGACTAGTATCTTGAATATGTAAAGAACTCAATAATAAGCAATAAATAGCTCACTCAAAAAGTGAACAAAGGACTTGGATCAACATTTCTCTAAGGAAGATACACAAATGTCCAATATGCAAATGGAAATGCATTTACCATTGGTCATCAGGGAAATGCAATAGAAACCACAAAGGCATACTACTTCATGCTGAGAGTGCTAATTAAAAACAGATAAGGAGAGGATGTGGGGAAATTGGAGCCTTCACTACAGGGTGGGTGGGAATGTAAGATAGTCTTCCCCTCGAATATATGGGATTTCCACAAAACATTAAATATGAATTACCACATGATCCAGCAATCTATTTTCAAAAGGAATGGACATTTACTGGCCTTTAAGTGGTTTGCACTGGAGGCTGAGAGTCATTAACCCCAAAGTCATGGATGCCAACCTCAAATTTCCATACATTCAGTTATTGGAAAAGTTTTGCTTCACAGTTTCATACATCCCTCTCCATTCCCTCATCGTCCTCCCCCTGCCTCCCTCACTTGCTGGAGCCCCTCTCACTATGTCTCCTGCCTACATTTATGTCTTCTCTTTGTATGAGGGCCATTGAACTTAACAAGAATGACTTGCCCAAGTGTAGGTAGGAGGTTATTTAATAGAGCAAGCATGACTTATCTGAGACTGCACCTCTGAATAAAATAACACCCTTTCCCCAAATAACCATCAATTGCCTCTGAGAGAGGCTTTGTGACTGTTTGTATATGATCAGCCCGGGGAGTGGAACTACTAGGTGTGGCTTTGTTGAAGTAGGTGTGTCACTGTGGGCGTGGGCTTTAATATCCTTGTCCTAGCTGCCTGGAAGTCAGTCTTCTGCTAGATGCCTTGGGAACAAGAGGTAGAACTCTCAGTTCCTGCAGTGGACAATTACTAGGGCTGTGATGATGAATGGAAGAATAAAGTGGAAGGCGAAGAATCGTGTTAAAGTGGCTTTGTCTACTGAGAATCCACCTTAGATTCATTCTACTAGTGTGGTTCCAATGTACGGAATAGCTGATAGTAGGTTGGTGATGACGGTTGCTCCTCAAAATGATATCTGTCCTCATGGGAGGACGTAGCCTATAAATGTGGTGGCTATGATGGCGAATAATAAAATTACTCCGATATTTCATGTTTCAATGAAGGTGTAGGATCCATAATATATCCCTCGTCCTACATGTAGGAATAGGCAGATGAAGAATATTGAGGCTCCGTTTGCGTGTATGTATCGGATTAGTCATCCGTCTGGACACTGCCATGCTGCCTTGATAATGGACTGAACTTCTGAACCTGTAAGCCAGCCCCAATTAAATGTCATCCTTATAAGAGTTACCTTGGTCATGGTGTCTCTTCAAAGCAGTAAAACCCTATCTAAGACTGAAGTTGGTACCAGGGACTGGGTTACTGCTGTGAAAGGCCTGACCATGCCTTTGTTTGGAAGAATGTGCATTTGGGAACTTTGGATTTGGAAAGCACTGGATTCATTTAAGTGGGGCTTAATGGGCTTTCCTAGTAGGAATATGGAAGACTTTGTTGCTGAGAGTGATTTGAACTGGGCAAACCTGGTCCAAGAGGTTTCAGTGGAGTGTATTAACCTGAGTTTAGAGTGCTGCAGAGGGCAGAGCTGGAGATGTGATGCCAGCCCTTTGGAGGAGCTCAGAAGATCATGTTTGGATCCCAGACATTGAAACAAGAAGCTGTAACATTGAAGTTGCCTTGAAGATCCCAAGATGTTCCAGATGTCAGAGCTGTGGGCTATCTGCTGAGAAAAGCTGCTAACAGGGAGTGGAACCAGCCCAGAAGAAGGAAGTTTGTTGTAACCAACAAAGATGAAAAAGGAGTTGGAGATCTGACATCGGCCATGGAGATGCAGAGTTTTGAGTTTCCCCAGCTGGTTTCTTGTCTTGCTTTGGGGATTACAGTTAAGTGATTGGACGAATTTCAGAAGGGACCTTGAACTTTGGACTTTTAACATTGTTGAGACTGCTATAGACTATGGGGACTTTGGAAATTGGACTAAATGTATTCTTTATTATGCTCTGGGTAGATATGGCCCCCATAGACTCATGTGTTTGACTATGGGTGATAATAAGGAGTAGAATGTGATGGTTTGTATATGCTCAACCCCGTGAGTAGCACTATTAGGAAGTATAGCATTGTTGGAGTAGGCGTGTCACTGTGGAAATGGGCTTTAATACCCTTGTCTCAGATGCTTGGAAGCCAGTCTTCTATTAACTGTCTTAGGAACAAGAGGTGGCACTCTCGGCTCCTCCAGCCCCACATTGTTGGACACTGCCATACTCCTGCCTTGATGATAATGGACTGATCCTCTGAACCTGTAAGTCAGCCCCAATTAAATGTCATCCTTATAAGAGTTGCCTTGGTCATGGTTTTTGTTCACAGCAGTAAAACCCTAACCAAGATAAGCATTTGATTATTTTAAAAGTAGAACAAGCACACATACTTTGGTCCATTTACAATTTAACTGATTTGTACTTCTCTTAGAGCTTTTGCAACCACAGCTGTTATTTTCTTTGATATTAGTATGTATTTGGTGTACAAAATGATGAATATCACATTTTCATTCAAGAATATCATGTATTTTTACCATAGTCATCCTATTATTCTTTCTTGTCCTCTCTCCCCATCACTAGTTCTTGTCCTTTTCAAGAATAGTCCTCATTATCTTTTCATGTTTAACAGACAGAGTAAATATCTGTATAGATACAGATGTTGATGGATATGGATAAAAATATGCTTCAAAAATATATAATAGAAAATGCACAATATCTATATGTATGATAGAGTTTTGCAGTTTTAAGGCTCCAAGCTCATGCCTCCATTTCTAGCATGCTGACATATAGACCACCTCATGCTGAGAAATATCTCACACCCAAATAATTCCTTTTGCAGTCCTTCATCCATCTGTGAATCTTCATGGTCTTGTCACTTCTAAAGACCTCTGGAAGTCTTTATGTCTGTTACCAATGATTCACAGTCTATTATATATAACAAGGGGACGTAGGAAAGGTCTTGAATGCTACTGACTCTTGAGATCACATCTTTTTCAGAATACCAGGTCACTGATCCCTCCAAGTCTCCAGGAAGATGATTAAATAGACAGGAACTTCAGAGAGGATGAACAACTCCTGGACCTCAAGCCCAGCAGGAAAAGATCACACAGACTCTTCAGTGCATAGCTCTCAACCTTCAAAAGAGGGAAATTTCACTAAGTTTATTTTTCTTCCAGATCAAGCTAAAGTTTTCTGAAATTGTGGGGCAAGAGAACAACCATCAGCAAAAGAGAATGATTAGGAGCCCAGCCAGTAACAAGTGGTCAAAAGAATCCCCCTTTTCTTTATCTTTAATTATTTACATGATACTGTAAGAGAAGTACAGAAAATCACAGCTTCAGCATTTCACTTGAAGTGGTAAAATATTGACACTAGTAAATATTGTAAATCATATGCAGTCATTCATATGTTATCAACAAGATATGAGAAATACACAGAGATGAGAGAATCATTGTGTGAATGTCACAGAGTGTGCTTCCACAAACGTACACAGTCACTCAAAATGATCTCTTCATAGAATTAAGAGACACAGAAAGCACAACGTGTACAAAACTGGTGTCACTGGCCCATGTTACATGATGAATGACAATAATCTATTTGTAACTATAAAAACTAAATTATAAATTATTGGTAAAATTTGTATAGTATATAATAAAAATGCATAAACCAGTAACATAGCATACGTGTTCATCAAATAAAGATAGCTGTTATATACAGATGATACAGGCAAGTATGGTCTACATAGATGATGATGCTCCTGCATAATTATAGCAAAGCTGAAAAATTATTACAGATTTTTGTCTCTGTTGGAGTATAAAAACATGTATCATTATATTGTAATGTTCCCTATATTTATCTTGTAAGGTCTGTCTTAAAAGCCTAAGATGAAACCAATCTCCATATCTGTTTCTATTGACTTTTCTTTAGCATAATGGTCCATACCCTGTTTTTGATTGGTTCTTAAGTTTCTTTTTACTTTATGCAATAAATATCACATTAAATACTAAAATAAATAACATAAATTTCCAAGAAACACTATGCCCATTCATATGCATATGAAAGGTTTAATTAATAAGTTCCAGTTAAGTTAGACTGATTTCACTGTATCCTTAGCTATATTCAGTTTGCCAGTTCTGTAGTGGTTTTTATAAGAATAGTATTTGAATGCTTGGTCACAAGGAAGTAGCACTATTAGGAGGTGTGGCCTTGTTGGAGTAGGTGTGGCATAGTTGGAAGAAGTGTGTCACTGGAGGTAGGTGTTCTGGGTTGAAATGCTCATGTTATTCCAAGTGTCTCTCTCTTCCTGCTGCCAGGAGATCTAGATGTAGAACTCTCAGCTCCTCTCCAGCACTGTGTCTGTCTGCATGCTGCCATGTTTCCTAGCATGCTGATGATGGACTGAACCTCTGAACTGTAAGCCAGCCCCAATTAGATGTTTTCCTTTATAAGAGTTACAAGGTGTATCTTTACAACTATAAATATCCTAAATAAGACAACTCAAAATATTTTATAGGGAAGAATAGGGTTCTTTACACTGTGACACCAGGTTAGAGAAATGACCAAATTCAAGAGTTCTTTTTCTGTGCTTTAGAATGGAGCCACTACCTCTCTACACTCTGAATGATAGTTCTCACTCTGATTCCCAGGAAGTATTTACTCTTGTGTCAGCCAAAGTCTCCTGAAGATCTCTCCCTCAGATTCCTATTTGCCAACCTCATCAGAGCTACCATCTTTCTAAGAAGCATCACAAGATCACAAAGGTTTTCTCCTGTCTTTGTCAGATCTCTCGGCATAGATGAAAGATCACTGGATTTGAGATTTCTACTCACCACGTCTCTTGCCTTCTACAGACACCATGTTCAACTTAGAAGAGACTCCTAACACTTCACAGGGTCTTTCGCTCAGTTCTTCTTTCTTGTCTCCAGTCTCTTGGCAAAGACTTCTTAAGTACTTGATGAAAAACTGTGGGGAAAGTGTGATAGGTGGTAGTAGACTTCTCTATGGTTTAGGCATTTTAGAAATCTGAACTCTCATGCCAACCTACCCAGAGTCATTAAATGTTTGTAGGAAGCTGAGTTGCCTTCTCATTACCTTCCTCCATGCGGGAGCCTCCTACTCGAGGACTTCACATAAACTAAGAACCGCTGTGGAACTCCTTGCCCTTGTAGAGGGCCTGTCATTTTTTCCAGAAATTAGTTTGCTGCTCAGACCTAACAAAAAGAGAGAGAAAAGAAAAGAATATAATTTTAATACCATCAAGCTTTTCTTAGACATGAAATAATGGCCATATAATGAAGGTTCTTCATAATTAGTGTTTCTGTGAACATTCAGTTTCTTGAGTAGTAAATTGACCTATTTAATTATTTTTTTGTTTAAAAGTATTTGACAACAGATTATTTGTTTAGAACTTTCAGATTCTGTATCTATTTAACTCAGGTGTGACCTTTAAAAGGATACCAGAGTCAGCATGCTCCCTGGAGTAGAAGATGCCCCATCCATCTTAAGTTTTTAAAGACATTGCAAATCCGTCTTTTTAGAGAAAATTTCCTTGATGCTCACATGCTTTTTAGAGTCAGACGGACTGACAGTTGAAACTTATGATCCTTCCGTTAAGTGTGCTGTTGTTTGGCAAATTGATACTCAATGATAGCATTTGGATTTCTATTCGTTAACACTAACAAGGCCACTATCTTCCTGGTTTTTCACATTCATTCTCTGAGGTTCAGGAGATTAATATATGTAGTTAATATTATTTTCCATATGCATCAATGAATGAGGTTTGGAGCTTTGCCAGAGATTACAGGCCTACTGAAGTTCCTTAAGCCCTTAATTGGTTGACGCTCCTATTGCTCTTTCCAGATATTATAGTAGTGTGAAAGTATTTTCAAAGTTTATTGGATTTTGGAAATAAGACCTCAGTTTGAGTAAGGAGACCTAGGTGGAAAAACAAAATAAATATGTACAATACATTGTCTTTCATTTTCTGTTTTCTATTGATAAAAGGTTGTTTATTTCTAAAAGGAGTAAATTCCCTTTATGCCTTTTGTGGTTTTATAGCTGTGGCATATGGCTAAGACTATGCAAAAGTAGGAATTTACATCATTGCAGTAATTGGAAGGGTGGCATGTGTGTTCATAGCCTCGTGGGCAGAACACAAATTTACAGGTATAACACTATGCTGCACGCCTCTTGCTCATTCTTGTATAGCTTCTGCACTGTTAGTAGGCCCCATTCATATGCCGAATAATGTCCTGAATATTCAACATGTCATGGAAAGGTCTTTGTAGTTTTGTATTATAGGGCTTTCTAACCTTGTCATTGGCGATGCCAAGGTGATAGTAATGAATTAGCTCTTTGCTCAACATGGAGATGAATGCTAGAATACTGGAAAGGAGCATTCAATTTAGTGAAGGAAAACAGATACGTGGGATTTGTATAACTTCTAAACCCAGTCACAAAATTCATTCTACTATACATATGTTTAGTCTTAGTCAGCATTACATGTTGAAATGGAAAATAGATCCTTTTAAATTCTGACATCTTTTAATTAAGTGAACTTTTACTGTTCCAAATTTTAGTTGGTTTGTTTCTGCAAATTAAATAGACAAAATACAGGGAACTAACATTGTTGATTCTTTCATATTCTTACCCTGTCCCAGACAGTTATGCTGTCATTTGATAAGTGCATCTTGAAAAACTTGATGATTCAACCTGGAAATATAATGTTTGTGTTTATATTAATAAATTGCCACAAGATGTTTGTTTGGGTTTTTTTTTTTTGCTGGGTTTTATATTCATAAATAGGAATAAATGTATTTTAAATCTATTTTTATTTTAAACTCAGCTTTACATTTAGAGAAAAGGCATCAAGATACACATTTGAATTTACTTAAAGAATGTCTCAGACATCACTTGGACTAGAGAATTCTATACAAATTTCCATAGTTAAGGACTGAACACAAGCTATGCTTCCAGAAATATCTCACCCTTCAGGCTCAGTGAGAAAGTAGCTAGACCATTTGTCAACAAAGGACAGATTTTTCTTCTGAGGTAATTTACTAGCCAGATGCTGACAGGGTCCTCTCATTCCAGGTTATACTGTGTAGTCAGAGACTACATCTATTTCAGGCTTGGTGACGAATGGTCCTTTTTTTTTTTTTTTTTTTTTTGAGTAACTCCAGACCTGACATCGGTAAAGTTGCTTTAAACAGATTACCTCACCTCTAAGTAGGTTCAGGAGACACTCTACCTACTCCACCCAGGCATTAAATCTAATGGAAGTTACCTCTTTTGCAACCTTTCTTTACTTTGAACATCTGCCTCTTCCCAGTAGTGACAACTGAATGACTTCAATTTCAGGTCTGTCCATTCCAGTTATGTCAATTTGAGATAACTAGGCATAAATTGAGCAGATTTTTCTGAAACCGTTCTTTCCTAGGCCCAGAAGTTATGGTTTTCTTGATAAGGAATTATGGGCTTTAGCTGGCCTGAAACTCTTTCTGGTTAGCTGGTACTGATGATTTCAAGTCATTGGAAATGTACTGCATCAAAGCTCTGAGTGACTGATAACACCAAGGAGTCAGAACATGTTTCTTGAGCATGTGTTAGTCATTAACATCACCACAGTCCTTAAGAAGGAGCAGTAGGATCTTAGATTTCAGTATTTTCATTGGAAAGTGGAGGAATCAAGGAAAATGAAATTCTTGTTTTTGAATAAGAATATGCATATTCTGCATGTTTTCCATATATATTTAATCTCATAATAGGCTTGTGAGTGGAGAAAATTGTTACTTTTTATGCACAAATGAAATTAATAACCAGCTTCCATCAGACTCCTCAACCACACTGTCTGATTTGAAAGTTGTTTTTTGTTTTTTTTTTTTTTAAAGACAATTTACTGAATCCTCCTTAAACCATTTCTATTCCCTAAAAAGTAACTTATTAAAAGAAAAATGAAGTTCTTAGTTTGGTCTAAGAATTGTGAGAGGAGGTTAAAATAATTTAAAAGCATCACTGGAGACAAAAATTCTTCAATGACTTCAGATGTCTCTCATTAAAGTGGGTTAACTTTCTAGTCATGATGGAACACGCTATCAACCCAGTAGGCAAGTGACTGCAAGTTTGCAGCCATTCTGCTCTACCATGAGTTTCATCCCACCTATACCCTGCAAAAAATGTCAAAATAGAAAAGACAACAAAGATGTAATAAAAAGGAAATTGGTTAACTTTTAGGCACATTGACACTTTAGACAAAGGAAAATAGAGAGATGAAAATAATATTTTAAAAATTCAAGTAAAATGGCCAAAATACTTGAAACAGTTCTTAAAGTTGAGTTTTTTGTTTTTCAATCTTAAAACAAAATAGTTATAGGGTAAGATAAAGAATAACTATCTGGATCTAGGAACTATAAATGGAATGTATAGTATCTATGTGATACTTTTAATATACGCAAAAAGAAATTAGTCTTCTTTTTTGTACAGATACCCTAAATAAATTTTGGTGGCTACATAAATATTTAATATTATAGTCATTATAATTCTGTCTTTCTGTATAGAACTTTGGTCATAAGAAAACAAAGAACTTGACAATCAAAATGAATAGTTCCATGTGTTAAGAATCAGGTAGTTAGTAACTGACTTACAGATTTGTTTATATAATGAGAAGCACATGAGAGGTAAAGGTAAGAAGAACAGCAACAGTTTATGTTTGCTCCATTGAGGTTATCAAGAATCATTTTCTAAGGGTCAGAGGCAAAGTAACACAAAAACTACAGAAAGAGCAGTCTATGTGACTATTGGAGATGAGAACTCACAGTACAGAAAAGGCAAGCACAGACATCCAAGGCCAAGGGCTTCATGAGGTTCAAGGGAGAGAGGAGGGTTCCAGTCAGGAGTGGCTGGAGCACTGAGATGGTGAAACCCTAGGAGGTAGATCCTGAGCAGCAGCTACAGCTGTGTAATAGAATAAACCTAAACTACACAATTTCTTTAGTATTCCCTGCTTGTCTTGCCACTGTGAGAGAATGGCATGGTCTAGTATTTCAGCTTTTTGTATAACCCTATTTTCAGGTTGTGATTTGAAACTGGAAGCTTTCTAGAAGCTGTGAGCACATGGCTGGGGTTCAGTAAGGGAAGCAGAATAGATCATGACTCCTTTAAGTGCCACTAAGATTAACATCACTGGTGTCATTGCTCACTGCGACCCATAAATGGAGTTACTTTTGCCTGGTCATTCCATACATTCACACACTGGGGATAATTTTTTCAATAAGAAAGCAAATGCACAGTTGTTTCTGAAATGCACACAGTGCAACTCCGCAAATGAATCGTACTGTTCTCTTAGCCGTCTCCATTACTCAAGCTTCCAAAGAAAGCAAAACACCCATACGTAAGCTATAGTTGCTATGAACTGTATATGTAGGCACAGTGAGATTAAATTTTTATAAAAGAACTGGTAACTGTACACATCCAACTCGTTCTTTGTAGTATAAAATGTGATACAATGGTGCAAAATGAATTTTACTCTCATAATTCCCCATTACAAGTTATAAAGAACTGCATTTCCACAGAGACAACCTTAAACTCAATATAAAAACAAAAGAAGTTATTTCATGCTTTTTTGGGAAATTGTTACTACCCATTATTCACATTAAGGCGAAAGTGACTAAGTGGAAAATGAAACCTTCTTACTAACATCATTCATTACTCGAGGTGAAACCCATGGTAGCTTCCTTCATAAGTTGAATCTGATTTGGGTAACAAATTCATCAATAGGACGTTGACTTATATAAAGAAATAAATATAAAATATTTAGGTTGCTAGGGAAAATAATGACATTGTTTATTTGGATGTCTCTTTTTCTCATCTCCTAAATAAATCCATTTACTAAAATTTAAAAAAAAATTAAAAGTAACATTGAAAACTACTAAGCTCCCTACCACTCATATCCAAAAATTTGGACAATTTGAATTGTTAAAAATGCTTAAGTGTCATGCCTTTCCTACTGTGACTATGCAAGGTCCTCTCTGAATGCAGCCATCATAGAAAAGCTAGGTGATAATGTGGCACCCAACAGAAACTGACTATAGAGCATTACAAAATTGTCCCTGTACTGATTCCTGCCCTTGTTTCATGTCTCAAATTCCCATTTATGAGATTAATAAAACTATCAGCCATCAAGTTGAACACCAACTAAATCAGAAGTTTTGGTTCTAAATTAGTCATTATACTTCTTTAAAATGTTCCATTGTATTACCTTGACATATGCTGAAAAAGTAGCATTATCTTTAACAACGTGTAAAAATTAGATTGTTGACTAGTAAAATAAAAAAAAATACCTGTTCTTCTGCCCCTCTCTCCTGTCCCTCCCACACTTGATCCTGAACCCCTCCCCTCTCCCACCCAGTTTCCTTCCTCCAGGGGCCTTGATCCAGCCTGTGTATGCTCTTTGGTTGGTGGCTCAGGCTGGATCAAGGCCTCTGGTTCATAGTACTGGAGGTGACAGCATTTGGTATTTAAATTAATTAATTAAAAAATAAAACATAGAATCATTGCTTTAGCAATAAATAAAAAATAAGAACTCTCCAAAATTGTCTTTTGTAGTTAATTTAGTTCCAACACTAAGACTTTTCAATGATAACATTTGGCTATTTTTCTACTCTTGTTAAAACGACTGCTCAGAAAACTATATGTTGATAGCAGAATTCCAATAAAAGAATCACCTATTTATCTTAATGTCAACATTGTATTCAAGGGTTGGAACACGTACTCATGTCTTCATTTAAAATCTACTGAGGATTTCATGTGCCAGACATCTCTTATAGAGGAAATTGTGAACTGAGGCATAAATGCCATCTCCATATGAGTAACTTATAAACAACAACAAAATATAAGTGCTAAAGTAGGAAATATTAATATGAAAACATATACTGAAAGACATGATGGAGGCTAGAAGGCATGGGCTGGAAAGGAACAGGGTATATGTTTACACAAATAGGAAAGGGTTCCTTGAGTATAGAACATTTAAGTACAAGCCGAATTGGGAAGAAGGGGCCTGCCATTTGTCTATTTGGACATGAAAGTTCCACTATAGGAAAAGGGAAAGTTTAAATGTTCAAGGCCAGGCACTTCCTAGTGGGGCGAGGCATGGACAGCAGGGTACCAGTCCTTGATACTGGAGCAGAGAGATGAGGTTACTCTGTGAAGTCAGCTCCAGGAAATGGCAGAGCTCATGTGATGCTGGACATTGTCTGAACTCGAAGAACTTATCAGAGCTCAGGTTAATCTTACTCCTTCAGGTCTCGGGGACTCTCACTTCTCCCTACCTAGAACTCATAATACAACTACAGTCTCCAGATCTGCTTTAAAGATTCAACATGTAAAGATGCCATTCTTTAAACATCCATTCAGCTCACAATTTTTTTCTTTTCCTCCATCAAAACTGTATCAACACACTATTGCTATGGCTCTCTTACCATGGGCCAATCTTTTCAGTCTGTTTCTTTCTAATTAGCTTGAGCCAGCCTGGATAGATGGAACAAAGGGACAAAGAGAGCATTGTGAGGCAAGGTCAGAAAAGTGCTGGAGACCACGTGACACAGCCTTGTCTCTACTTCACAGGCTAGGGAGCCAGAGGAATTTAAATAAAGGACAGATAAGACCTGACTTTCCTTTTAAATGAATTAATCACTCACATTAATTAATTAATCACTCAATTAATTCATCATTCAATGTGCCAAGGACTGTTCAGAAGACTATATGGCAGGAGCAGATCTGTGCTTCTGTCCCACTATTCCAGAGTGCTAAGTGCTCTCTTCAGAAGATGTTCTGGAACTGAATAGGCAAGTATGCCATCACCAGCATCCTGGAATAGATTCAAGGACACATGTGTGCCGTGCTGTGTTCAAATGAAGAGTAGAAACAGATCATCTGAAAAGGAAACATAAAACATGTTTCAAAAAGAAAAATATTAACAGAAATATAATCTATAATGGTGTATTCTGGAGTGATAGGGTCTGGATAGACCAAACATGCATAGTACGGTCACTATGCTACATCGTTTTTACTTCACATAAGCAATGGGGGAATAACTAATGCTTTCAGGTATCTAAAGAATATGGAAGAAAAAATAAATGATGAAAAAATTAGAGACTATTACCGATTCTTGCCTTGGTCTCAATCTAGTAGAGAAGATAAAGTATCCACGATTTAATAAAAGCAACAATTGTGTACACAGAAATCAACTGAGGTAGAAGAAGATGAAAGATTTCACCTGAAAGCAATAGAAGCAATTTCAATAGAAGCACTGAGATTCCCATCTTCGAGGGAGTTGGCTTTGAACTTGATTTCTAAAGGCTAGAGTGTTTTTATTTTTAAAGTCATAAAGGCAAAACCAGGTTACTAAAGAATGAGAGACCTAGAAATCTTACTATATGACTTTTTAGAGGGAGAACCAATCACTCCAGTTAGGGAATCAGTGGCAGAACTGTCCAGCTTGGTAAATGACTGAGATTGTTGAGATTACTTCCAGGAGTATGCTAAGACGTTACTGACAGAAATGAAGAACAGGAAAAAGCTACAAGTGCAAGTTCCCTTGAACAACTGCAGGCAACTGGAAAGCTCAGAAAGGCTTCCCTCCCCAGCCATCTCTATTGCTTATATTACTTTGAGGAAGGGTCCTGTGAAATTTGTTAAGGATTTCCTGAGCTGTATGAGTGTTTTTCTAATCCTTGCAAGTTTTGTTTACTTCCTGAATCTTAAGGAGCCTCCTTCTTGATGGATATTCCAATTCAGAAGTTGGTACACAACAAACTTGCAAGAGTATAGCCTCTGAAAGATAGAGCATGAGCAAGAGCATACTGAGAAAGGGGGAGAGGGGTGGATCTAAGGGGAACATCGAGCTTAGCCTTGAAACTCTGAGGTTGGCTTTGTGGAAAGCTGATTATAGATATCTTAGATTTGATAATTGTGGAGGAATACTGGGTAGTAGACTGTTCAAACACTCAACAAAAGACAAAGGATTTAATTAGACCTGCAGATATGACTTTAAATAAGGGATGAACTCATGGGGTAAGCTAGAGACCAATTCAAACGTATTTGGTGATAAATTACATGACAGTAAAGGTGAAAAGGGAATTTTAATGACTTGTTAATTTCTGCCTTCAGTCCTCAGGCTTAGGCTAGTACATTCATTGCTGAAAGAAGAAGGGGAAAAAGAGAAAGATCAGGTTAGATGATGGAATTGAGAAAGGATCTGATTGATTTGGATATGCAAAATTTTAAAGAGAATCCTAGATTTCATTGTATCGTAATAACTGGAAATGTTTTAAGAGCACAGTACCTGCCATATAGGAGATACTTACTATTTTCTCAATTCTGCTATGCAGCACTGAGAGAAATGAATTAAGGCAGCCTAGCTTAACAATTTACAATATATTCCAACACTGCAGAATTCTGCCCTTCTAGAACATCTCATTGATTCCCTCCTACCCCACCTGCCCTGCTAACTTCTGTATACACAACAAGCTGAGGCCCAGAACTAAAACTTTCAATCCAGGGAGACAAAATTGGTGTGAATTTGCTGCTGCCTGGTATACTCCTTACTGGGTTGATAGTGTTCTTTGGTGCCATTTAAAACATACTTGTATATCATTTAGCTACTGTATTCAGGTTAGGTAATCTGTATGACATGAAAAAAATGATGACAAAAAAGGGAAACTGAGAGAGAGAGCGAGAGCGACAGTGAGAGCGAGAGAGAGAGAGAGAGAGAGGGAGAGAGAGAGAGAGAGAGAGAGAGAGAGATTGAGAGTGAGAGTGAGAGTGAGAAAGGTAGTAAAATTAATCCACCACTGTTGCCTCAGAGACATGGTGCCTCTAATCTGCCATGCTATACTGTGTCACAGTTCTACTGATGTAGCTCATATAACTGGTAAAATGAATGGAAGAAAGTTGGTGTCTCCAGGCTTTCTTTAAGGTAAAATATAGGTCTATTTATAGCCAATCTGATAATCACCATGACTCAATAATATACATAAAATAAATAATTCACTATGGCTATAAAACTGAAATAAAATTTCAAATATATATCATAAAGATATTTTCTATTGAATAGTTCTTTATAGTTAGAGCTAACTAGAGAAAGATACTTATTACTTATGCCTCCTTAAAATAATTGATAACATTCATGCATTTTAAAAATATATGTCTGAAGAAAATTAGAAAAATATCATGGATTCAATATGAGTTGATATTATAAATTTATAGAATTTAAAGTGTATTTTTCTTTTCCTAACCACATTGATTTATTGCTTAGGGTCAATGTTTCACTAAATAACGCAAACATAATTACTGCACAAATAATTGCATGTCTGCTTAGAATTCCTCATGTGACAGATAAAATTATTTGAGGATACTTAATACTTAAGTATAATTCTTATACAGTTTGTTTCCTCTTAGTATGTTTAGAAACACTGCATGTTAAACAAAATGATGTATATGACTCTCAGTCTGTTTTCTACACTTGCTAATGCTGGCAACTGTGAAAAACCTCAGGAACACTTCATTATACACTGCAGAATTCACTAACATCACATTTAAGTTATTACATTTATCTTAAGCCTAAAAATCCCCATACCATTTACTGAATTATAGACAAAAAAGATGGGCTTATTTAAAGAAGAAAATGCTTTCCCCAACATGACCTATTTAATTATGAGCAGAATTATCTTTGACTCAACCATTGTACTGGCTAGTTTTGTGTGTCAACTTGACACAAGCTGAACTTATCACAGAGAAATGAGTTTCAGTTGAGAAAATGACTCCATGAGATCCAGTGGTAAGGCATTTTCTCAATTTGTGATCAAGGGGGGAGGGCCCCTTGTGAATGGTACCATCTGTGGGCTGGTAGTCTTGGGTTCTATAAGAAAGTAGGCTGAGCAAGCCAGGAGAAGCAAGCCAGTAAGCAGCATTCCTCCATGGCCTCTGCATCAGCTCCTGCTCCTTGACCTGCTTGAGTTCCAGTCCTGACTTTCTTTCATGATGAACAGCAGCATGGAGTATAATCTGAATAAACCCTTTCCTCCCCAACTTGCCTCTTGGTCATGATGTTTGTGCAGGAATAGCAACCCTGACTAAGACAACCATGTACATTAATCCAGGCTATGTGTTAAGATTTGCCTTGCATATACCAATGTTCTAAGAACAGAAAATGCTGATGTAGGAACATCATACCTCTGATCTTCCCTAAGTGGCACATTCGAATTGTGTTGTACTACATGAACTACAATGATGCCAGTCATTGACACAAGCATACTTCCAGTTTAATTCCCACTGAATTACTTCGTACTTTTGTTTTACTAGAAAGTGTACTATAGCAGTGATTCAAATCAACATTCTTATCTCATAGGTCTTCAGCATTGTGATTGATTATTGTCAAAGAAGTTTCACAGCTGTTTCATCAAACCTGGCATTTCTCAAATTTGTATTTATTTTTAATGTTTCATTATGTCCCTATTCTTAGCCTCTTCCTTCTTATTCCTCCTCTTTCTCCTTCTCTCCTCCCCCTTCACTTCTTCCTTCTTCCTCCTCTAGTCTCTGAGTCAATCAAGGACAAGAATACAAGAATCGAGTTCAGTGTGGAGACCTCTGCCTGGGCCACCAGGAGTCCATAGCCAACAAGCGCCAGGAGAAAGCTACCCTCTCTGGAGCTTGCAAAAGTCTTGAGTGGGGTTAAGGGGAGCAATACCTCTCACCCAGACCTGCCCGATCTGGCAGGATACAGGGCTTGAGGAGAACTCAGGGACAGCAAACCTCTGAACCTTCCGGTTCCATCTGTGGGGGGAAACCTCTGCCTGGGCCACCAGGGGTCTGTGCCTGGGGACCTCAGCCTGGGTCACAGAGCTCCAGGAGAGAGCAGGTATCCCAGGAATGCTGACACACCTTTGAGCACAGGCAAAACCACCACTTCTGTTCACAATGAATGGATCAAGAGGGACCCTTGCAGAGCCATCAGGACATAGGAACCAAGGGACAGCTGGGGACAAGATCCTTCTGATTTCTGTCTGCACCCCAGAGCAGACCCTGGGCCACAGCTCTCCAAACCCAAACATCTCTCAGAGAGAGCTGGTCTTCAAGGAGTATTGACACAGAGGCCTGTAGGAGGCGCAAGCCACAACCAGACAGAGTAAGATCAGCTAACATCAGAGTTAACAAGATGGCAAAAGGCAAGGGTAAGAACATAAGGAACAGAAACCAAGACTACTTGGCACCATCAGAACCCAGCTCTCCCACCACAGCAAGCCCTGGATAACCCAACACACCAGAAAAGC
>CM052706.1:35094546-35270458 GCA_028551405.1 Uromys caudimaculatus | reverse complement strand
AACTTGAAAATATCATCCTGAGCGAGGTAACTCAGTCACAAAAGAAGGAACATGGTATGTACTCACTGATAAGCGGATATTAGCCCAAAAGGTCAGAATGCCCAAGTTTCACTTAACAGTAACCACTGGACTGAGAGTGAGGTCCCAGATGGAGGAATCAGAGAAAGGTCTGAAGGAGTTGAGGGAGTTTGCAGCCCCATGGAGGGAGCAACAGCGTCAATGGGCCTGTCCCCCCCCCCCCCCGGTCGTCCTGAAGTTTGGACCACCAAGCAAAGAATATATATCTATGGACCCATGGTTTGGACCACATATGAGGCAGAGGACAACCTCGATGGCCATCAGGGCGAGAGGAGAGGCCCTCGGGCCTGAGGGTGTTAGAGGCCCCAGTAAATGGGAATGTCAAGGTGGGAATAAGGGGATGGGTGGGCGGGTGGTTGGGAGGTGGAATTCCCTCATAGAGGCAGGGATGGGGTGGGGATAGGGGGCTTCCAAAGAGGAGACCCAGAAAAGGGGAAACATTGGAAATGTAAATAAAGTATCAAAAATAAAAAAAAATTAAAAAAACATAGATGACAGGATTTAAATATTTGCTTTATCAAAACTATTTTTTATTGAGCAGTCATACAAGACATAGACACTGCACTTAAAATTGACATTGGTAGTATTTAGTGCACTTTAATGTGCTGAAATTCAAAGAAAATTTTATGTAAGAATTCACATTTTTAAGCTTTAAATTTGTTTGTAAACTATTTTAATTTAACTTGTTATATTAGCCTTAAGTAATTTATAAATAATGTTCCAGACAGAGGCCTGAAGGTTATCTTAAACTGGACATAGATGTAACAATTTTTGTGTTCTGTATGAGGGGTGGTTTCCCACTGAGTTAATTCTAACAAAGCTGTGAACATAAAAAATGACATTCTATTCCTCAGAAAATTCTGACAAGAATTTAAAACTTTTATTGATAAAATAATACTTTTCAATACATAATGAGAGTTCAAATCATTTGTAACAGAGTTGGAGATGGCCTTTAATGGAAATGGAGATGACCTGACTGGACATCAGTGTCCATCATGGCAAATGTATTGATGAGACCACTTCCTTTACCGTCGGGATATGTAGCCTGAAGAAACCTATGCTGGTCTTTGATAGTAGAAAGAAATTACTTGTTCTTCATAGGGCTTTAGTTCAGTAAGAATCATCTGCGTTATTTCAGGTCTGGATTTCATAGTAAATTACACGTATATATGACACATAGGTATGCTGCGGAGGATCCAACCCAGGATCCTGAGCAGAAAAAGCAAGTTTCCTGCCCCCAAGAGCCACTTCTCAGTCTCTAACTCGACTTTAGACTACTCCTGCCTATGAAGGAGCCGATAGTAATGAGAAGGGTAAAATGTTTTAAGGACAAGTGTAGATGAAAGAGAATTGTTATTCTCTGTCTTCTAGAGAATTGGGGGAATACTGCAGGAATGACATCCAGGGGAAAGGAGAAGGTTAATGCTTTAAACCCTGATGGATTGGCTGAGTCTTAAGAATTTGTGAAAACATTTGCTTTCCATAATTTTTTGAAATAGTAAATAGTAAACATTTTTATTATGTCTTGTCATATGGTGTGTGTGTGTGTGTGTGTGTGTGTGTGTGTGTGTGTGTATGTGAGAGAGAGAGACAGAGATTTTGACCTTGGGCATCCTCAAAAATATTTACGTCTAACCATGTCTTTTGTGAATGCTTTCAAAATACAATTCAAACACTATTTCCTCTGTAAAAATATAAATTTTGACATTATAATATAATTAAATACTTTCCCTTTTTCTTTTCCTCCCTCAACCTCCTCCTACACACTCCTTTGTTCTCTCTTTCAGATTTGTCACCTTGTTTTCTTTAATTATTGTCTTACATACATACACGCATGCACACACACATATGCATATGTATTCCTAAATACATAAAAACAATATGCTTAGTCTATATAATGTGTATACTCTTATCTGTATGTATTATGTGAACACTGACAGCTTGCTATTAGATGTGGATATATACCCTGTAGTTAAGGCAGAAACCACTAAAATATAACGAAACCATGGGGAGGGTGGAGCAGTAAAGAAGGGATTACCAGTACAAGTGATTGAAGTGAGAGACAGAAAAAGTGTGGGTTTGGGGATTCAATTACAGAGGGGCAATAAAGATAAATTCAATGTGGGAAAAGGGTAAAATAATCAAAGGATGTCTGAAAAAATTATAATAAATCATATTATTTTCTATCTATCTAAATTACATATAATACAAATAAGTTGTTTTATACATATACGTGCTTAGCTTAAATGAAATCACCCCATTTGGAATGACAATGGTTCTTTAAGAGACCTAGACTATCTAGCACAAACCCTAACAGGAGTCATGAGAATTGATCTTTTGTGTTATCTTTGTCCAACAGGCTACTGCTGGTGTCCTTGGTTGCCTCCCAGAGGTGAAATGAAAGTCTTTATTGCTGAAGACACCATGCCTTTCAGACACAGGTCCTAGGTGAGCTGAGGTGGATCTTACCTGAAAGCTTTCTCTGTGAGGACTAGCTTTCATAGTAACAGAAGGTTCCATGTTAGCTTCCATGGGAGTAAAGCAACGAATAGTCCTACGCAGCTTTGATGCCTTTGACCTACAGCTATTAGCATCATGATGTGATAGCCCTGAATGGAATAGTGGCATGCATACCTTGGTGGTAAGCCACAGCTCTCTAATTTCTCTTAAGACTCACTTAACAAGAGAAAAATCATTCCTGGTACTGGCGAGCTAGCCAGTTACCACAGACAAGTGAAATCATGGAGTTTGGAGGAGAACCTGCAACCACCACTTTACTAAGTCAGCATAAATTTTAACTATATCCTAAACATATATCCTTATACCCACAGATAAGTATAGTTGTCACAAATCATCAAAGAAACATCTCTTTGCCACAGACAGAGACAATTATAGAAAACCACAGTCAGTGTTATTTAGAGAAAGAGATTGTGTGGAATCCATACCAACTGATATATCTATAGCTCATGTCATCTAGCTAAAGCTCATAAATCATCCCAAAACAAGGGCTATAAAGATTATAAAAGCCAGAGGAACAAGAAATTAGATGTTGCATTGTCTTCTAGAAATGTCAGAGAAGCTATATTATATTAAAGTTATTTAGATGTTCTCAGTGTTATTTTCTTCCTTCCCTCCTTGAGCTCAAATCCACATTTTTCTTATGCTAGGCAAGCATTATGGCCTTATATCCCCAGTGTTCATATATTTGCCTCTTTAAAAAGTTAACCAAATCTCTAGCAATGATGTCAACATATATTTAATGTTTCAACTTTATTACAAGTTTTAAATTTGTTTTTAGAACAAGTTAACATATATGATTTTCAGTGAAAAAAAGCTTTAACAGAAGTTGTGAGAAAATCTAAAGTATGCTTTTATCTTCCTCAAAGAAAGAATATTAATTAGGAAATAAAAGTAAAAACAAAACAAAACAAACAAACAAATAACAACAACAACAAAAACAACTTGGAGCCAGACAATAATCTGAGTACCTCTAAAAAGTTAAGAACTAGACTTGTGGGACTATGACCACCACTCCCTAAGAACACATCATTGAAATTACTTCAGTCCCCAAAAAGGGATAAGAAGTTGTATGCTAGCAAAAGTCCTCCCTGGATCCACGTCCATCAACATGCATACTGAACTGTGAAGTACCTTGTGGAGACAAGCACCTCCAATGCAGATAGGACCAAGGACTCCTGTGTGATAAATGAAAGAAATAACGAATTGAGGTACTGCTAAAATTCTCACTGTGCTTTACATCCACTTTAGAAAGTGTTCCTTAGGCTGCACACACTCCGTCTAAGGCATTCCATAAACTCTTTATTTTTAAATGGCACTTGTTAAGCTATATCTGATAAAAGTAGCTTTACAAGGAATTGTTTCTTAGGGCTAAAACTTTGTTCCATTTCTGTTAACATGAAACTGCAGTCACATATCACAAACACACACCTCTCCATGACAAAATAAACAGAGTAAACATGATGATCCCCAGGAAGCTTCTATTCTATTTGCTCTGTTCCTTGGCATCAAGGCCCTATTCAAGTCACATGAAACCATGAAATGCACTGACGTTTGCACAGTCACTTCTTTTCAGACAAGAAAGCAAGAGCATAAAGAATATAGTGATTGTTGACTGTGATGCTGCCAATGACATTCTCATTCATGGGTGAATGGAGAAAGAGGCAAACACCTTGTGGAAACTTGTATTATTCAATATCGTACAAGTAAATTTGATGTAAAACTCCAGAGGAAGAGAACTGATGGCTCTCCTTGTCTACAGGGGCAATCAGCGTAAAAAGCTGTCCTAAGATTTCTCTGATGGTTTTCCTTCTCATACCTTTTGCTTCCTAAGATCGCTGTTTAGTCCTGGAGCAGGATGTGCTCTGAATAGCAATGCATCCCTTTGCCCTGCTAAGGTTGGCAGTGCAAGAACAAGAATAATAGCCTGTCATGTTAGCTTATAGATGTCAACCCTTAAGCAAATTATGTGTCCTCTCATGGTACGAATTATTACGTAGATACTTGATCCTCCCAGCTTAAACAAACTCAGAAACTTTCTGACTATCAAGTTATCATAAGCATGAGCATTGAAGATCAATATTATTCTACTTTACCTATTTGTCACCATCTAATAACTTTTTATGTATAGTACAATTAAGAATATAAAATATATTTCAAATGCTTAAAGCCCACCTTTTATGCTGCCAGACACAGAGAGTTCTACGTTTACCACAAACCTCTCCCCCAATAATGGGTTCTTAGTTCTAAGACAGAAATACAAAGATTATCACCTTTACTTAGATTACTAGTTGTGTTTGCTGTGCACTCTCTGAATCAGTGAGGTAGAGTTTCAGCTACAGTGCTTCCTGTAAGAGACAATCTTTAATAAAATATTATTGGAAGTGGTGTCGAGAGATCAATAACTGTTAATACATAAATGTCTCTGGTGATCTGCCAATTAACAATTTTATGAGAGACACTGAATAATGTGAATGGACAATCTTAACTCTGTGTCCCCTCTAATGCCTACTTAGGAAACAAATTACTGCCACAGAAGCACCATCAAATATCACACTTTCTGGCTTCCTGGAGTCCTATCAACAGGTGTGTCCACCAGCAGTCATTTCCTCCAACCTGTCTGGGATCATCTTGATGCTAGTTAACTAGGTGTGCTTCAACTCTGCTCGGCAATCAAAGGCCATCAAGTGAGATCCGTTGACTGCAACGTAAGACATGATCCGTACCATCCACCCTTCAGTTACCAGTCGTCAGGATCCCAGCTGATTCAATAACTATCTGAAACCAGGAATTCAGCCTATTGTCCTGACTCAGGTGATCAGATCACAGCATGCATGGCTTCTATAAAGTGAAGTAGAATGTTAAAGGCTGGGGTATATTCATAAATGAGGGGTGCTGACATGTTTTAGGTCCATATGTGATTATGTCATGATTCTCTTGTATGAATCAGAGGTTCATTCAGGAATATTTAGTGTGCACATTGTCAGTAAGCTCCATAGAATGAAAGATAAACTGAAATATCCTGCTGAGTAGGAAGATTATTAAAATTATAGCATGAATTGAGCTGGAGTAATAGAAGTTCATGATGGTAATAGAAGCCAATCATGGCTTGAAGGATTCATTACATTATCTAGTTCTACATTATGGTTGAAAGAATTTCCTAGGTAAACTTTTCTTCCCTCTGCCCTCTCTTTGAAAACTTCAAGGTTCCTGAAGCATATAATATTTAAAAAAAAAAAAAACCCTCATGTCAATACTTTGATTATTTTGCCAGAAAATGCATCCCAATATCAGTTAAATTCTTTCAACTGTCTGGGTTTCATGGTTTTAGTGGATCAGCTTTCTAGTACACAGTTGTCATGCTGGTTTGGAGCCCATGAGGTAAAACCTGTATATAATGAGCAGACTGCTCATGTTGCACTCAAAAGTTCGGCAGTATCCCTTTCCCCTTTTCAAAATCTGATCCCTGTGTCCTTACCAAGTTATTCTTTAGAAAGATGTACTTTACCAATGTCCCTCTTAGTATGGAAGACCTGAACTGAACAGAATATCACTGGCTTGGCTGGAAGATAATTTTATTGTATCATATTTCCTGAATATATTTATTATAGTGCAAGCTATGATTACACCAGCTCTTTGGCCAACATGATATTCACATAGAGTTAGAGTAATTAGAATTGTAAAACCCTCTGTGTTCAGCATATGCCTCCCTCGTGGTGGTATGAAGCCAAACCACTCACATTCTATACCATTACTTTTTATTAGTCAAACACACATGAATATGCAACCAAATACACTGTTCACAGAATTTTATCTTGATTCTTTGTCAATTGTCCAGTTCACACGGTTAAGGATGATTCTGTTAATTGATATATAACTCCCCTCCCAAGCACCAGAGTCACCTAAATTAATTAGATTATCATTTTAATTGAAACATTATTACATGCATTCATATTAAATCATCACACTTTAGAATCCACACACAAACAATTAGATTAAGATGTTGTGTTCCAAATCTTTTGTTTGTAAAATATATATTATGTGTAATTTTATAGATGAGTTTACTTCAGTTCAGCCCTCAGTGTCTTCAATTATATCCAAGAAAAGTATACATAATCCCATTTATCCTATAATAACTGAGCAATTATATAGTACTTATAGCTAACCCACTGAACAGATATGTGTACAACTCCTATCAGTGCTGTATCTATCATTATTCAGCATATATTGGTATATAAGATACCCACAATATCTGGCTTAACATTCTAATGCTGAAGGTAGAAAATGGCATGAATTCAAACAAATACCTTTATAATTTAAGTGCAGTAAGTATAAAAATAGAAAAGGAGGGAAACAGGATGTCTGACTTGGTTTGGGAGGATGATTTGTATACCATTTGTGTGTGTGAGTGTGTGTGTGTGTATGTGTGTGTGTGTGTGTGTGTGTATTTAAAATTCAACTCCATGCAAATATTTATTACTAATCAAAGAAATCTATGACTATCATAGTTCCTGATAGCTTGGAATTAGGCAGCTGTTCATAGATATTTGTGGCTCTTTGGGTAAACCCTAAAATGCCATTATTATATAGGTTTGAGGCAATGCATTTTGTCTGAACTATGGGGAAAATGATGGTTAACATTTTCTTAGTGCCTTAAATAGGGTACAGAGCTTCCATTGTTTATGGACTCCCTAGGAACAAACTCATAATTCATACTTCTAACCTCTTTTGGTCTGTTACAAATTTTTAGCATTTGCAAAATGATATCAATTTAGGAAATACATTACAAAGTCTTGCAAAGGGTACTGTGCAATTTTGTGCTCATAGTTACCTCCCTTGATGGTATTAGGCTTGCTAGGAATTTCCAGGCTGTGAGCAGTACCAGCCTGTTGGAATTTCTTAAAACCATCATTTGGCTGCCTAAAGCAGAGACTGTTTCCAGGAACATAAAAGAAAAGAAAAAAATGTACCCAAGTCCATCTGTCTGGACTGATGAGTGTGATTGTACTATCTGTTCAGTTTGCTAGATGAAGTGCTTGCTTACTCTAAATCCAATTTTACAGGATCAAGGTTGGGAAACAAATGAGCTAGATTAAACTGAGAATTTGGGTACTGGTAGAAGAGAAGCTGGAGTGTAAGGAAAGAGAGTTGTAAATAAGGTTTAAATAGTGATGACAGACCAGAGAACCTATCTGGACCATAACATCAACTATTGGGCAAGAACGGGCATTATGAAGTTCAGCAATTTGAGGAAGTAAAAGCAAATGGGTAAAGATGGTGAAAAACCAGTATATCCTAAACCATTCCTTACTCCTGACATAAGTGTGCTGACAACTACATAAGGGCCAACTCGCAAAATAATGGGCTTGGCAATAAAACAAACCCCAAGTCGGTAGACAAAATTTAAGCCTTATCTTATCATTTCCTCCTTCTGCATCTGTGCCTTGTCATATATTGTCTTTGCATGGGGCCCCGGCACGTGACAACAGCAGGGCTTATCCTACTTGAGTTTGCAATAAAGGACAGATGGAAACCTCAAACTCTCAGAGTATGACCCACCCATTGTTGTGTTGTATTTGTGGCAGAAAAACCTGGAAAAAGTTCCTGAGTATTATAAAGTTTAGGCACAATCAAAATATCTGACAAATTTTTAATAAACCCACTGCTTTTCCGTGGGGTTAAGAAGTTGCCACTTCTTAGATAATGTGTACCTTTACCTCAGAAAATTTAATAATTTAGCCATCGTCTTTCGCAGTTCAAATTTTTTCCAGTGAAGAACGGTATTTACTGGCCTTTTTGCTGAGCAACTGGTCTATGGCCGCTGTGTCTACCAGGTTAATCGATGCTTCTCCATGATCACAGGACCACTCCACGAGGATAAACCATGAATCCTGTATTTTTATTCCCTCCAAGAAGGCTTTGGTTTCCATCTTTTATTATTATTATTCCAGAAATTATTAATTTCCAGGGAATCTGTTACTCATTTTAAAAAATGAATAATTATACTTTTCCTTACAGAAAATGTGTATAGTATTTTATTATGTAGAGCAATGCATTTTCATGGAAATCTAATTCTATGTATATCCACAGTAAGGAAATGCTATCTTATTTGGCAAATGTACCAAAACTGCTTTAAAAATTATTCCTTCTGAATTTGAGAAACTGTAATGCATGTGGTCCACGGTCTATTAGGCCTCATTAGTTCTATACATAGCTTTAATATTAGCATTATAGTCTCAAAAAATTGTGTGTGTGTGTGTGTGTGTGTGTGTGTGTGTGTGTGTGTGTGTGTGTGTGTGTTACCAAGAATGAACCAATAAACACCTGGGCCTTATACATGCTAGACAGGTGTCCTATACTTCAGTTTCCCCAGCTCACTAAATTGCCCAAGTAGAATCTTAGCTTTCATTCCTTCTGTTTCAGCCCTGAACATTAGAACGGTAATTCTGTGTCTCTTAGCCCAGCATTTTAGGAAAAAGGAATAGTGATGGAGTGGTATCCTAACTGGTTTTGTTGTTTGTTTTTGTTATTATATTGGCAACTACTCTTCATGAGTCATCAGTGATCTACTGAGTTACATAGTGTTTAAGATTTTTAATAGAGGACTTTTGCATTACATTTTTAATATTTAGATCAATCTATTTTCTAAACACATATTGGAATGCATAGATTTAAAGACTGTGTAGGCACTTAAAATGCAGAAAAGACTTTCTAGTATTTATGAACTACATTTAAGAAAGCTGCATATATTTTCAACAGTTATTTTTATGGAACTTATATATGCTCAGTAAGAAGAAATCTCTTCACATTTTGATTACATTTCTTGAGATTTATTCATGCAAACCTCCCAAAAGGAAAGCTATGCCAGAATGTTATTTTATCTTTTTGTGGAATAAATCACAAGAAATGTAAACAAAATATCGTGAGAAGTTATTTTCCTATTTTTGAACATTTTTCTCTTTAGCATCACCGGCAATATATCCTGCTAATCAACAAAATATATCTTGCCTATGCTTAGCACCTATCAGACTGCATGTTGCCTGCCTCTACTCCACTGTGTTCTTTTCCCTAGAATCTGGCCTTTAGAGACCGAGTCATTTATTACATAATTAAATTATACTGTTTGTGTTTTTATTTTGAAGATTCACTATAGATTCCAGACAATCTGTGAACTTGAGGTGCTCTTGCCTCCGTTTTTAGAGTTCTGGCATCCCATGTATGAGCCAGTGCTTCTGTCCGGTCATTGTTTCTTTTTGCTTCATTAAAAAAAAACCTATATGTGAAAATCTCAGGATATTTTCTGTATTTCAGTCAAGATCTAGTGACAGGGAGTTTCAATAAAAAGAAAAGAATCACTCACAACTATGAGTTTAAGGTGGAGAAGTTAATGATTTTTAACAGGCTTGAATTATTTTTCCTCACATGAAGTGAATTCCAGCAAACAAGGAGGCATTTAACCTACAACCACAGTGGCGTTTTCTAACATAGGACTAGTTTCCTGAGAAGCCAGCTTTCAGAGAGAGATCTCTACGCACTTTGCTGCCTGGCCTTCCTTCAGGTGAGGACACTTACCAGGCTGGCACTGCTTAGCAAGGGAAAACAGTCTTATACAGAGTTTAGATGTCCAGAACCAAAACCCATGAGTAAGTCACATCCCCAGTGTCACTTTTTAAAAGTATAAACATAACTTTCAGTATTGTTTACTGGGACTAGAGAGATGACTCAGTGGTTAAAAGCACTTGCCACTCCTGTAGAGACACTGTTCTAGCACTCACATAGTGGTGGAGTAGCATTGTCCCTTTCTTGGACTGGGAATTGTTGGTGGGAATTCTTGTATATAATTAATTGCCTTTTGCTAGGAAGTACTGAACAACTATTGTAATACCTCACTGTGTCACCTGGTACTCTCTAAAATCCTTATTTATTTTTTTTTTTTTTGTACATGTATGGGCAAGGCTGAACGAGTCTAGATGATTTAAAACCCTGGTTTACCCATGGCTCGTTTTTCATTTGCTGGCAGGTAGAAATTCTGTCTTCAGGATTCTTCATGTCTCCTGCTTAACTTTTGTGTTCCAGTACTTGCTGCTCTCCTCCATTTCAACATGGTAGCCAGTGTGCTCTTATCAAAAGTAGGTTTTTGTTTTATTTAAATGGTTCCATATCACTGAGCACAAGGACCCAATGGAGGAGTTAGGGGAAAGTCTGAAGGAGCTGAAGGGGTTTGCAACCCCATAGGAAGAACAACAACATCAACCAATCAGACCCCCCAGAGCTCCCAGGGTATAAACTACAAAGCAAAGTGTACACATGGAGGGACCCCCTGGCTCTATTTGCATATGTAGCAGAGGATGTCCTTGTCAGGCATCAATGGGAGAGGAGGCACTTGGTCCTGGGGAGACTCTATGCCTCAGTGTAGGAGAAATGCTAGGGTGGTGAGGCAGAAGTGGATGGATGAGCACCATCATAGAAGCAGGGGGAGGGGTGATGTAATGGGGGGGGGGGTTGGAGAGAAACCAGGAAGGCAATAACATTTGAAATGTAAATAAATAAAATAAGCAATATAAATAAATAAATAAATCATTCTATATCTGCTCCCGTATGTGTTAACATCCTATTGTGTCCCTTCTTTATCACTGTGCTCTAGCCACACTGTCTTCAATGTGCCTTTAACACACCAAGCACAGTCCACTCATAAGACCTATGCACTTGTTATTCCTTTCACCAGGAATAGTTTTCTCCAAAATATCTAAAGAGTTACATTGTCAAATTGCTTGGGTCTTTGCCTAAATGACTTTTTCACAGCAGAATAATGACAATCTCACCATTGCCCTGAAAAAAATGCACTGAAGAAACTCTTTAACTTCATTTCTTTTAAAAAATTTTGCACTGAAAAAGCATTTCATATATTTGTTGTATCTACTAAAATATTCTGTTTGCTAGATCTCTTCTTCTGATAGACCAAGAAATGTTTTCCAAGCTTATTGGACAATGTGATATTAGTCACATATTAAATATTTAATGAATAAATTTTACTTTAGACATTGTCAAAAATAAAATAATGAATTTTCATAATATTAACATGTAAATTGAATTTTAAATTTTCAGGCAGATGTGTTTTTAATAGACATAATACCTTAACATATGCTCCTTATCATGTTAGCTTTATTCCACTGTATGCGACAGGTCAATTTGCTTATTGTTTTCAAGAATTCAACACCCCCACCAAACATCACCTGCTCTGTGTGTGTGAGGGGGGGGCAGGGGGAGGGAGACAGCGGCAGACAGAGACAGACAGAGATGAACTCACTAAGGAATTGGAAGTTTGGGTTTTTGTACAGATTTTTCCATAGGTAGAGACTTAATAATGTCATTTGTTGTAATAATCATGACCCTGTAGTTGCAGTTGACAGTTATTGGTAGGATACACACCAAAGAATACTTGGGAAAAGATCGTCTTTGCTGTGACAGTTTTTTTGAAGCCAGGATCTTCCTGTGCACATTTAAACTCCCTGCCCTTCTGCCCACACCTTCCATTTTCTGAGATTCTAGACACACATCAAAGTACACAGCTAATCTTTGATTTTAACATAAAAAGGCCTTGGCAGGGTTTGGGTGGTAGATTTCCTAATGCTGTTGAAAGGGCACATTTTAGGACTGAAGGATAATGTCTTTCCATACTCAACTTTAGTCTCTTTGCCTCATTTATCTAATGGGAATTGATATATCCACATGGCTGTGTTGGACAGAGGCAGGTATTGACTTGACAGTGTAAAAGGCCAGAGCCCACAGTCTGGCTCAAGAAGGGTAGCAATTTCCTCTTCTTTCACCTGGCTTTCCATTTGCCTTCCATTTCTCCCACCTTACCTGTGCCATTCAGGGTAAACTGATCCTTATTTTAATCACAGAATCTGGCAAAGTGCATTTGTTTGAATAATATGATAGTTGCTTCATCTTCAATCATCTGCATCATTTCTTCTCATATGCATGATTTTGTAGAGTAGGAGATTTGGCAAGTTTATATTTTTCCTCTGTCCCCTTTTCACAAATGCAACGTTTTCTGTGGCTTTAAGTTGTCATCTGAGGTTACAGTAATACTTGATGTATTGGACACATTTGGTGACCTCAACCAGACAAATTCAATTCTGATGATCAGATCCAGGCTGGGTCCCACATCTTCTCAGTACTAGACTCAAATTCCAAGTACATGCCATTCCATTGTATGTTTCCAAAAAAAAAAAAAAAAAAATCTAAGAGATTATATTCAATAACTGGGAACATAAATTATTTGTTGCTATTAGTCTTTTTAAGTTTATTTCAGATATTTTAGATAAATTCCTTTCCCTGTGGATGTGAAGATAGATAAACTAATACAATATAAAATAAATCATTACATTTAATTAACTAATTAAAAATGAAAAAGATTGCATGATGTGCCTCAACAAAATATGTCATAACAAAGCCAACAAGATGGTTCACCCACTAAAGGCACTCACTGTTAAGCCTGGTGATTTTAGTTCAGTGGAAGGAGAGAATCAAATTCAGCAAGCTATCTCCTGACATCCGCAAACATGGACAATGTGTGCACACGCACGCAAACACCCTACCCACCTACCCACCACCACATACACTCAGAGCCTCGTGCATACACATAGTAGATAGGTAGATAAATAGATGGATGGACTGATAGATAGATCAATAAATAGATGCAATATTGCATGTGACATAGTGCATGTCCCTTAAGTACTTCTATTCATATAATATATACACAATCCTATGTGTATCCAGTTACACTAATTATATGTCAAATTTTATAATCCAGTGCTATATACACAATTTTATAACATAATATAATCTAAGAAGAGTCAATCAAATCATTATTATTATCTCATGTTTTAGATGTAAAAACAAAACGGAGTGGAAATATTTAGGTAACTTTCCCAGAGTTATAATATATCCACAGGCACACCCACGGTTTCTTGAACCATATGCTTTGTAAGAGTGAGTGGGATGAGCTGACTTCTAAACATCCAGGGTAAGCTAATGTAGATTTAAAGTGAGAAACCCAGGCGATCAAAGTTAAAGTTACAAGTCCTTTTGATGCCATGAACCCCTGAGACAAAGGATTGAGAAAAGATTATTAGCGCTTTCCTCTTCTCTGCCATACAGATAAGTCCAATTTAATAATGTAGCTATTCATTTAAACAAATGTGGAAAATCCAAGAAAATGTCTCGAATTATTAATCAAAACTGCCAAAATTATAAAACAATTCAAAAGACTAAGAAAGTTGCCGCAAATTCAAAGGATTCAAACGGCTATGAAAACTAAATATGGATTCCCCAGCCTAAGTTTGGATTAAATCCTAAAATGGAAAGATTTAGTGGAAAAAAAATGCAAACCCAGGAATGCTGTGGTTTGGTCAATGGTGTCATGCTAATGCTAACCTTTCAGTTTTGAGAAATCTGATATCGTTACATTAAATGGTAACACAAGGGAGATTGGCTGGAGGGCTTATGGGGACTCTCTGCTGTCTTTGAAATTTTCCTGTAAATACAATGGCATTCAGACATAAAATGCTAAATGTTCCCACTTTCCTTGGGCAAGGTGCTTTCTTATTTATGGTGAAATGATGCATAGTGATAAGTAACAGATGATAACTACATTCAATAGAAAACAAATTTTTATCTTGGACAATTTTAGTGCCTATTGTACTAAAAGCACAAATGTTAAATGTTCATAATTTTTAACTCAATGTTTTAGGGAACTGTATGAAAGGTATTTTAGGAATATGTGTGTGTGTGTGTGTGTGTGTGTGTGTGTGTGTGTGTGTGTGTTCACATATATTGAATATGTATGTATACATTGTTACCTATATATGTAATAGTAAAAATCAAAGAAAAAGAGAAAAAGAGTATCAGTGTGATACTGAAGGAAGAGATAAAATGTACACAATGTGTGTGTGTGTATAAATGTATATATCCTAAACACTTTTTTGATTATGGTTCAAACACAGGTGTTAGAAGGTCCCCTGATTCAGACATCATATAGAATCACCCTGTTGAAGGTGACCTTCCTGCAATAGTACATAAGGACCTGGTAAGGTGTGCTATAGTTTCACAACTAATATTTACTAAGAATTCCAGGTTTCAAGTGTTGAGCTTGCAATGTTCAAGCAGATGTTTCTACATTGTCCCTGTCTTTAAGTAATTCACTATTTAATGAGTTAGGCATAAAAATATACTTCTCATTAGTCTGCAAGGGCAAAACACATTTTTCTCTATAAATTTCACACTCCCCCTTTTTCATCAATGGCACAAAATCCATTTTAAATTAATACTTTCAGAACAGACCTAAACATTGGAGTCATGTGCCTTTTCATTAAGCCTATTAGAGTGTAGAATCCATCTTTGCTTTGTCCTTTTCTCTAAACACTGCCATGAAGAATATCCATTCACTTCCAGTCTGCTTGCTTAAATATAAAGGCTGTTGCTGCTGATACATCAGAACGTATGGGGTGTGCATATGTGAATAACTAAAATCATGAGATATAGAATATGTTTTTAGGTTAGAATTTATTTCCAGGAAGGAAGGTGAGATTAGGGAAATTTCAATGACTCATGTAGTAATTCTTCACTAAGCAGCGTTTTATGGTAACTCCACATTTTTCCCCTTAAGGGAAGTATTTTAATATATATATAATTGGTCTTATTGTAAAGAGTTTGACTTGTGCTGTCATGCTCCATAAATAGCACTATGTGTGCCTCTTGAAAATTTTTAGAAGAAAGACAAAAAAAGAGAGGTTGGCTAAAATGTCATAAGCTTATTTTCTAAAAGAGTATGTCTGATGAACAACAAAATGTGTATTTGGATATATATATATATAGAGAGAGAAGAGATTATCAGTCTGAGAGTGAGGGAAGACATGAAGATCTTTGGATGTAGAGAACTTGGGAGGACTAGAGAGCAGAAAGAGAATGGGGAAAGTGTTATACTAACATTTTAATTAACATACATATTTATAAAAAATAAAAGTGAGTAATACTTTAATATTATTAACTGAACAATAATTGTTGCATTGTAGATGATGTTTTTGAACAAAAATCGAAGTTTACTCTGGAATTATTAAGCACAAATTATTATATCCATAAAAGATCATGTTGGTCTGTCAATTCTATCTTGACTTGGCCTCTCAATTGCCAGTAACAAAGTTGATACCTTCAAGCCTGAGTTTAAGTCAAGGGTGTGAGCAGGGTGGTGGTGGCATCATAACAACGATGAAGTTCCTAGTAGAATCAGAGGGCCACATCCCCTTGGTCCTAGAACTTTTGTTCTTCCGTGTGTCTTTCTTTAATCACACTGCTACAGGCACTAAGCTTCAGTGTGAACTCAGGACAGCCGTTCTCCAGCTGTTTCCCTTATGTAGACAGTAATCTTTTATTTTCTTCAGTGTCCCATTGTGACAGGTGAAATGAAAATGGCCCTCATGTCTTATACAGAGTGGCTTTATTGATGGAGTGGCCATGTTGGAGGAAGTAGGGGTGGACTTGTCATTGGGGGTGGACTTTGAGGTCTCAGCAGCTCAAGCTAGGTCTAGTGTCTCACTCTCTCTTCCTATTGCCTGCATATAGAACTACATATAGAACTCTAAGCTACTTCTCTGCCTACTTATCACCATGCTTCTTGCCATGATGACAACGGACTAAACTTTTGACCTGAAGGTCTGCCTCAATTAAATTCTTTCTTTAATTAGTGTTGCTCATGATGTCTTTCACATCAAAGAAACACTAAGACACTCATTTTTCAGTCAATCAAACAGAAATAACATCACCTACTTTACAGAGTTGTTGCAAGAATTGAATGGAGGGTTCCACATCAAACACAGAGCAGTGTACTGTACAGAATTTTAAAAGTAGTAGCTGCCCTCTTTAGCTCTCCAAGGTGACCATGAAGGCCCCCCTTTTTATTAATTAATTCTTTTATTTGTTTACATACCAAGTGCTGTCCCCTTCCTGGTCCCTCCTTGCAGAGTTCTTCCCCCATGTCCCCTCCCCTTCACCTCTGAGAGAGAGTACACCCTGGTATCATTCCTGGGGGGGGGGGGCGCATCACATCTCTACAGGATTAGGTGCAGCCTTGCCCGCTGAGGCCAGACAAGGCAGTTCTCTTCTAAATATGTCGGGGCACAGCAAGGTTGTGCTCAGACCATTTGGAAACCCCCAGGGGTCCAGGTTAGTTGACACTGTTGGACTTCCTGTGGGGTTACCATCCACCATCTGCTGTAGTTCCTTCAATCCCCTCCTAATTCTTGTATAGGGGTTCCTGACCTCCATCCTATGCTTGGCTGTGGGTGTCTGTATCTATCTCAGTCAGCTGTTGGGTAAAGCCTCTGAGAGGCTCCTGTCTGCAAGCACAGTATAATATCAGTAATTGTGTCAGGGTTTGGTGCCTGCCCATGGGATGAATCCCACATTCCTTCAGTCTCTGCTCCTTATTTGTTCCTGCATTTCGTTTAGACAGGAGCAATTTGGGATCTCAAGTTTTGTAGGTGGGTTGGTGTCCCCTTCCCTCCACTGCAGGTCCTATCTGTCTACTGGAGATGGTCTCTTCAGGCTTCATATCCCCACTGTAGGGCATCTTGGCTAAGGCCACCCACATGGAGTCCTTGGAGCCTCCCCCACATCCCAGGTCTCTGGGACGTCCTAGAGGTCAGCCTCACTCCTACCCTCAGCAGCTGCATATTCCCACTAATTCTCCTGGCCCTCTGGGCTTCTCTCCAGTCCCCCAACCCCATATCTGATTCTGTTCCCCATTCCTCTCCCCTCCCGTTTCCCACTCAGTTCCCTCCCTCCCTCTGCCTCCCATGATTATTTTGTTCCCCCTTCTAAGTGGGATTTAAGCATCCTCACTTGGGCCTTCCTGCTTGTTAAATTTCTTATGGTCTGTGGGTTGTACCATGGGTATTTTGTACTTTTGGCTATTATCCACTTATCAGTGAATACACACCATGCATGTCCTTTTGGGTCCCAGCTACCTCACTCAGGACGATATTTTCTAGTTCCGTCCATTTGCCTGCAAAATTCATTGGAAATAGTTCTACCTGAAGACCCAACTATACTGCTGGGCATATACCCAAAAGATCTTCCACTATACCACAAGGGCTCGTGCTCTAAAATGTTCCTAGCAGCCTTATTCATAATAGCCAGAAACTAGAAGGAACCCAGATGTCCCTCAACCAAAGAATGAATGCAGAAAATGTGGTTCATTTTCACAGTGGAATACTATTTAGCTATTAAAAACAAGGACGTTGTGAAAGCCTCTCGTAATTAACAACCAGCAATTGTTAAATGAGGACAACAGAGGTTTTCTCAAAACAAGTTGTTAAGAAAAGAAGAAAATCACAACCACTTTACATGTTATTTTATTAGAAAGATTGAAGATGCATAGATTTATAGAAATGACAATTTGATGAAGGTGCTGGATTTGGACTTACATTCACTTACACCATGAAACACATGTTTTCTGATTGGAAAAAATAATGCATCTACACAGTTCATAGTTATAGAGGAGACAGAAGAAATGAAGCCTTCTATAGTCCTCCCCTTATGGGTGTGTCTTCTGTTGGGAGGGGGAACTTAATTTTAGGTGTATGTTTGCATTTCACATGAATACAAACATTATTACCTATGGAAAATGTCCATGCTAAAGAGTATTTTCTTTAATGTATCTATTTGCTTTTGTAAAGGCAAAATTGCATAGGAAACTTTGGCTGTTTCAATTATGGCTGGTGGAAATCAGAGCTTAATTCATATTCTTTGCAAAAAATTAAGAAGGATCAGTGTCCTGCGCCTTAGCTCCTGGAATTATGAAATGCTTTCCTACCCTTCCCTGCCGAATGTCTCTGGCCCCTACTTTTACCTCTATGAGTTGCTACAGCTCAAGTAATGGATCTAATTATGATATGGGAAAATAAAACGCTAGTTCACCAAACCAGGGATTTTGGTGACAAGTTCAAAACCTTCATTTATTAATGACCAAGAAACAACTCATACCCAAATACCAAAGTTCCATAATTGGTTGGGTTGGTTGGAACAATATGACATCTAAAGTGTAGCTGTTTGTCTGGTGCTGCTTCACTCTAGGTGTTGAGGTTTGGTCTGTTTTTTATGTATTGTAATAGTAAATTCTGTATCCTAAGGTCTAGTTGCCTCAAGACAATTGAATTCTTATGTATACTAGCTTTTGTTATGCAAACCTTGCTCCTTAATTTAAAACTATTGGTTGAATAAAGAGGTGTATAGACCTATAGCTGGACAGAAGAAAGGTAGGTTCCTGGACATGGGGTCTAAAGCAGAGACCATGAGGAGAGAGAAGGCACCATACAGTAGATGGATCTTGAGTACATGGCCATGAGGGCTGCCAGTTTGAGTAGGAGTGGCCCAGGCAGAACATGGCAAGTGATATCTCAGGGTTATTTACAGAGATGTAGACAAAATAGCACAGAGGGTTGATATCTGCCCAGCTCTAATGCTTTAAGGCTTATTATAGATATAAGGGTTTTGTGTATTTTATTTGGGAACTAAATGATTAGAAACCCCCAAATAATATTTACCAAACATCTAGGCATGCTTAGCATGGACTCAGTGTGTTTGTGTGTGTACATGTGTGTCTGCGTGCGTATGTGTGTGTGTGTGTGTGTGTGTGTAGCAGGGGTATCTACAGAGCAGAAAAGTGGCATGTCCCTTCCTCTGCTGGGTCCACAGATTCCACATGCTGCTAAGGAATCATAAATAAGAGCAGGTAGAAGCCATTAGATTGAACATAAAACCCATGGGCCTGAATGACATAGTAACAAGACACCTAGTCTTGGACCAAGTGTTCTATCTGGCTTCTGTTTTACAAGAGCTAAGATAAAAGTTTTGGTATTATTTCATGCCTCTGTGAAATGGTCATAAACCTCTATGGCAGGTTTTTTGTTTTATTTTGTTTTGTTTTCAGATTTGTATCTGGCTCTCATAGGTAAAACCTGCAGATTTAACAGCCCAACAAACCACCTTTAGAATGGAATAATGGGGCATTCAAAAGGCTAGCAGGAAAGAAAGGACTTGGACCCAGCATCTGAAAACAATGCTGTGTCAATTTAACAGTCAAACGCAGCAGCTTGAAGCTGGAGAGTAGCTACTGGGATACTCAGCATCGCTGGAAAAGGGTTTTGGCAGCAGAGCAAATGCCTGTTTTTTGCTATTGCACTTGATGTGCTTCGAAAATCTACATGGAAAACCCTTAGTAGGCATCAGATCCTGTGCATCTGTGTGACTTCCGGGTGCATTTTTGAGGGTAGCGGCCATTTTGAGGCATTTTAACATTAGGGATTTCTTGTGAATGTGGTAAAATGGAATTTCTAACAAGGTCACTAACTGGAATGTATCTGTATGACTCATTTATCCTTTATAGCACACACATGGCCAGACAGCGGTGTTATCAACTCTGTGGCTAAAATTAACTTTAGGAGACTTCCAGCTTTCGGGAACTTCAAAGAAAGACTAAAAGAAACATATTTTGTAAGGTTACTTTAAAAACAGGTAATTTGGCTTTTAAATCAAAGAAAGAAAAATCCTCAAAGACTGCAAAATCTACTTCAACGACTTCTGACATTAACAGAAAAATGGGGGGGAAAATCAAATTAAAACAAGATTATAAAGATGCACCCTCCCCTTGTGATATGAAAACATAACATATACTTTATGTTTCAATGCTAACAATAGCAAGAAAGTAGAACAAAATTCAATAATATAATCCAAACCTTTTTTCAATTTTTACAAAAGAGCCCTTTAAACTGGCAACAAGTTCTTGCAATGAAGAGATTTCCCCCTTTCCAGTCAGTGAGTGACACAGAAAACATGGGCCAAACACATAAACTTGCTACAGGCTACTTCAACACTTTATAAGGTCTTAAAGAATTTATAATTTTAAATTTATAAGGAGCAAAAGGCAGCCTGCTGGTGCTTTTAACCCTTTTAGTGGTCTGTCTTTCCTTCTGCATTTGAAGGTTTTCTTTGCGACTGAACACCCAATCAGCCACCACCAAGGCAGGCCTACCTGCTGTCTCTCCCACTGAGAGGATTGAACACATCCAGGGAAATGGACCATTTGCTTTACAAAGCCCAAGACCATATTGTTTTCATCTTTGTCTAAAACATTTTGTTGTGTTCTGGTTGCATGAAGGTTCACAGAAATGAAAACGAAGTTGATGGTAACACTCAAGGTTAGCTCAGACTCAGAATGGAGTGGGCAAACAGCTATAGATTCTCTGAGAATCCTGTCTGCAAAGACACTACTAATTCCAGGTACTAAGGACTCAACAGTTGTACTACAAAACATTTACCTTTCTATGTAGGTCTAAGATTTCTATCAACGAAGCTTATTGTTAAAGCAATCTTAAACCCCTAAATGGACAGTGACAATCAATGAAAAAAGCCTCTGTTCCTTAATCCTTCCACAATAAGGAATTGTCGCAGAGCCAGTGGGGGAGAATTGTTCCAAAACAACTCAACACAAGAAAATGGAGATAAGAGTAGGAAAGGCTAGAGAAGAGAGGACAGTAAAAGGCAGGGATAACCCCAAACCATTCTTCCAAGTGTCCACTTCTGCCATTTGTGTTTCTAGTATGCAGGGCCTATGGTATTTTCCTGTATCCAGGAAAGAACAGTGGTAGCTGCAGTCCTGGGAATCTAACCAGCTATCCGATGTTTGCTTAAAACTGGGTTGGAACATTTGATATTTAAGAGTTGGCATAAAGGGAAAATTAAATATCTGTTTCTCCCTGCTAGCTCTGGGTTAAGTTCTATCACAAGAAAGAAATGTTTCCAGATTATCTCCCCGCTGCTTTTCAACAGACTCCTGTAAAGGTTAAACTTCAATGTTAACAGCCTCAGCTCTTCTAAAGGTGAAATTTAAACCTTGAAGATTTAACTGCATGCTCATTCTACCTTTTGTGAGAAACTCTATCATAAATTCCTTCCAATATTTGGTCAGAAGTTTTTTCTTTTTTTCTTTTTTTCCTTCAGAAAGATTTTAATACTACTTTTGTTAGGTAGAAAAAGATACTGAACAAGTCAATCTCCTGGGCTTTTGAAACCAGCTGCCAAAGTCTCTTTGAAGCTGCTATCACCCAGCCACTTCACTTTCCTGACATAATGAGCCTCCTGTTTCCCCCTCCCTCTTCCATCCCAGTGCTGTTCCTAGTTTGAGATCTACAGTTCTTAGACATGCTCAAAGATTTTGGAAAATATGGGTCCCCCAAATCATACCCTGTAGACTGGCATAGTCACTCTTGAAAGGGACATAGGAGTCATCATTTTAAGCACACGTCTTGGTTTTTAAACTGTTGCAAGTTGTTCTCACATATTGCTTACTGATATCCAGGGTTTCAGATCTTTATGATTTTGAATTGAATAGTGTGATTGATATGAAATGTCTATACACACACACACACACACACACACACACACACACACATGCTGTCTTTTTTTTTCTGTAAAGGTAAATGATGAAAAAACAAACAATAGAAAAGTGACCTAACAGATCAATACACATGCCAGAAGATCTTCTACTATATAAAAATCACCAGTGCAGTGCTCATGTCTGAGGTCACATTAAGGGGGGAAATGTACAGGAAAAGCAAAGAATTCTGTAAGAAAACCTAGTAAGCTTTTTGTAAAAAGGAGTAACACTTCTGAGCTCTAGTTTCCTGGTAGTTAAACATAGGAGCTTGAATGAATTGTTTTTATTTTTAAAGCATTTTACAAAAAAAGGTTTTGTTTGGGCTGTAAGCCAATGGCAAGGACTTGATTACTAGATAGTTGTCTAGCTTTCCCATGCAAATGGTTATTACAAACATTAAACCCAGGGTATAGCTACTGTACAATGAACATCATGATTGAAATCTTAGGCCTACATAGAAAGGTAGATTTTTCTAGTCCAGTTGTTGAGTCTTTGCAGTGTACACACAATCTGAATATGTAGAGTTTGCTCAGTTCTAGAAATGCAGTTACTGAAAGCATGTTTCCCAAACATCCCAAAACATTGTTTCAAGTAAAAAATGAGCACTTACATGACTGAACACGCAATAATAATACAGGTAAATCCATTTTTAACACCATATGAATGAGAGCTGAAACATTTTATATTTAATTACACTTTCCTTTTTGGAGGGTTCACCCAAAATATTTCACCTTCTATAAACAATTATATAAGAGCAAATGACACTATTTTGTAGCCAAATTCACCAAGATACATTCAGGACTTTAAAAGCCTCTATTCAGACTCTTTGAAAATATGATAAGATAAGCACAAATATAGTTTCTTTTGACTGTACTTACAAACATGGTTGAAATGATGCAAGTATTACATTAACCAAAGAAAAAACCAAAACACCATGTCCAGTGGCACTGAGAACTACGAAAGATAGCATTGCTAGAACTCAACATCAACAGAGCTAAGAACTAGCAAGAAAGGACACATTTGGGGAAAATAATTTAAAACGCCCTTTTCTCAAAAGCAATATTATATATTCTACTTTATATGAATCCAACAAAGAGGCTAGAGAACCTCAATTGTATTTCCTACTCTTAAGAAGCAAAGGTCAAGGAGCCTCAGAGGGAAGAGAAACCTGTGCCTCTGCTGTAGGCCTGAGCTGAGTGAGGAAGATCCAAGCAAGCCCAGCAGTGCCCACAGAAAAGCCTGCTCTTTACTAAGTTCTTTCAAAGTTTTTTCTCTTTTCTTTTCTTTCTTTTAATTTTTGTTGTTGTTGAGTGAAGCTATTTCCTAAAACAGAAAAACCTAAAACATATAATCAAAAAATATTTAGAAAGTAACAGTAATAAAAAATTCATTTTTGTTTTTTTAAAAAGAAGTTGACATGTGGCCAAAATTATACTCTGAGAACAAATAACTTTTATTACTTTAATGGTTCAACAGGAAGGAATAAAAATAAGTTAACTAAATAACCAAACCAGGACCAAAATAAGAAAATAACTGAAGACAGGCCAAGGAGGGAATAAAATAGATGTCAATGTTTAAGTTCTTACCCTGCTAATTTCTTTATCTATATAAGTTAATTTAACACTCCCTACCTCTCATTGTAGTAGATACATTTAATAACACTATTTCTCAAATGTAGAACTGGAGATTAGTGTTCCCATATGAGAAAGTGCAATCAATAATTCATCAAAGCAATGCCTATTTTTTATTTTAAAAAAACATAAAGGAAAATGATTCTATGACCAAAATGACAAGATGACTCACAAAACTTAAAATATTTAAATTTTGTTTAAACTACATTTAGCTCTCTTAATATTCAAGTACCGAAATTGTCTGACTTTGCAATTCAACATAAATCTCTAATATTGGTTCAAGAAATGGTTAAAACAGTTGTTAAAAAGGAAAAGAAAACAATATGCATCAAATGCGAAGTTCTCGAAACAAATACTACAAATTGGTAGAGAACACTTTCAGAGGTGTTCAACATCCTTAGCTATCAAGGAAATTTGGAGTAAAACTACTTTAAGATCCCATTTCAAAATGACCTTCATCAGGAACCCAAATGACAGCAAATGTTTATGTGAACTTGAAGAAAGGGGAACCACTGTACCCTCTTGGTAAATTAGTATGGCCACTTTGGAAATCAGCTGACATGTATGTCAAAAAACTAGTAATAAACCTACTGTGTGACCCAACTTTGACATTCATGAGTATATGCCCAATGTTCTTTATATGCTGTAGAGGTACTTCTATATCCATGTTCATTGCAGCTCAGCTCACAACAGCTAGGACATAGAATCAACAAAGATGTCCATCAACTAATGAATGGATAAGGAAAACGTGACACATCCACAGTAGAATATTATGCAGCTGTGAACAAAAATAAAATAATTACATATGTAAATGGACAGAACTGAAAAAATATATACTGACCGAAGTCTCACGGGCCTATACAGACAAATGCCACATTTTTCTCATGTATGAATCCTAGTTTTGAATTATTTTTCTGTATTTAACTTGAAGTACACGTAGAAGTCAGGAACCTCGGAAGGGGCCATTGGGAGGTGCATTAATGAACGTGTGTAATAGAATAGATGTAAATGAAAGGAGAACAGAGGAGTTTAGGGAGGTGGTCAGATGGGGTGGGAGCAGATGAGAGGCTGAGGTTAGCCAAAATAAAGAGTAGATGAAAAACTCATATGGAAACATGTTATCTTTAAAACAAATAATTGGTTAGGATAGTAGAACACACGTGATACAAAAGAAGATGGGGTGGCAACAGAGCTTACAAGGTTTATGAAGAAACTGGCATAGTGGGAGGGGAGAAAGTAGGGGATAGGTCATGGAATAACTAAAACTATAGATGTATAAAATTGCCCTGTGGAAACCCACTAGTTTTGTGAGCTAATTTTTAAAATATGGTTAGCAAAAAGGAGTTTAAAAGAAAATACTTTGCATGAGTAGACAATACTGCTTCCAAGAGAACATGTCAATTAAATGAAAATCTCAGTGTCAGACATGGGATACTGGTTAGAGAGGGCAGGCACAAAGGCATCAAAAAGACAGAGGCTATGCCACTTCTTTTCATTTCATACAATAACTAGACCGTGTTGGTAAAGACATCACAAATATTGGTTATAAGGCAGGGGGAAAACCCTGAACTGAGTGGGAAACTTCCTTCTGCTGTGCCCAGGTGTCTAAACAGGAAGAATTCATGCAGGCCACTAGGTACCATATGGCTTCAATGGTCTTGTCAAATGTTGCTATAATACTGACCTCCCGGAAATATGTGTCCAGTGGTACAGTAGTGGCATGGCTCTATAGGACAACCAACTGATTTTTTTATTGTATATTAGTCATGCCACACAGTAAAGAATCCATGCTTGAAACTATAAACATAGTCGAAATCTGATTGCACAGGGAAGTCATAGGGCCTGGGGTAGAACATAGATTTTATGATAAATCGTCATATTGTCAAAGTATCTTCTGAATATTTATATTTGTATTCATAGATTCATGGTGCTCTCAACCTTTATCAGAGAGGCTCTTTTTTTTTTTTCAGTGACAGCATTTAAAGCAGAGACTTATAAAGTGATGAGAAAAGGGGACTGTTGAGTGCTCAGTTGTAAATGGGACATCTATATTAATACCCTTCCGCCACATTCGAGGCTAAGGTAATGTCAAAGTAGAAGAGGCAGAAAGTATGTAAGAGCCAAAGGATGGAGAGACCAGTGTAAAAAGTTGTATACTGGACAAAAAGTAGATGTTACACTCATGAATTCACAGCTCATGTCTTTACCTTCACAGGACCATCACAGAAACAAGCAAGTCAAACTTCTCTCATGGATGAGGGAGGAATTCCTGTGGCTATACTTCTAGTGGGGGAGCTGTTGCCAGTAGATGGATTCTGGATCAAAGGGAGAGTCACTTCTCTTTGGGGGCATTGATAATGGTAGGCTGCCTGTCCATATTTCATTGGATGCTCCCACGTCCAAGTACATTAGGAGGACAACATTAGACTCAGCAGCTTAAAAGGAAAAGGGAGAATGTGACGTTGAAATAGGGCTTGGCTTGCCTTAGTGTCTGGGAAATGTTAGGGAGAGTGGGTGATTATGATCAAATACATGGTCCACATCCAGGAAATTTTCAAAGAAAGAATGAATAAAATATATTTAAGTAAAGACTAAAATATAAGTTAAGTAGAATTATAAATACTACCAAAGAATTCCCCAAAATAATACTATAGGTCTAGCCAGCAATAAAGATGTTATTCTTGATCTTGAGACTAAATTAAATAGTTAAAGGAACAAAGTGATAGCATACATAAAGCAGGCACTAAATAATAGGAAAGTGAAAGGGAAATGACACAATCTTCATAGAAGGTATTTGTATACGAAAGAGCTACACTGTGAGCAGACTGGTGAGGCAAGTTAGTACACTGACTGGAGGAGCGGGCAGAAGAGGAGCATCTGTGCAAACAACTACATAAGCATATCCTCATGGTTAGTAAGGGCATTAGAGGACTCCAGGTGGTGGAATGATGGAGGTATTTACAGTATGACTCAGGGAAAGTCCAAAGGACAAGAAAATTTCACTACAACACCTGCTCCATCAATCCTAGACACAGAAGAGCCAGAAATTAAGCTAAAAATGAAGTTTCTAGAAGAAAACTCACATACACTGTGTATGTATGCAGGTGGGGAGGGGAGTTGGTGTGGCCATGAGTATTGCCTGGGGGGAATAGGGTGTATGAGAAGGTTTTGATGCCCTTGTCATAGTACCTGGAGACAATCCAACTTAATGGTTGTACTGACTAGTTTTGTATGTCAACTTGACACAAGCTGGAGTTATCACAGAGAAAGAAGCAAGCCAGTAAGCAACATTCCTCTATGGCCTCTGCATCAGCTCCTGCTCCTTGACTCGCTTGAGGTCCAGGCCTGACATCCTTTCATGATGAAGAGCAGCATGGAAGTGTAAGCTCAATATACCCTTTCCTCCCCAACTTGCTTCTTAGTCATGATGTTTGTGCAGGAATAGAAACCCTGACTAAGACAAATTGGTGCCAGGAGTGGTATTTGAACCCACACAGACATATGTTCAGCTTGTTTCAAGTTGACACACAATTGTACTAGCTAATACAATTGATCCCTTGTCAACTGGACACAATGGTGCAAGCCTTATCTGCCTACATGGAAGTAGTTACTGTCATTGACAACCCACCCAGGAAACCTCCTGCCTTTTGCTTTATTCTTAAAGTCCAAATGGAAAATCTATGTAACCAGTAGGTGTTTGAGAGAAGTCAGCCGGTAGAATAAAAGAAAGATTAAGGCACTAATTAAAAATAAATAAATAAAAGAACAATAGATTTTGGAAATAGGAAAGAAAAAGACAGGAAGCTGTTCTGAAAAACAATTTATCCCAGAATCTCTACACTGGATGGAGAAAATGCTATTGATTGGTAGAACAGGAATCTGAATGGCAGATTCAGCAAAAGTAAGGTAGCACAAATGAATTTACCAAAATTTTAACTATAATATATACTGTTATATAAAAGGATTTCTCATTTTCTATACAACATTGTGAAGGACACACATCCTAAAGAATTTTTTACAGGTAAAAACCTAAAATGTTTATAAGTTTTGTTCACCTATGAAAAATACAAAAATATAAATATAAATGTGTGTGTGTATATATATATATATATACATATATATATATATATATATGACATATATATGTACATACCTACAAGCATACACACAAACACACATATACACACACACTAAGCATGTTTGAATAGCCAAAACTAATAGTAACTCTAGACAGAGGATATACAAATATCTTTTAGATATTTCTTTTTCTTGCACCTTTTCTAATTTGTGTGTTTTATTGTTGTTACAAATACAAAGTTAAATGTTTGTTTGTTTGCTTGCTTGTTTTTGTTTTGTTTTTTTACTATTCTACCTCCCTTGTAAAGTCTCAGAAAGGTACTAGTCTACACAAGCCTTAGATTAAGAAAGCAGGAAATTCAAGGCATGAAGTACAGGAAACTCGGGAGGGCATCACATCAGGGAAGGGATGTTTAGAGATGCAAGACCAATGCAGAAAGGACAAGAGAGTAGACTCAGAACAGGCTCCCCATTGAAGTTCGTAGGAAGCTTCATAGCTTTGAGAGAAAACTGAAAGAGCAAGGGTAAATGGGTTTTTAATTAGTAACTATAAAGAAAGTAAGTAAACATTGCATCATGAATAACCAATGAGAAATCTTTTGTTTTGTGAAAGATAAACAGTATTTGTTTCCTACATGCATGTGCTGAAATACTATTTATATAGGAAAACAAGTCATTGGTTCTATGACAGTGCAGGGAGGGCCCCCATGTCTAAGAACGCAGGGACAAGGAAAGACTTAAATACTCCTTGGTGTCTGTGGAAGATTAAAGTAGAAACAATCATGCAGCAGCAAGCCAAACTGCCATACATAGATTGGCCTTAGGAAATGAAAGAATGAGTCATATTATTCAAAAATATTTACCTTAAAAGTCAAAATGAAGAGCGAAGTAGCTATGCACTGCTGGTTTGCATAAGCTAATAGATTATTTTCTCATTGATGATTTGAGAATTTCATACAATATGGGTTCAATTTTTAATCATATTTACCCTTCCCTTACTCCTTGTGAATCAATCCACTTCCTCCACTCATCCCAGTTCGAATGCTCACTTTTTGATTTTTTGATTTATTTTATTTAGTTTTACTTAAAATATAATTATTCCTCTATTCTCTTCCCCTCCTCCATTCTATTACATATTCCATCCTTCCAAATTGATGACCTCTTTGTCTTTGGTTATCATTGCTACATATATAGAGATACCCAAATTCATAGATACAGCCTGCTGAGATAATATTCGCTGCTTGTACTTATATGATTTTAAAGACTGAGTAATTGTATTGCATAACCAACTAGGGACTCTCTCCTGAGAGGCTAATTTCCTCTCTCTCTACAGTGCTTAGTTGTTTGTAGTCCTTGGAGATTATCCCCTTCCACGTTAGCATGGCTATTGATATTGTCATTGTTCACTTCCAGTTTAAGCAGCTGTTTCTAGAGACAGTTTCGCAGATGACTTCCTGGTCCACTGGCTCTTACAATCTATCCAACCCCTCTTCATTTAACCTACTACCTCCACCACTATTAGACCAGAAAAATTGCTAACTATATTCTTTTTGTTTGTTTTGGCTTTTTATTTGTTTGCTGTTTGTCTTTTAAATCCATCAAGTAGGTATCCATATGTGCTTGGATGAGTAGCATTTAACTTGAGCTTGGTCAACCCAGTAGGGGCCACACCCCTAAAGAAAACTAATTATCCCTCTTCCAGAAGCTAAGAAATGTTAATTGTTCCTTAGCAATAGGTGAGACTTTGGGACTCCCCTGTGGTGAGATTTCATCTGACTTGAAGTTGCACAGGTCTTCACATGCTGTAAATCCTGAGTCCATATGTGCGGCTGTCCCATTGTATCTGGGAAATACCATTTCCTTGCAGTTACCCATGTCCTCTGGCTCTTATTATCTTAATTTCTGTAAGTATAACCAGCACGAAGATACTGTGAACAAGAAGTCCTGGAAAGAAGCTGTGTCCCCAGAGGCTGATTGACTCCTTAGAGCTGTAGTACTGTGGGGTATCAGAATGTTGGCAGTTCAGTAACTGATTACCTAATCTAGGCTAGTTTCAGTCCTCCAGAACAGACATGACTGTCCTAGCTAGTTTTATGACAACTTGACAGAAGCTAGAGTCCTCTGAAGAGTCTTCAATTGACAAAATGCCTCTATAAAATCCAAGTTTTAGGCATTTTCTTAATTAGTGATTGGTGGGGAGGGCCCAGCCCTTTGTGAGTGATGCTATACCTGGTCTAATGGTCCTGGGTTCTTTAGGAAAGAAGATTGAGCAAGCCATGATGAGCAAGCCAGTAACAAAACTCCTCCACAACCTTTGCATTAGCTCTTTCCTCCAGGTCCCTCCCCTGCCTGAGTTCCTGTTCTGACTGCCTTTGGTGATGAACTGTGATGTGGAATTCAAAGCTGACTAAACCCTTTCCTCCCGAACTTGCCTTTTGGTCATGTTTCATCACACTGGTGATAACTCCAACTAGGACAGTGACTAATTATTTTTTCAATTTGTAAACTATTAACATAACAGACCACTAGCTTCCACCACTAGAAAAGCTAACAGTGTCATCAGATAGCTTCCTATGCCTATAGAAGAACTCTTTCCATCTCACTGGAGGCCCCTTTCTGATGTAACCACCAATGTATTTTAATCCTGCCTTGGCTTATAAATTTCTTTGCTCTGTAAATTATAAAAAAAACTTCATAAAATTGCTTCTATGTTGGAACATGGAATTTAAATCGGTGTTCTCAGAACATGGTCACACAAAATGGCTCCAGAATAAACTGTCTCTTATTCCCTTTAAGATGAGATCTGTGGTTTTTGCATCAATAGTACAAATAAAATGAATGATAGATGGATATGGTAACGTAGAGGGGAATAGGAAAAGGACAATGCATGCTGCCTCATTAAGGAAGAATAAATAGCAAAGCTAGTTCCACCCACATTTCTGTTAACTCCATAATTGCATCCCTGTTTTTGGCTGAGTAAAGCTCCTCTATGTATGTATGTATGCTACATTTTCTTTCTTTTTTCCCTATTTATTTATTTATTTATTTATTTATTTATTTATTTATTCATTTTACATCCTGATTGCTGCCTCCCTCTCAGTCCCCCATCTCACAATCCTTCCCCCATGCCCTCTCCTCCATACCCCTTCCTCTTCTCCTCTGAGAAGGTCCTCCACCAGGTATTCCCCCAACCCCCGGCACATCAAATCTCTGCAGGGTTAAGTGCATCCTCTCCCATCGAGGCCAAACAAGACACCCAGTTAGGGGAATGGATTCCATAGACATTCAACAGCTTTAGGGACAGCCCTTGCTCCAGTTGTTGGGGAACCCACATGAAGACTGATCTGCACATCTGTTATATATGTGCTGGGAGCCTCGGTCCAGCCTGTGGATGCTCTTTGCTTGGTGACTCAGACTCTGAGAGCCCCCAAGGGTCCAGGTTAGTTGACTCTATTGGTCTTCATGTGGAGTTCCTTTCCCTTTGAGGCCCTCAATCCTTTTCCCAACTCTTCCATAAGAGTCCCTGAGGTCTTTCCAATGTTTGACAATGGATTTCTGTATCTGTTTCAGTAAGCTGCTGCATGGAGCCTCTCAGAGGACAGTTATGCTAGGTTGCCATCTGCAAGCATAACAGAGTACCATTAACAGTATCAGCGATTGGTGTTTGCTCATGGGATGGGTCTCAGGTTGGACCAATTATTGGTTATCCATTCCCTCAGTCTCTGCTACATCTTTGTCCCTGCATTTCTTGTAGACAAGAAAAATTTTGGGTCAAAAGTTTTGTGGATGTGTTAGTGTTCTTATCCCTTTGCTGGGGATACAGGAGATAGCCTAGTTAAGTTCCATATTCCCACTGCTAGGAGTTTTGGTTAAATTCGCCTGCATTGACTCCGGGGATCCTCTCCCATCCCAGGTCTCTGGCATGTCCTAGAGATATCCCCAGGCCCCTTCCTTGCCTGCTGCAGATTTCTATACATTCTCCTGGCCCTCTGACCCCTTCTCTTTTTTCTCCTCACTTATTTTATCCCCATCCCCTCTGTCGCCCAGTCCCCTCCCTTCATCTGCCCCTATGACTATTTTATTCCCTTTTTAAGTGAGATTCAATCTTCCTTACTTGGGCCTTCCTTTTTGTTTAGCTTCTTTGAAGCCATGGAGTGTATCTTGGATATCTTGCACTTAAGGCTAATATCTACTTATAAGTGAGTACATACCATGCACGTCCTTTTGGGTCTGGGCTACCTCACTCAGGATGATATTTTCTAGTTCCATCTATTTGTCTGTGAATTCATGATGTCCTTGTTTTTAACGGTTTTCTGTAAATGAGCTGCATTTTCTGTATCTATTCTTCCGTTAAGGGACATCTGAGTTGCTTCCAGCTTCTGGCTATTACAAATAAAGCTGCTGTGAGCATAATGAAGCACATGTCCTTGTGGCAAGGTGGAGAATTTTCTGGATATATGTCTAGAATTGGGATAGGCAGATCTCCAAGTTGAGCTATTTCCAGTTTTCTGAGAGACCTCCAGATTGATTTCCAGAGTGGTTGTATGAGTTTGCACTCCCACAGCAAAGGAGGAGTGTTCCACATCCTTGCTAGAATACTCCATTTTCTTTATCCATTCATCTTTTTCTGTTCATTAGGTTAATTTCAGCACATGGCCATTGTGAACAGAGAGAATTATCTTAATTTAAATAAGACAAATCCACAAACAAGAGTCACAGTCATGTACTTTCTCTAATATGTTGAATCTTGGAAAACATGAAAGTACAAAGGGTTCTACAGAAGATCTGGAAGGTAAGGGAAATGGGGAGTAGGGAAGAAGAAGAAGAAGAACAGAGGGCGAGTGTGAACAAAGTTTATTATATTAACTCAATAGTACAAGGGTATATGTATGAAATATATGGATCCCCCAATAAGAAATAAAGTCTCAAAATGCTGACAATCATAGATAAGCCCAGGTAAAAGGTAGAGAATGTCTTTTGTACTTTTTCTTAATCTTGAATCTTTAAATTTTTAATACCCTTGGTGTAAGGGTTGATCCTGTAGATGCTGGTCCTGGTTAATAAAGTAAGAAACAGAGTGACTTTAAAAGTGTATGTGCTCTGGAACCTAGTGAGTATCAAAGTACACCAGGAGAAGGGGATGCTTGAAATTGAGAGATATAAACATGACATGACAAGTCAAAGAATAACATCTGAATTAATAAATGCAAAATTAGTATAAATGTGAGTGAAACTTACAGAAAATCTGAAACAAAACTAAATAGATAAAGATACCTCTGCAGACCAATGCAAAATGAAAACAGGGAAAGGAGAAAGCTGGATTTTTCTTTGAAGTTCTTTCTTATAATTTAAATTTGTGTCCATGCATTTATATTACTTTGATAAAAAATGCAATTTTAAAACCCTATTTTAAAAGTATTAAACACGATAGGAAGCTCAGCAATATATTTTGTTGCTAAAATAGCCGTGGTTTAATAAAGACAGGATAATATTTAAATTACAAACCAATAGGCTCATGAATATAGATGAGAAATTTAAAGTAAAATACAGTTCTGGTAAATTGCACTCAAAATAGAATTTTTAAAGTTAATATCGTGTGACTATGTATTTTTTTTCTCAATATGAATTGTTGACTTAATATATGAGAGTATACTCAATTTATCATATTAAAAACTCAAAACGTTAAAAAAAACCAAGCACATGCTGTGCGATAGACCAAATCTCATTTAATAATATTGCAATACTGTTCTGTTTTCTTGTTGTTGAGAGAGGGTCTCATTGTATAACAGCAGCTGGCCTAGAACTCAAGGTCTACCTGCCCCTGTCTCAAGTTCTGGACACTAAATATCATTGAATAGGCATCTTTTCATTGTTGTTTTGTCATTGCTGTTGCTGCTGTTTGAGACACAGAGTCATAACTTAGGTTAGCCTCAATCTCTCTGTACGGCTTCAACCTTGCTTTCCTCCGACTCTGGGCAGTGCTGGGTTGCAGGTCTGTACCACCATGCTGATTGATGTTGTGCTAGAGTGAACTCAGGGCTTCATATACACTAGATATGTACTCCACCAACTGAGCTAAACCCCAGCCATGCATAGGTCAATTACTAAGCAAAAGACCTCCTAGAATTAAAGGACAACTTGGCTGTCCTCTTGTTAGGGCAATTTTCTGCCCTCTATTTATTTGTTTGTTAGGCTTGTTTGTTTGTTTGTTTGTTTGTTTGTTGAATAAATACAATTGACTCTAATGCCATATTGCACCCTGTGGTGGATGGTAGAGATTTCACAGTGAAGAAATCACACTGATTTGAATTTGATGAACACATACTGTAGTGAGCAAGGTAGCCAAGGAATAGAGAGGAATGTAATTTTTACTTGTGCAGCTTTAAAATCAGTAAAAGAAAGTGAGGGGTAGGGAGCAATGGAAGTTGTACTTCAGATGAATTGTTGGTGGCCTTATGTGTAGAGAAGAGTGTGCCCAGTGTGACTTAGGAGTTACACAAACACTGCATCAAGGGACAACTTTGGTTTATTGATGGAACCAGAAATGGAGGAGGGGACACTCTTAGCTAGCAGAGCTTGAGAAGAGACCCTGCAACCACCCTCAGGACTTGCTAGATTATTGGTTCTAAGTGCCAGGTAGCAGTTCCCTGGGCTTGCTCACAACTCCCTTAGTTTGTTCAGAGCCTACAGACAGTTTATTTGTAAATGAGCAAATAGCACAGTTTTAAGCCTCCTGCTTTCTCTCTACTCTAGAAATGTGCCTCTTATGTGAATCTCCTGAACTCCATCTGAGGTTATCTTCTGTTGCTTTATTCTTGAAGCCATTGTACTGTGTCTCCATCCCTTTTCCCCTTGTGAGACTCTGCCTCATCAGAGGCCATTTGCCCTGACACTTCTGCGTGGGCACTTCTTGGTCATTATCGCCTCCTGAAGTCTACTACCAGCATAATGTAGAAGGTTGCTCCCTATATTTATTGGTTTCCTTTAGCTGATAATATTTGCAAATGATACAAACCTTCACTACATAGAAAACTTAAGGTTACAGACAAACAAACAAACTTGAAATACTTTAGAAAGTTCTGCAGCAACTAATTAATAAAAATGTAATATTCTGGAATGTAAATAAATAAAATAATATAAAAGAAACAGTATTTTCTATCATTGAAAAAAATTATCCATAAGGTTATGTATCCATAAACAATGCAAAAGACATAGGGATAAAACGTTGCTAACGGATATTTCGGAAAAATGCATGAGTAGGCAATGATCAACCTGCTTTAACAAGTACAAACAGAAAGTTTGCATCAGTAAGGAAATGCATGGCCCACACTTTCCTCAATAGAAAAAAGCAAAAGCAAATTATTTTTGAAAATGCTTGAGTTTGAAGTTGTTTAAGAGAAAAATAGGTAAAGTGAAAATATTAAAAGAAAATGTTTCTAAGGTCACACTTCTGCTCTAAAATGCACACTTCCTCTCTAAAATGCACACACACACACACACACACACACACACACACACACAGACATTCACACACACCTACAGAAATGTCTATGTATGAATGAGTGTATGTATGTAATAAATAAATATACTAATGTAGATTTAATGATCCTTTCCAAAAATTCAAAACCCAAAATGTTCTAAAATCTAAAACTTTTAACACCAGTATATGCCACAGGGAGGAAATTCCATGCCATAAAACTTTGTTTCCCGCACTTTAAAAAATATATATGTATAAATTACCATATATATGTGTATATATATATATATATACACACACACACATATATATGTATGTCTCTGTGTGTATGTGTGTATACACACACACACACACACACACATATATATATATATATATATATATATATATATATATAAAATATGGTACATATAGTAAGAAATTTCATGTATAGATTAGATACTTTTATCCTAATTATCTTGTTATGAACTTCCTATTATTTCAAATTCTTTAAAAATATAATTAAATATTTCATGCCTTAATCCTTTTTGAGTAGCATATATTCAATTTTTATTGTGTTAACTCACTGATTAGTTACTGACAATAGTATACCTACAGATCACTGTCATAAAACCCAGACAGCATTCCAATCAAATAAAATTTTTAAAGAATTATTGGTAATTAGGAATGTGGGATCAATTGGCAATACAGAGTGCTGCTTTTATCCACTGAGAAGGAAACATTAGTGATAGAAGATTTAAGAGGTTAGCACTGTTTGAGGAAGGGTACTAGAAAGGAAAAGGTCGGCAGGAGGAGGAGCTTCCATATGAGGAAGCAAGCCAGAACAATGCCTCTGCAGATGTATAAAACAGTGGTGCAACCTACATCTCACTGGAGGGACCTTCCAATGGGTAAGAAAATGACCATGGGCATCATTGGCCACTCATTCCAAGAAGAGTGTGACCCCAGTTTAGAAGCTGAGATGAACTCTGTCGGTACCCATAGTGGGAGTGGTCAGCTAACCTCACTCCTGCCAGAAGAATGGTGGTTACTGAAGTGGAAATTTAAGGGTTTTTTTGAAAGTCAGTTATGTCAGATGGTGTTTTGCTGGAGCACACACATTAAAGTGTATTTTCCTGAAGTAGACACAAGTGAAAACATGTTTTGCTAAGACACACATGTGAAGAAACGTTTCGCTATAATGACACAGGTGAAAGGCTAAGGCTGACTCATGAGGAAACGTTTTGCTGAAGCAGACACAGACGAAAACATGTTCTGCTACAACAGGCACATGAACAGACGTGATAAAATGTTCTTCACTAACAACTCACATCCATTACTTCTCAGAAGATTTCACCTCAATGATGCTGGTCTCTTCCCAATCACTGTCAATTTCCCAACTCCAACTAACCAACATCAATAGTCCCAGTAATGCAATGGTTTTGCTTTAGTAGTTCTGGTATCTTGTTAATCACAGCTGATTTCTTCAGTCCCGGCTAACCAAAACCACAGAATCTTAAATCAAACTAGCAATGGCCCTGATAAGAGTCTTTAATCTTCCCTCTGAAATTTCACAAGCCAGGCCTCCATCGTCTGCACTGTTCTCAACATTATCTTCCAAACTCCTACACAACATCCCACAGAGCTCTTAATACTGAATGGATCTTCTAGCCCAAAGTTCCAAAGTCCTTCCACAGTCCTCCCCAAAACATGGTCAGGTTGTCCTAGGAATACCCAACTTCTGGTATCAATTTGTCTTAGCCAGGGTTTCTATTCCTGCACAAACATCATGACTAAGATGCAAGTTGGGGAGGAAAGAGTTTATTGAGCTTACACTTCCATGCTGCTGTTCATCATGAAAGGAAGTCAGGACTGGAACTCAAGCAGGTCAAGGAGCAGGAGCTGATGCAGAGGCCATGGAGGAATACTGCTTACTGGCTTGCTTGCTTCTCCTGGCTTGCTCAGCCTGCTTTCTTATAGAACTCAAGACTACCAGCCCACACACAGTACCACTCACAAGAGGCCCTCCCCCCCTTGATCACTAATTGAGAAAATGCCTTACCGCTGGATCTCATGGAGGCATTTTCTCAACTGAAACTCCTTTCTCTGTGATAACTCCAGCTTGTGTCAAGTTGACACTCAAAACTAGCCAGGACTATATATATATGTGTCTGTCTGTCTGTCTCTCTGTATCTGTGTATGTGTTTGTGTTGTGTCTGCATTATGTATGTATATTTTTGTTTGTGTATCTTTGTATATGATATATGTATGTTTATGTGTGTTTGTGCAAATAATAATAATAATGAAGAAGATGCAACCAGTTTGAGAAGGAGTGAGGGACATATCTGGCACCTGGGAAGGGTAGTAAGGAGGGAAGGTAAAGGGAGAAGAATGTAATTATATTTTAAGGAAATAAAAGAAAACAAAATAATATTTTAAGGAGTTACATAGGAAAGGTGGAATAAAAGGACAAAATAATAAATAAATCACATGAAATCCCAAACATCTATATATTTTGAACCAGCATAAAATAATTATGAAGACAAGTTGACTGGTTAGCATAATAATTGAAATAAATATTGAAGAACATGATCATTGGTTTGCTACAGTGCAGTTTCTAGGAGAAATAAAGAACGAACAGATAGCACAATAAACATGACTAAGGACAGGGATATGATGGTTTTAAAGTAGAAAAGCTTTACAAAATTGAGTAAACACTGTGATGAAATAATGCAAAATATGAGACACATTTTCTGAACAAACTTACTCAAGAATACTTAAAGTCAACGATGTTCAAATGAAGACTTGTGAATACTGTTCTAAAGCTCTGGTGGGAAATTACCTAAATTATAATCTGTTGCCTACACCAAAATGCATTTATGAAGATAAGTATACATATAGGTTTCTGACTGAGACCTAATGATGTATCTAAGCATGCGATGTGACTAATATGTATTTATAAAATATATTAATAAAAATTCACCATAGCCATAGCCTAAGTATTGTCTTTAAATGCCTTAGTTATTCTTTTGTTGCTGTGATAAGACACCATGACAAGAGCAACTGATAAAAAAAAGAGTTTATTTGGAACTTATAGTTTCAGAGGGTTAGAGTCCATGACCATTATGGTGAGGAAGAGGCAAGAGGCAGGCAGGCATGGCTTGGGGCAGAAACTGAGATCTCACATCTTGAGACCTGACCATGAGGCAGAGAAAAGCTTTTGACACCAAAAAGCTAGCCCCATGACACACCTCCTCCATAAGAACACACCTCCTAGTCCTTCCCTAACAGTTCCACAAACTGGGGACCAAGTACCTAGAAGCCTATGTACACCATTCACATTCATACCAGCAAAAAATTCTAATTTAGATTATTCTTTCATATACAAAGGGTATCTAAGGACCTGGAAGTCCTTAATCCTAATCCTACAACAGACATATAGTGATTCTTCCTTTTACCTCAGAATGGCTGAATAGGATCCAACGTACTTAAATGTTTTGGTAGGAAGAGATAGTATTTAGGCAAAGAGAATAATAAAGAAATGGTTGATATGATCAAGAAAGCAGAGTGCATGCATTGAGATATGACCTTTAGTTTGGGCCTAGAATATGAGGTTCCCTGGGATAGATATCTGTTGTCTTCCATGTGCATGATTGATGCTGCCTAGTATACCACTCTACCTCTTTTTCCTCATCTCTGTATAAGTAATGTTTAAAAGAGTGCAGTGATATTATAGTGGTGCTTGTGACTGAGCCCTAACTCGGAGATAACAGCGCTTTCCCTCTACAACTTTTAGTTTTAGAATTTTTATGAATAAAGGAAGTACTACTTACTAGTCACTAACTAGACCAAACCAACAAGCTTTGACATTACACAATTACGTATTTAATTTATATATATATCTTTGGTGATATGAATCACAATATAAGTTCTAAACCATTGTGATAATATTAATCTGGGAAAGAGTTTATATGCATGTGCATTGGTTGGAGGGGTGGTCATTACAGTGAAGAAAGAGATAACTACCTCCTTGTTATGTGCTAAGTGATGGGGCAATTCATTTCCTTCTTGTGTTGGCCCAATAAACAAGATATTATTTAAAGGAAGAAAACATTCTATTTTATTACCACAATGGCTGCATTGATTACTAATTATGATGAAAATATTCTTAATTCTAATAAAATACAATTCAGCAATCCTTCCCAAATCAAGAAGTTCTTTAAGGTAAAGATCTAACTTATTTATCTCTGTACCAGTGGACTCACAGTATCATATTATGAGCTCAATAAACATTTACAAAGCTGAAAAAATTAAACAAACTATTTAAAAAGCAATAGGATATACCCTGAGGTAGACAAAGCAGAACAAAATGACTAAGATACTGTTTCATCAGATAGTATCTGTAGAGATGTTTGTCTCAGATGCTATCCTTTGAAAATTATATTCTAGCTTAATGTGACAGGTGATAGAGTTCAAGTCAAGACTTCAAAGACAGAGTAAAGAAATCAGGATTACAAAGAAATATTTAGATTTCCTAGATCTGGCCTTCTTTCTTGGTTCAGAGGAGCCTTAAAGGACCCCAAGAGCGCCCTGCCTCCCCATGGAAACCTTCGCAGACACGAAAACTAAACAACTTGGAACCCTGCCTGACCACCGATCCTAGTCAGCTCCCCCAGCACACCAGCTGTGTCTGACTAGGACACAGCCTGCAGAACAGGTTCCAGCCTCACAACACAGCCTTCAGAGTGAAGTCTACCTGAGGCGCAACCAACAAAGAAGGACACCCTGTTTCAGACTGAACCTGGCTAAGGAGGTGTGGTGTTGATCACGCGTCTGTGATTGCAGCCTTTAAGTCCAGAGATTTAACTTCTTTGATACTCAGTCTGCATTCATTATTACTACAAATTTTTACATACATAGAGGGAGAGAGGGTTCCATATCTCTGTTGTACTGTAAATAATATTAACACAGCATAATTTGAATTTCTGAAATTGAACGAAGGATCTTCGCTAAGGTCACTGTTTATACATTGAGCTCATTCTATTTCTTGAGAGTAGGCCATACATGTTGGTCAGTTTTGTTGCTTTAACACACTAGGTGAGATATTCAGCTTTAAATTGTTTACATTCATGGCTTCAGAAGGTTTAGTCTATAATTCTTTGGCAATTTTTTTTTTTGCTAAGAAGTTTATATTAGACCAAAAAGTGCAGGTAAGCAGAAGGAGGAGGAGAAGCCTGGATTCCAACATCCCTTCATGGTATCTCCACTATCCTAATCGCTTTCTACTAGGGATTACCTTCTAAAGTTTCCATAATCTGCCAGTAATTCATTACAGGCTGGTAGCCAGCCCTTTATCTAGTTCATGGTATTTTGGAAACATTTGATGTTCAAGTTGTACTATCATATTTTGAAATGTACGTTGTTTTCAAATCGTGCTGGTGTAACTGGGCATCCTACGCATGCCTAGCACGTGCTCTATCATGTGTGTTTTCTGAAAGGAAAATACTACCAGTTTAAGTAGCCCTGGTCTTATTTCACTGTTGTAAAATTTGACACTTCCCTTCCCTCTATTATGTGTCTTCTTACCTTTCAATAGAACTTTTGAGACAAAGCAAGAGAAGAAATAGCATGAAGTAGTCTACCTACAAAAAAAGATTGGGAAAGTGTGTGTGTGTGTGTGTGTGTGTGTGTGTGTGTGTGTGTGTGTGTGTGTGTGTGTGTTTGTCTCAATTGTTGTAAAGGAATATATTAATGTAAAACATTTAAAAATCCAATTAGAGTAATAAATGGGGGCATAATGAATCAAATAAAATCAAATAAGTACATTAGCAGGAGAATTAAAACATCACATAACTTTAATTTACATAAACTTAAATTTTAGCCAAATCCTGGGCAATACAACCTTTGCAATAGAAATGAGTTTTACTAAGAACTTTAAGTAACTTTTCTGTTTTGTAGCAAGGCTTCTCTGCATGATGATAGAAGCAATAGTCTTTCTGGTGTCCGATGCCCAATTGCAAACTGTCTGTACATATAATGTACAGAGCCCTAGAAAGACCCCCTTGGGTTTTTTTTTTTTTTTTAATTACTCTCAACATTCATAGAACTAGATAAGAACTTCTTTTAAAGCCCCCTTGTGGTGACAAAGATGGCTGGGGTTTTTTTGTTTTTTTTGTTTTTTGTTTTTTGTTTTTTTTTTTTAGGATAGATTCAGAAATAGTAATAAAGTAGATGTGAAACTCCTCAAAGAAAACCAGAGTGAACAGTCTCCCCATTTCAACCACTACTTGCAAATATTTATTTTCTCCTAAGCCCCAGAGTTTGTTTGACTTGAAGCACTAAAGCAGCAATTGCCTTGACCCACAGACAGTTTTTATGTGGAATAAACCACCTTGGAAGCTAAAGGCCAAGCATTCAGTGTCTGTGTCTGCAACAGGGATTCCCTGTGAAAGAACTGCAACTCTGGTTTTCAATCAAAATAATTGTCATGTCACTTCAGAAAGTTTCCTAGAACCTTAAGAATTCAGACCTCACTTTTTTAAAAAATTAAGATGCAGTTTCTTATGAAATGAAGGGTATTACTTGTCTTTCCCTGGGATGAAATATGAGGTGTTTGCTCTTTTCTGGGCTAATTTTAAAAGGAGTTGTAGGATTCTGGTAACCTCTTCTGGGCATGCCATGTCCCTAGATATACAAGGCAATGTAAAAAGCTAGACAACATTACTTCAATATGCTTCCCCAAAATTACCATTTCTGTTATTGAGAAAGCTGCCTTTCCTCATTCACTCACTGCCTCCTCTACAAATTTAAGAATAAGACTATTGTAATTTTTTCCTTGCAATCATTTAACTCTACACACTAATTTTAATTTCTTGAAAATGGAACATTTATCTTGTGGGCAGTCAGAGCAAACCGCGGCACCAGAGTCCTGATGACCTCAGAACGCTTTTATAAGGTTATACTTTTGTGACTTGGCTGCGAACAACTTCAGCAACACTCTCTAGATATTTTTCTTGGTGGCAACCAAAATATGTCTCTTGGGCAGTTGGAAACTGATCAAGTGATCCAACTCCATCAATGATGTTGGGATTTACCAACCAGGTGGCAAGATAAGGAACATGTTCAACAGATCAGGGTTAGAAATCAAACAGTTGTTACAGTACAAAACAGAATCAGACAGCTTGCATCTCTTTACATAATTAAGGTACAGAATTTTTGCATTTGCATAGAATGTGTTTTACCCCCTACTTTCCTGGATGTTGCGTTCTTATCTTGTAATCCTCAGGTTTTCTAACTCCACCTGTACCACCTTCCTTAACCATAAATCATGAGTAGGTTGTGATATGGGTTGAAGGTATGTCCATAAACTAAGCTCATACTTTGAGTCACTGGTCCCAAACTTGTACTCTGTTGAAGGATGAGGAGTTTTAGGAAGTGGAGCTTGACTGGTAAATATGGGTCACCAGAACTGTGGCTTTAAATGCTATATCCACCTTGCTTCTCACTCTAGGCTCTCTGTTTCTTGATATACTGATATCTGAGGTGCCCGTACCACATGTTCCTGCTGCTATGAGCTCCACCACACCTTCCTCTCTAGGCTGAGGTGAAATCACCCTAAAACTATGAGCCAAAATAAATCTTGCCTAAAATAAATCTTCTCTTAATTTAATTCTTTCTGTCAATGTATTTTCTTAGTTACATAAAAGGAACACATACAGGCTTTCACCCATCACTATTACTGCTGTGCATGACACTAATTTTGTATGTTTTATATCAGTAAATCTTATATTTACTGTTTGACCATCTGTGTTCTCAAATAGTTTTTTAATTCAAATTGAAGGATAAGTCAATACCATAGATGATTCAATACCATAGAATATATATATATGTGTGTGTGTGTGTGTGTGTGTGTGTATTTATATGTATGTATATGATGTATTTGATGTGTATGTATATGATGTATATGTATGTGTATGTGTATATATGTATCCCTGGAAACTCGTCTATGAGGTAGCCAGGCTCCAGCTCAGCTCAGCATTTGCAGGAACTTTCACTGGGCCAAGCAGATCCACCTCCTTAGGCAGGAAAAACAATAAAGTCCAAGGCATGAGATCAGAACCTCCTGTTGTTGGGAGGACTGCCTGACACAGAAGGCTTCAGGAAGTGATGAGGCAGACTAAGAAAAGGGTTTGCATGCTGCAGTTAAGAAACCTGAATGTGTGGTATCACCCAAGCCCTTGGAAACCCAGATGAGCCTATCTTAAGTCTCAGACACCAGACATATAAATGCCAAGGTTAGTATTATTTGTGGTTTGTCCTACTGGTCCTAGGTTTCACTGTGGTCTGATCTTTCCTTGGTATGATCAATTTCTCCCTTTATGGAAATGATACTTTGTGTCATTTCAGTTGGAACTATGTAACTTGTGTATAAATTGTAAGGTCCCATCATTAAGAGACTCTACATTTAACTTTTAAATAATCTCATAACTGTTCAAAACTATAGAGATTTTTTTAAGTTGGACTAAATCTTGCTTTATGAGATGTTCATAAACATATAAGATAAAGGTGGAAGCTTATGAATTAAGAAAAGCAACTTAAATAAGGAAGGTCTGATTTTTTGGCTTATACTGAGAATATAGTCCATCATGACAGAGCAGGCATGGTGAAGAGCAAGGCAGCTCACCACATGCAACTGCGTTTAGGAAGCAGAGGAAGATAATGCTGGCACTTTGATCACTTTATCTCTTCTTTTATTCAGTCCAAGTTCTGAGACCACACAGCAGTGCTATCTCTCTGTGCTCACTCTTCCCACTAAATTAACCTAGTCTAGAAAACTGGCCAAAAATACACCCAGAAACTGGTTTTTATAGTTATTTGAAATCCCATCAATTTGACAATCAAGATTAGCCATTACAATACCACACCCCAGTTTAAATTTTAAAAGTATAGCAAAATATTAATGAAGTTGTGGAGAAAAATAAAGTATTTTTTTAAGTCAAGCAAAGCCAATATTTATTCAAACAGGGCAGTTTTATTAGAATTTAAAAGGAAAATCCCAGGGCAGGTAAGCTGTAAATCTTTCCAGAGAAGACAATGTCTTAAATACTTGCTTGGAATAAAAACTAGCACAGCCATTATTAAATAACAGTATGAAATTCCCTCAAATCCTGGAAGTAGAATTATCTTATGATGAAGGAATCCCACTCTTTGGTGTATTTCCAAAGAAAATAAAATAAACATGTGGAAAAAATTACTATGCTCATCTTTTTTGCAGTACACAATGGTCATGAAATGGAATCAAAGTAAATATTCAGCAACAAACAAATGACTAAACAACATGTGGCTTATTTAGACAATTGAATGCTATTCAGATATAAAGGAATATAATATCATCATTTGTGACCACAGATGTAAATTACATATGTATAAAGATTCAGGTATGCAAAAACAGTATCACATGAACTTGTTTTTATGTGAAATATAAAACTATTGATCCCACATAAACTGAGAATAGAATAAAATTTTCCAGAGACTAAGGACAAAGGTCAGGAGAAGATAAGGAGAGGGATTGGACAATGGCTATCTCACAATTAGATATTAAATAGGGGGCAGGATTTCTATGCTCTAATGTATTTAGAATGAATACCGGTAATAGTAGTAACGTTTAGATCTCAAAATAGTCAGAAGAAAAGATTTTGAATACTTACCAAAATGAATTTAGATGAATTTAGTAATAGATAAGACACTTATTTCTGAATTGTTCATTATTATATATATACATGAGAAAAACTGTATTTTACCTCAAAATTGTATGTGCATCAAAAATAAAAAATATTTCTCTACGATTAAATTTGTTTTCCCAATGAGAAGCTGAACTTACAACATCTTGCCAATGCATTTTTATTTTAACCGATGCATTGTTATGCATAGGTATAGCATATAGTGTGATAAGTCCATATATAGACACAATGTATGCTGATCAAAACAGGAAATTTCTCTCTCTCTAACATATATATGTATATGTATATGTATATGTATATGTATATGTATATGTATATGTATATGTATATGTATATGTATATGTATATGTATATGTATATGTATATGTATATGTATATGTATATGTATATGTATATGTATGTATATTGATTAGGGATAATCAAACTCCTTATTTCTATTTCTTTACAAATATATAGCATAGTCTTGTGCACTCCACTCTCGCCCCTGTGCTGTAGAACACTGGAACTTACTTTTAGTATGTGATTGTGACCAACTCCCTTTCTTCTATCATTGTTAACTTGTAGGAACTGTTTTTCTAGGTTCATAGACTCCCGGTCTATAAGCAACTTGTTCAGCTTCCACTGGAGTAAGAACTAGCTGCTTGTCATTCTATGCCTGGCTTATTTCTTTAATATAGGATTTTCTGGTTCCATTCATGTTGTCACAAAAGACAGAATTTCATTCTTCTCTCTTTGTGTGGAGTGTTCAAGTATTTGTTTCTATGTCATAGATATTCTTCATTCATATGTATATTCTGTAAACACCTTGGTAGAGGAATCTCTGCTATTATAAACAGTGCTGCAATAGCAACATGTAAGTGCAGGTATCTCTTCAATATGCAAGTCACACTTCTTTTGTATATATGTTTAGTAATGGAATAGCTAAATCACATATTAGTTTTATTTTAGCTTTTATAATTATCTATACAGTAGTATGGGAGCAATTTGTATGTCACAGTGAACACAAATTATGTACTTGCTGACTAACTAATTATGTCAATATCAACAAAGTCTTACACTAGATGCACCCTTTGCTTTACATTTCTGTACTTGCATGATTGATTCCAAGAAACAAGAGAATATTATTCAAAGTTTACTCTTATAGATAAAGAAATTGTTTCAAGATAAAATAATGAATGATTTAAATGAGACAAAGAAAAGGCAAGCATGTTTAAATTCATTGCTCAGAAGACCAAGTTTCCAATGCTCAGAAACAAAATATTTAAAAGTCATTTTCTCCTTACTCTAACAGTTTATACATAAGATAATTATCAAATTGTATCATATGCAAGAGAAGTCAATTGACACTAAAATTAGACTATAAATATGTTTAATTTTTTTCAACATTTAATAATTTAGGCAGCAATTGAAGCAGTGGGAACATAACAAATTTATTAAAGAAATAATGTAGTATAAGCACAATTTGAATATCTCAACTAAAGCTCTTGGAACTAGAAGCCTATTATATTTCACATGCATTTAGGATTTTAAAATGTTTGAATATACATAATGTGATCACTTGAAGATGGGATCCAATCTAAACAGAAACTTTAGGTGGGCTAGGTAGTTTTATATAGTATTATGAATGAGCCTGTATTTTGACCTACTAATGTTTGAATATGTCACTTACGATGTCATGTTGAACTGAGAATGTTTCACATTTTGGATCATTTGGGTTTGGAGTATTTAGATTATGGATGCTCAACCTGTACACGAATGAATAAAAATATATATAATTCTCTGAAGAAGAAAAAAAAAACAGTGGATCTCTTGAAGTTGTATAGCCATATTTTAGATAGGAAGAAATATTTTAAGGAAACCATCAATGGATGATGTAAGAATTTATCTATGTAAGAATTGAGTATGTAAGTTGTAGGGGATTTGGCCAGACATGAGTGTAACATTTCTTTTCTTTTGTTTGATAATCTTGACATTTACTTTTCAAGTTAAATTAGAAATCTTTCCGGGCAGTAGGGTGAGTCAATACTGAATGACGGATCCTAGCAAAGTCATCTGCTGCAGTCCCTGGAAATCACTGAAAACTTGAGAGTGTTTGAAGGATCAGCACAGAAACAAACGATATGCTGACTTCATTTCACTTTACTTCAAGATAACACAGTAAACACACAACATGCCTGGCTCTAATATTCTATCGCACTGTGCCAGTAAGAGATAGAGCTGAGCACATCCCAAATTGCAACCAAATCTTCACCCTGCTACCTCTCCCCATTCAGTTGCTGTACACCATACCCCACAGCAGTTACCCATTTTTGTCAAGTAATTTGCTTAATTCCCCTGGTAAACTATTGAGTATTAGAATAGCAAAGCATGTGAAGGAGCAGACAAATGTGGTTTTAATATGGATCTGGCAAGCCACATACTAAGAAGTATAGAGAGGGTCATTACAAAATCAATCACAGATTGGTGGGTGAAAAAAAAAAGCACAGGGACACACTGCCACACTTAACCATGTTTGAACCCAGTAGAACAAAAATTTAGAATTTTTAAATTTATGGTGACACAAAACTCAGAAATGCATATTAAAAACATGAAAGTATTCAGCTTATGGTAATTTCTTACTTATTGTTGCTGTCAGGGACTCCGAAAGACAATGTTGCTGATTTAATTTGGGCTAGATTTCACTCTTTCAGAAGAAGCTATAAATTTACTTCAAGGATAACACATGCTGCACTGAGCAAATAATTCTCAAATGAGTGAGATCAATAAGTATGTTGTAATTCTACTATGTTTGAATCAATAGTGTTGCTCTCATGTGTTTTTCTAATTATTTATGCCTCACTCTATTTTAATTTAAAACTAAATACACTGTAGGTCAAGCTAGAAATGTTTAAATGTTTTAGGACAGGTCTTTACGTACAATATTCTCATCAAGAAATTACAGGCACTGAAAACCAGAAAGAGTCCAATTCATCTGTACTGTGGCTAGTGACCTAGTAAATTTCATCACAGACTAGGTTTAGATTCATTAGGTCATTGTGGTTTTGACTTTAAAATTTCTTTACATTGGAAGCCAGCTGTTACAGGATGTTTACTGTCTCCATGGTAACTATAATGCACTCCTATGTGGAGGATTTTCTGGATGCACAATGAACTAGTCTTTCAGGATAAAAGCTGTACTGAAAACTTTATTTACAACTGGTCTCCAGCAAGAGAGGACAGGAAAGATAAGGGAAGCCAGTGTAGTTCTCTAAATCATATGTTCCTTCAAGGAGCTCTATTGGTCTCAGTAACAACTAGAAGGGGGAAATCCTCTATTCCTGGAAATGGAGCTTCTTTTATAAAGATAGTTGAGGCATATACTTGCTTTCAAGAGAAAAGCAAACCAAAAATTCCTCTAGCCATTGTGATTAGTAAGCAACACTGATTCTCATTTCCTCCTCACGGAAACATTTCCTTGGTTCAATAAAAAATTTAGTCACATCTCTTCCCACTGAGCTTTCAGCAGCCAAATCTTTTCTTATTTTTCTTTTCTTTTTTATTAATCATTTTATTCATTTCAAATAATATAACCCTTCCCTGTTACCCCTCCACAGCCCCCTTCTTATCCCCCCTCTCTCCCCACCCCTTTGACTCTATGAGGTTGCTCCTCCACCCATTCACCTACTTTACCTCACTGCCCTAGCATTTCCCTTCACTGGGGCATCAAGCCTCCACAGGACCAGGGGTCTCCCCTCCTATTGATGTCAGATAGGGCCATCCTCTGCTGCATGTGTATCTGGAGCCATGGCTGCCTCCATGTGTACTCTTTGGTTGGTGGTTTAGTCTCTGGGAGCTCTGAGTGATCTGGTTAGTTGATATTGTTCTTCCTATGAGGTTTCAATCCTCTTCATCTCCTTCAATCATTCCCCTAGCTCTTCCATTGGGGTCCCCAGGCTCAGCCCAATGGTGGGGTATGGCTATCTGCATCTGTATTGGTTGGATGCTGGTAGAACCTCTCAGGGAGCAGCTATACCAGGCTCCTGTCACCAAGCGCTTCTTGGCATCAGCAATAGTGTCTGGGTTTTGTGTCTGCAGATGAGATGGATCCCTGGGTGGAGCAGTCTCTGGATGGCCTTTCCTTCAGTCTCTATTCCATTTTTTGTCCCTGTCTTTCCTTTGGAAAGGAACATTTCTGGGTTAACAATTTTGAGATGCATGGGTGGCCCCATCTCTCAACTGGGAGGCTGTGCCTATCTACTGGAGGTGGCCTCCACAGGTTCTATCACCCCTTTCTTGGGTATTTTGGCTAATGTCATCCCCATTGGGTCCTGGGAGCCTCTTGCTTCCTTGGCTTTCTACTGGGACTTTCTACTGGCTACCCTTAGTCCCATCCCCCACTGCTACATATTTCTATTTGATTTCCTGACCCTCTGTACTTCTCTCCTGCCCCTTCCAATACCTGATCCTGCCCTCCTTTTTTCTTCCCCATCCTCTCTCCCTCCCAGGTCCCTCCTCCCTCTACCTCCTGTGATTATTTTGTTCCCTTTTCTATGTAGGATTGAAGCATCCACACTTTGATCTTCCTTCTTCTTAAGCTCCATATGGTTGTGTGGGTTGTATCGTGGGTATTCTGAGCTTTTGGACTAATATGCACTTATCAGTGAGCACATACCATGTGTCCAAAAACATTTAAATTTAGGTTTTATTGTCTCCTTTATTTTGTGTATGTAGTTATCATTGGAGGCCAGAAGGGAGAGTTGGATCCACAGGAACTGGAATTACAAGGAGTTGTGAGCTATCTCATATGTGTGCTTGGAACCAAACTTGAGTTGTCTAGGCAAGCAGCAAGTGTCTTAGAAGTTTTATCCTTAATTTTTTTTAACTGCAGCAGTATTTCACTTTTAATGCTAACATATTTCTATTTCAGGAATGGTTATGATTCCATTTTTTCTAAAAAGAGCTCAAACTTTGAATGTATTAAAGACAAAAGTCTCTGACTATAAGAAGAAAACTATTAAAAATTAATATTTAGCATTGGATGTGGTGGCTCACATGTTTAATTTCAACACTTGGGAATCTGAAGCAAAGAATTACCAAGAGCTCAAAGCCAGCTTAGAATATGTAGTGTGTTAAAATAACCTGTACTACAAGAAAGTTCAAAGAGAAAAAAAATAGAATGTATACATATGCATTTGATATCACCAAGTTGTCAAGACCAGCCTCTATAGCATAAATAAATGCATTTATCCTTCATGTAGATATCACTAAAAGCAGATCTATCAACACATGGTTTATTAACATATTGATAAATATTTACTTTACTAGAATAAACTACAATAAAGACCCTGAGTAAAATATTGGCTACAAATCATTGGTCTTGGAACAGATCCATGTTTGGGAGAAATAAATGTATCCGTGAGGATCTGTGCTTACTTCAGTACAGACTTTCACAAGAGAAAAATCTGAGAGTTCCTAGAAGCCTTTGTCCCCCTATCAAGACTTAAATATTTTGGCATCAGTTCCCATGGCTTCTCCTCAATACACACAGAAAAGCAAATAGTTCCGGGACCCATTTATCACTGTGTAGATACCCAGTGAATTTTGGAGGCTATAGGTCTTTTTTCAAAAACTCCACAAAAACCAAAGAAGAGATTAAACTCTTTCTAGATAACAAACGGATATGACAGAAAATCTACATATGACCAATGTTACAATCTTGGAGTTTTACAGCAGTAAGGTTTAGTGACTATTCCCTACCCCCCTTGAAAAAGTGTTAAATTTCTAACCTGCTCAGTTCACTTTGTTCCACGCTAAATTCCCACCATTCAATACGAACTGATGTGGAGATGGCTCTTTTTCTTGCTTAGTTCCCATCATGAATTTATGTTTGAGCATGTGCTGGGACCACTCTTGCACAGGCTTCTTCTCTCTGTTATTCTAAATCAACCCTCTTCCTTTTTGCATGAATTCAAAGATTCTGGCAGCAAATCCTTAACCTGATTTTGCTTTTCTGAATGGACTCTGAGAATCCTGAGAATTATTTGATGGAAGAGAGAGATAAAAGTTGTTAACTCATCCACAATTTGGACATGCCACAGGAAATGTGTATAGACTCATTGGTATCCTTTCAATGAAGTACCACAGACGCTCTCTATAATACAAAATATTGAACGTTTGAGTGTAGGTGCTAACTTCCCACTTACTAGTTCACATACATAGGAGAGTGACATTTCCTCTTCCTCTGTTTTCTTTAGTTTACAATGTCAAAGAAATGGATTCTACCCAATGATTTATGCACACTCAGAATAACTGAGATCCTTGTCTAGACTTCAGTGCTGTATTTAACTTATAAGAAGATCATGCTCCTAAAAGTATATTTGTAGAATAATTTAATTCTTTACTAATGCAACTGTGACTGCTTCCCATGAGTTATCAAGCTAAGTATTATGATGGATACAAGGAATCCAAAACCTGGCAAGGAGATAAGGCGTACATTCAAGAATGACACAAAATATCTGTACTGCCTCATCAGGTATCAGGGTATATCTCTCAAATATCATTTCTAATATAAAACTAAAATACGTATTATACATTAAATGGAAAAAGGTCTTGATTTTCATGTATCCATCATCTTTTCAAACTACTTTTTTCTAACTTCCATATGTAATACAGTGCCCAGAATTCAGACGTCCAGACCAACAAATGGTATTTCCAGGGATCACATAAAAAATGCAAGGATTTGTCACATCTCTTATTAGAAGTGATGTTGACTTTTATTAGGAGTGACAAATTGGTATTTCATAGTAATTGGAAAGAAAAAATAGAAACCAAATTTAAAATGGTTCGTCTTACCTTTAATGAAATCAGAAAAATATTCAGTAAGAGCATAGCATGTTCAAAGGAAATGTCTTACAAAATTAAGACAATAGGTCAAATATTTAGGAATTGAGAAGAAGATAGGCATGTCTGGAGAATGTTACTTAAGTCAACTCAGACAAATGGCTGGAGTATTTAGATTTTTACCATTTATAACATAGCTGATCCATTGAGCCAGACACTTCAGCCTGTTCTTTGCATTCTAGTACCTTCCATTTCCTAACATGTTTTTATGAATGTATTGGTGTGGCTACAGGAGCAAGGAAAGAGAAAGAGACTTTAGGAACCAGCAAAATGAGGTTTTATTTTCCCATTTAGATGAGATGAGAAAAACCCGAGTATCAAAGAAAGAGATAAGATTTGGACTAATGAATTGAGAGAACTTTCTATATAGACAATTACTTGATCAAAATCTTTTACAGGCATGAGGGAGTTAAGAGTATTAAATAATAGGCCATTCCCCTCCACAGTACAGTGGATGCCTCTGCAGGGCATTAGCAATTGTTGCTGGGATGTCAGAAGTTGCAAGCAAGATTTAGCTTAGCCCTCTGAAATCGTTCTCCTCAACTCTGGCTGCACATGTTTTCTTTTCCATAGCAAAAGCACAAAACAATCAAATACATGCTCAGATCTCAGCTCTTAATTTGAGCAACAGAGAATTGGGGAACTTAAGACCAAAACACTGGGCCTAGCATCAAGTTACATTTCCTGTTACTGAATAAACACTGGCCATTTGTAAAGTAAGCAAAATGTGAATCTTAATGTGAGGTTTACAACTGACCCCCCAAGTATTAGGTCTCAATTATGGAAACATGGACCTGCCTTGTTCCATGCCTAGAGTCAAGTTTTCAGATTATGATAATCTGTCTTATGTCCCAAACCACCAGAATGGAGTTGGCACAAACTTGGGATTTTCCCTTCTGTGTATCCCTGTTGCTAATATCATGCTGTGTTTTTCAAGACTGTCCTAATACTGACTGCTCTTCTGTACTTAAGGACTTTCCTTTGCTTACTTGATGAACCTCAATTACCAATAAGGGTAATGGTCACTATGACCACAGCTTCACTCTGAGATACATATTCTTTCTGTGGATCTAGCAATTTTTTACTGGGATGTTCATAGTTAATCGAGTCTAATACAAGATCTTGCTTTCTTTAACCTGCCACAGTTAAAAGGCTCTTTCTTATATAGGCTTAGTCCATTATCATCATGGTGGGAAGCATGGCAGTGTCCAGGCAGATGTGGTACTGGAGATGGAGCTGAGAGTTTTACATCTTCATGTGCAGGTAATAGAAGAGGACTGTGTGCCACACTGGGTGTAAATTGAGCATATCTGACCTCAATGACCTCCTCCGCAGTGACAACGTGTCCTCTGAAAAGTTCATGCCTACCTCCTAATCCACTCCTTATGGTCAAGCATTCAAACACATGAATCTATGGGGGTCATACCAATTCAAAGAACCACTCATTTGTAGCCATAATAAAATACAAAATGTATTTAATATAACTTCAAAAGTCCCCATAGTCTATCTCAGTCTCAACATTGTTTCAAAGTTCAAAGTCTTTTCTGAGACTCATGCCATCTCTTAACTGTAATCCCCTATAAAATCAAAATCAAAAAGCAGATCACACACTTCCAACATATCCAAATCCACATTTCTCCAAACAAAGGCATGTCCAGGTCTATCATAGCAATACTCCAGTCCCTGGTACCAACTTCTGTCTTAGTTAGGGTTTTAGTCCTGTGAAGAGACACCATGATAAAGGCAACTTTTATAAAGAAAAACATTTAATTGGGGCAGGATTATGATTTCAGAGGCTTAGTCCATTATCATCATGGTGGGAAACATGCAGTGTCGAGGCAGATGTGGTGCTAGAGAAGGAACTGAGAGTTCTACATCTAGATCTGCAGGCAGCAGGAGGAGACTGTGTGCCACACTGGGTGTAGTTTGAGCATATATGACCTCAAAGCCCACCTTCACAATGACGTAATTCCTCCAACAAGGCCACGCCTTCTCTAATCCACTACTTGTGGTCAAGGATTCAAACACATGAATCTATGGGGATCATACCTATTCAAACCACCATATATAAAGATTATATATATAGTGTGTATTTGTGTTTTTCATTTCAAACATGGGTTTTGACAACTTTAGATATTCAATGTTGTTTGCTCTTTATTTCACAGCTGGTTTTATTCTTTATTGTATGGGTAATGGCAATAAAAAACCTTATTGAGGCATGCAAGCAGATGTACTTAACTCTGCAGTAGACTGATCAGAAGCCTATAGGGGGTGTTGGCATATGGCTTTTGCTAGTGACACTTTCAGTCTCTGCATCAGTAGTATGGTAGCTTGTCCTTATTTATAGTAAACATGGGGATAATAATTGATTCCATGTATTGTATAAGTGTGTAATCAAACAGCAAATATAAGGATGGGTCTGTGGTTCAAACAAATTATTCAGCCTACATTTATGGACTGATGGCAGGTACTACAGAAGCCATAAAGAAAAGAAACACACGGCTTGTATCTACCCATATCCACAAGCAGCTGCTGATAGTGCTGGCTGAGGACCAAGACCTGCTGAGGGATTATAACAAAAAGACTCAAACTATATTTTTGAAGTGCTAAGTTTCAGGGGCATTCAAATACAATTCATTGCTCTGCAGTCCATGCAAAAATCTATGAAATTACTATCCAAAGACAGGTTGATGTACAGCCAGAAATGTTTACTTTTAACTAAGATGAAATGGCCTCTTAGGAAATTCTATTTTGTTGTAATTTATCAATGTCATTTCCTGTTCTTTATATCAGATTAGAACTATTCAATGATTGAATAAATCAGTCAATTCCAAACGGATCTGAGAATATGCATTCGCACATGCATGTGTGTACATAAGACACACACACACACACACACACACACACACACACACACACACACACACACACACTTAGTTCTTTCTGACCTACATATCTTCCAAGTCCCAACCATGGTCTTAGTTTCCAAAGAGAAATACTAAGTCTGAAGTGGCAGTAAATACATATATGTAAGTTTTATCCTCACCCCAAACTGAAAATCATTTCCCTGGAGTCTGAAGATGCAGGTGGATTTTGATAGTATCAGGTACAGATGGGATCCAAGTGCCGCAGAGAAGCTCAGAAAGACCCCTCCAAAGACAGAAAACCTTATGAGTGTGATGCTCTCCTTATATCGCTTCAGCATTCCCAAGGCTCTTCCGTGCCATTTGACCATCCTGCATTTGTTTCTAGAAGAGAGACTTTGTACCTGATCATTGTCAGTCTGGCAGAGTCATTCTCTAGTTTTTCAAATACTAAAGTTTTTGAGAACCTTTACTGTTTTCTCAAGAAAGCTTTTCTCATTCAGTGAAACTAAGTCAAGTACCCTATTCTAATCTCTTCCCATACTCTACTATACTTGGTAATAATATAATTGTGGTTGTTTATTTCTTGTGATGATCTTTTAGTGGCATCTCCTATACTAGACAGTAAGCCTGTTGGAGCTAGGAATTTTATAACTGTATCTCCAGTTTCTTGCCAGGCCTAAGAGAGACCTGAAAAGTGTAAATTCATTAATAAACAAATATATGATGTACATCAACATGCGAATGCATGGGTTAATGAATGCACTCAATGGTAGCAACGGGAAAATAGGAAAAAATGTAGCAGACAGATCTTTCTGAATGATGATGATTACCCTGGTCAAAGCTGAGAACCCTTTCAGGAGAGGGGGAGAGAGGGAGACAGAGAGAGAGAGAGAGAGAGAGAGAGAGAGAGAGAGAGAGAGAGAGAGAGAGAGAGAGAGAACTGGTTCCTGCAGCAAACAGCCAGTTAACACAGAGGAGCAGAAACATGCCAGGTGGGCAGAAGGCTCTGCTGATGGCCAGAAGTGAAACAGAATGTGTGAGCCTGAATAAGAGACAGTCAGCTTGAATTAAGCAGAACAATCAGCCTGTGATGAAAGTAGAGGACAGTTAGAAAAAGAGTGACTCATGATCAGTTTGATTTGACGTAAGCAGAAACTCAGACATCCTGCAGGGTTCAGAAAAGGAGATGATCAAAGCAGCCCTTACAAGAATGACTCATTCACATTGTGTAGGACTGAATGAATAGATACACAAAGATATGGGAAACTAGTTAAGTAGCTGGGGCCATCAAGTTTCACTGCAATTAGGAATAAAATCCAAGCTCAATTTTATCTGGGTTTGTCTGACCTGCTGCAACTATATTTGATGTACCTGCGTAGAAATACAATAACTGTAAGACAGATGAAGGAAAGGGATTTTCATTGATGAAATTTAGACTGATTTTCAAAGAAGAAGGAAGAAAATCAATGCAGCAGTAATTCTGTGGAAAAATCCTTCATGCGTCAGAATGCACTGGAGAATTGCAAAGGGGGGGCAATTCTGAGAGCTGAAACAAACAGAAAACATCCTGCCTGTGGAAGTGCAATGTACTAAGGAAACCCATGCTTTATTCGATGAGGATGACAGGAAATGAGAAATGATCTAAGAATAAGAGAACCTCAGCTGTCTAATGGCCATGATCTTTGAAACTTTGACTTTCATTTTTAATTAATATAATGCATTTTGATTACACTCACACTGGCCTTGTGATATCTCATTCTAACCTCAGTATCTTAGGTTTCTATTAGTGTGCTAACCATCATGCCCAAATGAAACTTGGGTAGGAAAGGGTTTATTGAATCATACATCTTACAGTTTGTCATGAAAGGAAGTCAGTGCAGGAACCCAGAGACAGGACCTGATGCAGAAGACATGGAGGAGTGCATCTTCTTGGCTTAAACTCGACCACTTCGCTCGATCCATTTGCTTTCTTATACACCTCAAGACCACCTGCACAAAGGTAGCACCACCCATAACAGTCTGGGCCCTTACTCATCAATAAAGAAAATGCCCCAAAGGCTTGCCTACAGAGCAATAAATGATGACAGGTTTTTTTTTTTCCATTGAGGTTTCCTCTTTTCAGATGGTTCTATCTTGTTCCAAGTTAACAAAAAAATGTAAAAAATAAAAAATAAACAGGCAATACACCCTGGCAGCTTCCTACTCTCCTCCTTACAAGTCCCATTCCCATGTCCATGTCTTTTTGTTACATTTTGTGGTCCAAACCAGAGCTACCTTGACTCTGTCTCTATGGATTTGGAGCTATCCAATGGAACATGGTGGATTTACCGGTAACTATATCCAACTGAAGACCACGGCTTTTCCTTATCTGGACTATTATCAATACCCAGTATTTTAGCAGGCATTGCTAGGGCCCTGTGATCTCCTCTTCCCTCCCTGTATTACTAGTAACAGTCCCAACATTGTGAGGACCTGGTGCAAACAACTGTCACTGCTATGAGTTCATGATTGCACTGGTTGTATAAATCCCAGAAAACATTTGCAGTTCTTCCCTGTATTTTTCTCCTGTTCTATTCTTTCCATCACATCTTTAATAATCTTATCTGAACTTCCAGAAGAGTGGTCCAAATGTCCTTTTTAGAGATGAATACTCAGTCATTTCTTGTTTTCAAAACCTTGAATAGCTAAGAGTTTCTGTGTTCATTGCTATTCACTTCAGAAAGAATCTTCTCTGACTTAGACTCAGAGCAGCATTTGTCTGTAAATAGATGAATAAATACTTAAAAATTAGTTGGGTGAATGTCGATTTAAAAAGATTACAGTAGTAAATATTCCTTAGATACTATAAACATGCATTTTTATCAAATTTACAGTACTAGACATAAATTTCCTTCTTTGAATCAGTCCTTATATCAAGCAGGGAATGGTTGCTACTAACAGTTATGCCACTATTGTATGAATGCATCCTTCTTGTCTGGAAAGTTTTTATTGTGGCTTGTAGTGTTCACAACTGGGTAAGATTCCTAATTCTTCCCTCACCCTAACAGCATGAATAATTCCTTCCAATATAAGAAACTGGAAGAAGCACATGACTATCAGATGCCAGAAGAAATGAAAAAGAAAAATGGAAAGGTACTCTATAACTCCAGTCTTAGCAAAATATTTTTCAGAATTGTTGAAATGCTCCTCTTTTAATGTCTTCACCCCCCTAGTAGAATGCCTTTGGCTTTTCTAGATTTAATCCTTTTTTAAAATCCTCCATTAGCTGTCTCCACCTTGTTGAACACACATTTGAATAACCCCATAGCCCATCTCTTCTTCTGCAATCTCTTGTTGCTTTAGACCATCCTGATTATCTTGGCTGGGGCACTGCAGAGTATCCTAACTCATCCTCCTGCCTCTGCTAGGTTCCCATTTCACATCCAGAAACCAATATAATACTCAAGATCTGGTGCAGTCTCACAAAATGTTCACAATGAAAGATAGGAGGGCTTATTAGCACAACGGATCTATTAGCGTGTGTTCCTGCCTTATTCTTTATTCCTCTCCATGGGAAACTTGCACTGTTCAATCTGGTCATATCTGGAAGCTTTTTATTTCCTGGAATAAGACATACTCTCTCCACTATTCTTATTTTGTGGGTTATGTCCTTCTAGTTACAGTTATGTTATTGTTATTATCCTTTTATTCTATAATGGCATTTTTATTTCTCAGCAGCTTCAATCATTATTCCCTCTGTGAACTCATTCTTGGATTCTACTGCATCTATTTTAATCCTGTAGACAACTTAATATGTCTCCATGTAGAACCTAGTTTTGTGGTTTTTTGTTCATTTTAAATAAAATATTATCTTCTTAAGTGTATCAGTCCTATGTCAGTCTTATCTCTATTTGGGGGGGTCTAGGATATAGCTGGTACATAGAAATTGTTTTTGTGTTGGAATCAAGGAAGAAAGGAAGAAAGGAAGTGGCAGATAGAAAGATGGAATAAGAGTGTAAAAATGAAAAAATAGCTTTAACTCCATCCAGAAAAAATCTTCCTAGATACTATGAAGGAAGGAGTAGACCCAAAGCAAACTACTACAACCCAAACTGAAGAAGTAAATTAAAGGAATTTGGCAATGCTCAGTGAGCATGGACTATTGTTTATAATTCCTCAGAAGTTCAATAATTTCATGGTAAGCACTGCATTAAGGATAGGTGCCAGGGGGCTGGGTTGGTGAATAGAGGAAGAATAAAAATGAATAAAGTTCAGTCATCCCCAAGGCCCTTTCAGTTCACATGAGGACAAATACAGACAAATATTGCTTAGATGTCCAAAAATACTCAGTGCAGTGCAGAGAAGGGGCATCCTTTCAGATATAGCAGTGCTGTTTTTCTGGCATTCATGAAGGGCATAACTCTGAGAAGATGAGTAGAAATATACCAGAGATGGTAAGGAAGGAGAAACTTTCCTGAAAGAAGGGACCAATAGACATGTTTGAGAAAGAAGAGAGACTTTTAAATGAGGCAAAGTGGAGACATAGTCTTAACTCTTCTTGAGCACTTTAGGAGTCAAGAGATCATAAAAGATATTTTCAGGTCCTTTGTTAAATATTTTTAGCTAAGTTAATTCTGGTATGTTCTTTCTCTGTTGCAATGATACCTACTGCCGTCCTGTACCTTCCTTTACATCATTTTCTCTATTTTACTGAGAAATTCAATCCTCTCATTTATCATCATCCTTACAGCAAGGCCCAACTATTATAATCCTACACATGAACACTCCCCCTACCAGTAGGCAATTCATAATTGCTCATCTTTGCCTGTTGTGCCGTGCACAGGGAAGTTAAGGATATAGTCTTTATCTTTTAAACCCTACCAATATACTCGCTCTCTGAGATGTTCTGCAAATAATTGTCCTTCACATTACATAATTCACCATACCACATCATCCATGTTTCTTGTCATTCTGCAAAACAAAATGCTCACCAGTTTAATTGGCAGAACACTTTGGTTAGATGGTTTTAGTAGATCATTACTATTTGTTTAGAAAGGGGGGAGGATATTGCCAGAGCACAGCCATTGAACTGAGACCATATGAATTTTTCCTTTCGTGAGGAAATACTAAATCTATTGTATACCTCTGACTTGCCAAGGCAGGTAACTATTGACATCTAAAGATTCTCTGGGGGGGATACAATTCCATCCACGCCACTCTCCACAATGAAAATAAATGTCTTAGAATTATGGACTGTCTCTTCATCTGGACCCGCCATGGGCAGTGATGGATCTGGCCCTCAATTAAGGAGCTTCATCTAATCTCATGCCAAAGGCATGCGGGCATCTCAGCACTTCTAGACGGCCACCACATTCTCCCAAGCCTAAGCAGCTAGCCCAGCATCCCAAGCCACTGAAACCCAGTCTCAGCTGGAACCCCAGCTGCGCTCCAGCTAGCCGGTCTGCCGCACCCTGCAGCAACTGCGGTGCGGACTAGAGAACCCACAGAGACGGTTGCCACAAGTTTGTTGAGAATGGTCCCCTCCCCCTCCCATAGGCATGGCCCACAAAGGCTTCCCACAGCACCCACCTGCCCGTCGGAATGTGTGGGAAGACGCTCAGCCACTTCCCGAGTGTCTCCTGTCCCACCTAGAGCTGCAGGGCCTGGGACAGACACATGGGGCTTCTTTCCACTGCTCTGAGTTTGTTCCAATATCTGGGGCCCAACATGGGGCAAAACCCAGCTCAAGTGTACTCCCACCTGGCGACCCACCCACATCAAAACTCCAGATCGCTCAAGGACCGTGAGTACAAAAATATGGACCTTCCTCTAATCTCTTTCTCTTTCTCTCTCCAAGTGTTCCTGGCCAGTTTCCCTCCCCCAGTCTCTAGTGTGAGGGCTCCTGTTTAGCTAATGGATCTACTTCCCACAGCAGCTCAGGCTCTGAGCGCCTTGCTCCCCCATCTGCGGCTTAACCTGCCATTTCCTGAGGTCCCTGAAGGCCAAGTGACCAGTTCCCCCCCCCCGCCCCCGCCTCCAACTTGAAAGTTCCTGCCTGATTATGACAATGAGATTCTCACTTTCTCCTCTGGCCCTGGCTGTTCTATCAAGCCTCTATGTTTCTTCCTTTAAGTTTTTTTTTTCTTTCAAGGTTGGCCTTTCTTCTGCTTTTACATTTAGGCTAAGAAAAACAAACGGGGAATATCCAGCTGCCACGTGGCAGAGAGGCCCCTCCCCAGCTCCCCTAACCTGCCAAAAGCCCGCCAAGACAAAGGGAAAAAACGAGCTTTGTTTCTCCCTAACAGGAATACCTGAAACAGTGTTCTGTGCTTCTCAACTCAGAATTTTCTTGCTTCTTTATTTAAATGTTTATTTTTCTCCCTAGTATTCGTGATACATGTCCAAAAAAATCTTCCAACTTGTTTAAGATTTCTTTTAAGGTTCAAAAGTTACAGACAAACTGTTACTGCCAATCCCAAAACTTTTCTTCCTCAGCCATCCAAAGCAGACTTAAAAGATGTCTTCCAGAACCATGATGTGCTCCCAAGCAAACTATCACAGGCTTAACTTGCTATTCACCCTATGCAGATATGCCCCTGCTGGGATACTGCTCCTCTGTGATTTTACTACAGGCTTATCCCACAGAAGCTTGCTGCCACAGATCTAACGGAGACAACGCCATCTCCTGGGACCTGCCTGTGACTACAAAGCTGCCTTCCTCCAGACTCCAAGACACACACTGAGATCCGGAGACACGTGCTCAGCCCCACAGAGGACAGACATGAGACTTTCCAGCTATAGCTGAACTCTCTTGCCAAAGCCAAATGACTGCTGAACTTGGGGGAAAGCTATATGATAGTAAGGAAACCACGATGTCTATCTAGATTAATCAAATGTTGTTTAAAACTGATGTTATTACCCTCAAACTGTACCATCCATGGAACAGTTAATTGATTCAATGATCCCTTGCCTTCCCAACCTCCCACCCTTAACCCTTCTTACCCTCTGGCTTAGTTGTGCTACCACTGTACAGTGGCAAGTACAATATCTTTTGATATTGCCACCCCACCCAAAATTTTCATTACAAATGATACCTCTCCTTTAAAAAATAAAAAGGGGGAATTTGTGGGGCAGTGATCTGTGACAGGCAGTCTGGACCCGGTCGAGCAAAGGCATAAACTCTCGGTGATCCTACAGAATACGCAAGGGACCGGGAAACATTATACCAATGCTCCCGGGAAGCTTTTGGCTCCCATAACAGTCACTTACCACTCCCCCTCAGGTAGAGGCATGGCCACACAGCTCCAAGCCATCCCTATGTTAATGAGACACCTAGAGACTTAGCCACACCCCTTCCCAGTTACTATATCTGCCTCGCTTCTCCCAGAGGGGTGGGGGTACAATTCCACCCACACTACTCTCCACAATGAAAATAAACATCTTAGAATTAAAAAAAAAAAAGATTCTCAGACACAGGAGACTCCTCTGGGAGATATGCATATAATAATAGAGAATAAGTAAGTAGTAGTCCATGAATTCTGTGTTTAGTGTCTTTGTTATTCTGCTCACTCCCACAATTAAGGAAGACATGCCTGGCAATTGTTCAGGGTTCTAGATAGGTTATCTTGAAGAAAGAGATCCTAAATTATACACTGCCAATGTGCATAACATCAACAAATGCAGCGGTTATCATCTTCAGAAAGATAAAACCCAAAATCTAAAACCTTCCAAATTCTAAAGCTTTCAGAGTGCTTTACATTATGCCAAGTAGCAAATTGCACACCCAACTTCATGGAATCTGTCAAAACAAAGCCAATAACAACAAACAAAACACACACACACACACACACACACACACACACACACACACACACACACACACACAAATCATCTGATAGCTGAAATTCCCTGTCAAAGCACTTTCCATAAGGGATTCTCAATCTGTATTTGATAACAAGGATGCAATTTTGTTTCTACATGTGTAGGAACTAACCTATCACTTACTGAAAAATCACGATGGTATTTCTTCATTCCTTAGTGAAGCCTGAGAAGTAGGGTAAGAAGGCCACTCCAGATGCCTCCAGCAACTGATAGGAGCCACCTGGGCTCCAGAGAATAGCTTTTTGCAGTCTTTGCTCTGGCCTCACCAACCTTCCCATAATATAGAAATGAGGTGTTCAAGAGAACCAGAAAGCTGATTGATCTAAATTACAGGGACTTTCAGTCTGAACTGAAATGGATTCAAATGATTCATTCCTTTATAAAACTGCTTCCTTCTCTCAGGCACATGCTATTATGCCCACATTTATATCTTATCTCTCTCAGATTAGTCATAAAATTATAAGTTTCTTCTGTGTCACACAAAATAACCAATGTTATTCCTACCTTTGAGTAGCATTGCAAATAGTCTCACTCTTCAGTAACTATTTATGCAGATAAGCTCCACTGATGTTTGAAGATGATTGCTTTGGCAAGCTAGCCATGTCTCATTACCTCTTTGCCTTTGCTATGGAAAGTATATATAATATGAGATGAGGTATAATTCCTACAATTTCTAATCTATCTCCTTTCAATAGATTAATGTTTCTCTGAGTTCCAGAAACTTTTCTTTATGATGAGAGTTTAAAATACACATGCAAGTTACATGTTCACTCATGAATTATGTATTTAAGTCTCAAAACAGCCTTGTAAAGTCAGTCCTATTAGCACTCTCACTGCACATCCAGAATAATTAGAGCTTTTAATAGGCAAAGTAGTTTGTCCACAGATCACACAGCTGTCATGAGTATGGTGTCAGGATTTCAGCCTGGAAAGTCCATGTTATGATTGGAATCTTAAATGTCCCTGCCAGATCTGTGCTTAGAGCACTTGCTCCAGCTGGTGGAATTAGTTTGTGGAGCTATGGAGCCTAGATGGGAGAAATAAGACATTCAAAGTGGGATTTTGAAGTTTATACACAGTCCCCGTTCTTGCATGTTCTCTATCTGCTGCTATTTGGTCAATAATGGGGTCAAGAAATGGTGGAATTAAGTCTTGAAACCACGAACCACATCATTCCCTCTTTAGGTTCTTAGCTATTTAGACAGCACAAAAGAAACTAATGCAGCTTGTTTGCAAGGTTTTTAAAGCAGCACCACTACAAACTCTGTTTCCCTATTACTCACCATATGTAGGCAACACTTTCTTGTTAATGATGATATTGCTTTGTGAGGCCTTTTGGGGATTTGGACAACTAAATTACCTTTCACTTCCATAAAAGATGGTGAGTACTTTATGTCCTTTCCCATCCTTCTACAGAGTGAGCCTATTCTGCACTCTGATTCAGTCCTGTCCATGGCTCATTGTTTAGATTTTTGTGCTATCTTGATGTATAACTGCTGCTGGCTTTCAGGCAGAAATTTATAATTCTACCTTTTCCTTCTGTTTCTCTCTCATTATGACTAAATTTCCTTACAGCAGTGCAACAGGTATGGCTCTGAATAAGACCTAAAGATCTGTACTTTGGCTGCTCTTCACCCTGTTTGATTCTATTTCAACACTTTCATAACATTAAAGAGAATCATCTAAGCTGATCACATTATAGTGGAACTTATCAAGACTTACGTTAAAATTTATTATTAATATTCAATTTTACACAATGATGGCACAAGCTAGAATTCCAGCCATTACCATGCTTTGGATTTTAGAATACACCTTGTAATGAGGACAAAGTTGATGATTATTTGTAGAGTAAGCAACACACATATTTCTCAAGTATATATAACATTAATTATCCAAATTAAAATTATTGGCTTTTCCAATCTGTAAGTTCACTTAGTTCTCACCATCCGAATTCTCTACTCTATTTTCTGGCAATAAGTGAAGAGCTTCTGTGGTCATTTAAATGGTCGTGGAAAAACCACAAAGTTTAGGAAATGTAAAAGTCAAAGTTCCTTTCCTTGTCCTGAGAAATTCTCTTCATAGATTGTTTTATTGTAATTCATGGCTACATAACTAAATATCCATACTAATTAACTCTAAGAGCTTAAAGTGTGACTATGTTCCAGCTACTCTACAATAAGCTGAGCTACTATTCAGCAGTCAACAAAAAATGGAGATTAAGGTGATATGCAAGCTGCTAAGGGAAGAAAGCAATTAGTGGTACTACTCGGCTGTGACACCTATGAACTATCATGGCAAGATATCTTTGAAATTTCAATAGTGGCACTTAAGTCTTGGCAGTAGCCAACAGCTGTCAAATTGCAATTCAGGCCTGTTCAACAAGAGGTAAATCATGCCTGGTATTGAACCTAGCAAACTACCCATTCTTATTAAGGTCATATTCCTTAGTGAAAAATTTACTAGTGCCACTATCCTAAACCAGTACAATTCCTAATTTCATTGTAAATATTAATTCATATACTCAAAGATAAGCATAGCTTTCACCTCATCAAAAAAGCTAAAATTTGCAGCATATAAGAAATATTACAGAAAGCTACAGCTGATCAAAATTCAGAGTACTCTTGACTATGGAGTACAAAATTCTTATTGATATATCAACAACACAGTCCATACACCTAAAGCCTGGGGACATCACAAAAGAACAGGTAGAAAGATTGTAGTAGCTGAAGGACCAGAAACTCTGGTTTGTGACTGTGCCTTCTAGCTATGACAAGGAAATTACATTCTCAAAACCTCAACTGTCTGGCCACTTCAGACCTGAACAGTGATAACACCAGCCTACATACCAATGTGAATGGAATAAATCCCACAAGGCTTCAGTAACAGATCAAGAGTTACAGGAAAGTAATGATTTCTGAGAGAAGAATTAGCTTCCCTGGGGTGAGCATCCAAAGTGATTATCTAATACTAAATGGCTAGCCCTTAAAATCATATGTAAACAAGTAACACTACACTAACTCAGTGGGTTGCATTTATATAGTTATTCACATGTACAACTTATACATGTAAAAATAATAATTAAGGAAAAAGCAGGCATAAATTTGACAGGGACTGGTGTAGGTTGCAGGGGAGTGGTTGGATGGAGAAGGGGGGATGATGTAATTATATCTTTATTAAGTACAAAGTAAAAGAGAGAGAGAGAGAGAGAGAGAGAGAGAGAGAGAGAGAGAGAGAGAGACTGGACTCCATAGTCAAGTCAAGTCTTAATAGTAGCTAACACCTCAATTATCAGTTAACACATTTCTGTAATATGAAAGAACTCCCAGAAAACTTATTTAGAGTATTAAACCAGATGAGACTAAGAACAATAGGGTGCTTATTATCAAAAGAGGGAGACAGATGAAAAAAGTAAAATAATGAAACAAATATAAAAAATAATTTAAATTTTTAAAATTACCCTCCAAACTTTGGGATATTTGATAATTTTTATGATCAAATTTTATGAACTTGGGGGTATTTGATCATTTTTATGAACATACTCAAGGTTTCTAGATATATGGAGTTCCAACCCATCTCTGTAATGGATGAATGGCATATTATCAGCCATCTGACTTTACAAAGAGAAGCAGAGACTGACATTATTGCTGTTTTTTGGAAGACTAAGAATAAAACTAAAATATGCAGAGAAAAGCAATGAAGAGTGTAATTGGGGGGAAATGAACAACACATTTTAATGTTTATTCCTCGTTTCTCACAAGGATAACTTCTCGACAAACTAAGGGATACAGTAGATTAAAAACTAGCATTAAAATAAAGCAATAGGAAAAAGATTCAAGGAGTTAGACATGGAAGCATACAGGTCTTCAATTTTAGTTTGTACAGCTATTTGTTTTTAAAGAATAGAACTTCTCACTAAAATAGAGTTGTAAGCTCAAATTTCCTTGGAAACGCATGAAATTCTTCTTCTAAAATGACTCCATTTTCTTGGTGAAACATCAAATTCTTTTGAACACATCACTAGCCTTGAATAAATTGGGTTCCGTTGAATTATCTAATCATATTTTGTCATCTTACTCAATAAAAATTTTGTCATTTTCCCATGATTTTGAAAACATTTTAAAGCCCTTAGTACTGTTTATGAAAGCAACAATGAAAGACTCTTTTATAATTGCTTAATCCAAAGATTTGAGGGAATGCATGTTTTCTTGGAAAGTGCTATCAGTTCAAATCCTGGCAAATACACAGGAAATTTCTGGCAAGCCAAAAAAAATCTTTTGGAGTTGCTTGTTCTTCTTAGAATACTATAAAAATAATAATAATACAAGGCAGTTGACATGATTTTCTCTTCAAATTCTATTAAAATTTGACAGCCAAGGTAATTAATAATAAAAGTGAGTGGGACATAGGAGAGATGGCTCAATCATGTGGGTGAAGCTACCAAGAGTACGATTGATGTCTTTAGAGGAGAGATCTAAGTGAATTTTTGTCCCCTTTGCAATTAGAGGATATGGTGAAAGAGGACCCCATTAAGGCAAAAAGAAAGCCCACGAGGGACATTAAGTCTGCCCACACCATGATCTCTAAGTTCCCCAGTTATTTAACAGCCTTCCTGGTTATGATATTCTGTGATGGCAGCTCAAATAGGAAAAGAGAAATTTATGAAAGGAAAAACAACACAATATAAGTAAGAAATATTGACAGAAACGTTACTCCAGCTTCTTCATGGATGCATTTGGAGACTCTGAAACCACTCTGAACAGAAGACTTATGAATGAAGTTGGTAATGACATTTCTGTACATGCCTCTAATTTATTTATATACAGTAAAAAAAACTCCTCCACACTTTTTAAATCAACACACACACACACACACACACACACACACACACACACAGAGAGAGAGAGAGAGAGAGAGAGAGAGAAAATATCCTTCAAGACAAGCTTGATCAATCTCAGACCAATACAGGAAACAGAACACAGTGTCAAAGAAACAAATTTAATTCCTTGTTGCTTATAAGTTAGAGTTAGGGTAGTACATGAAGTTCCTTTAAAACAAAAAGTATAATTTCTTATAGATTCTTTTTATTTTTTATTTATTTATTACTTTTTATCTTTAACCTTTTTGTTTTATTTAGTCCAGTCATTACCCCCCTCCTGTTTTGCCCTCCAACAATTCCTCATCCCATTTCTCCTCCCCTGGTCTCCAAGAGGATGTCACCATACCCACACCCACACCTACACCCTTCTAGGCCTCCCCATTCCCTGGGGCCTCAAGTCTCTCAAGGGTTAGGTGCATCTTCTTTCATTGAGTCCAGACCAGGTAGTTGTCTGATATGTATGTGTTGGGGCCTCGAACCAGCTAGTGTATGCTGCCTGGTTGGTGGCTCAATGTCTGAGAGATATCAGGGGTATAGGTTAGTTGAGACTGCTGCTCTTCTTATGGGGTAGCCCTCCTCCTCTGCTTCATTCAGCCTTTTCCTAATTCAACCACAGGGGTCCCCAGCTTCTGCCCACTGGTTGGGTGTAATTATCTGCTTCAGTCTAAGTCAGCTGTTTGTTGGGCCTCTCAGAGGACAGCCATGCTAGGCTCCTGTCTGTAAGTACACCATAGCATCAGTAATAGTGTCAGGCTTTGAAGCCTCCCCTTGAGCTGGATCCCAATTTGTGCCTGTCACTGGAACTCCTTTCCCTTAGTCTCTTCTCCATTTTTTTCCCTGCAGTTCTTTTAGACAGGAACAATTCTGGGTCAAAGTTTTTGACTGTGGGATGGCAACCCCATCCCTCCACTTGATGCCCTGCCTTTCTACTGGAGGTAGACTCTACAAGTTCCCTCTCCCCACTGTTGAGCATTTCATCTAATGTCCTTTCCTTTGAGTCCTGAATGTCTCTCGCCTCCTGGGTCTCTGGGACATTCTAGAGGGTTCCCCAACCTCTCACCTCCTGAGATTGTATATTTCCATTCATTTATCCCTCAAGGCTTCATTTCCTTTTAAATATAACCTATAAAATTATGGCAAAAATTAGCTAGTAATTTAGAGAAATTGACATTAAAAAAGTAACTAGAGACAGTAAAGGAGCACACACTTTTAATCCTGATGCTTGGGATGCAGAGTTAGGTACATCGTTGTGAGTTTTGGGTTAGTCTCATCTACATAACAACTTTTAGGACAATCAGCATTATAGAGAGACTTGTACAAAAAATGGGGAGTGGGGTATGCTTGAACATAGATTTAAAGTGATTGAAAACAATGAATTCCAAGTTAAAATTCTTATTAAAAATTAAAATTTAAAAAAAAAACAAAAAAAATTTATCAATGAAAAGTGCTATCTCAAGGCATGTTAAACAGTACAATTATATGACAGGCATATGTAGGCTCTGCTTTGGCTCTTGTCAAAAAGCTAGTCCCTCAGGTATATGCCATCCTTTATGTAAGTGATACTTTGATTCCTGACCTTGAAGCACAATGTTAGAGTATCTCAGACAGTAGATGATCTTCATTTTTTCCACAATGCTACACACGACCTAGTAACTGACGATTACTGAAATTAATGTCGTCTTGCGGCAGAAATAGTTCATTGCATTCAAGTCAATTTCATTTCAATCTCCATTTGATATTCTACAAACAAACATGCAAACACACACACGCGCGTGTGTGCGCACGCACACACACACACACACACACACACACACACACACACACACACTGCTAGCAGAGTCAGATGTCAGTCAGTGGAGGTACTTAGAATTACATCTCACTTTGCAACCTGGTACCTCCAATGGTTACAAAATCTTGGGGTCAACCTGAAGTAAAAGCCACAGGCTGTTTCATTGATCTGAATATTCCTGTACGTTCAGCCACATAAATGCTAGGTAGAAATGCACCATAACAGATCCACCTGTATCACAGAGATAAAAGCAATTAAGTGATATTCTGGCTCTCGAGCTCAATCCCACTTCCAAGCCAGTTGGTTTACTGACAAAACTGGGATTGATTTGTTGAAATTAAATGATTGCTCATGAGGATCAGTTTTGTTTGTGTGTTTGTGTGTTTGTTTGGTCAAAGTACTGTTGTCCAAAGTCACCTTCAAAATTACTAACTGCTTATATTTGGTCAGGCGGATTTCTGGTAACTAGGTATTATTTTCCACCAATAAAGACCTGCCTTCTCAGTTTTTTCACATTTTATTCCATTAAAACACAGATCATTATGAGTTTGTAATAAAAAAGCAACTGCTTAGGAAATACCACTCAATATTTTCACTCATTTAATAATTTTTCTTCAAAGATTTTTATGCATGAAATCTGTTTGCTTAATAAAAAATAAAATACAGAGAAAAAAAATTTTTCAAGATTCAGCCCCCATGAAAGGAATGTGCATATCTACAACAACGGATCTTGGATTAAGAACAACTTCTGAATAACCTCGTAAGTTTTCATAGGCTAAATAAGTTTGTTCTGTAGATAGTAAATACAGTCTTGCACAGATTTATAATTTAAAATAAGTGGGCACATAGCTATTGATTTTCATAATAATATAACAAAATTAATGGAGTTTGTTATTGATACTATAATAATATAAAATTATAGAGGAGAGGTCAAAGGTTGAATATATATGTATATATGTGTGTGTGTGTGTGTGTGTATGTGTATGTGTGTGTGTGTGTATGTGTATGTGTATGTGTGTGTCCTTCTCAAAGAAATGCCAAATGAAAGGATTAACAAAAATTAAATAAGTGTCAAGATTGAAGACAACAGTTGGGTATTTAGAATAATAACATTATACATAAATGGATGTCTATTACACATGTGTATAAGTGTACACACTTTTGCAAGAAACTAACTTTTCTCTTTAAAAGCTATACTACAAGTTAAATAAATGGGACTAGAGAGGTGATTCAGCCTTTAACATTGCTTGCTGCTATTCTAGCATGGCTCACAGCTGCTTGTAAACTAATTGTGGAGAATCCAACACCTTCTTCTGGTCTTGATGTTTTACACACACACACACACACACACACACACACACACACACACACACAAATAAATAAATCTTAAAAATGAGTAAATCAAATAGAATTTAAAAATATATTTTACAGTCCCTTATTTAGCCCCATAGTAGACCATTTTAGGGTTTGTCCTCTCTCTATGCATTTACTCTCTGGAGAATCTAAAGAACCTGTGGAAGACCCAGCTTTCCTCCTTCCTTTAGATAGTCTCAACCTCTACTTCTAGTCCAACCCCATTCTTCATGTCAGCTCCCAAGACCTAGATAACATGTTCTTCCCAGGACTCCCAGTGGTCACACCCAGTGGGAACTCAGAAGCATTCCCTACCAGTCAAGCTACAATCACCACACTCTCCTAAGATCCAAAAGGGTAAAAGAAACCAAGGAAAGGAACACAGAACCAATAAAGACTAGACTAGATATCACCTGGAATTTTAGTTCTCCCAACACCAGATCTGTAGACACTAGTGTAAAGCCACAATCATTACAGCCAAGACAGTATATCTCCAACTGAACCCACCAATTCTACTGCAGTAGACCCTGAGAAATGTAATATGACTGAAACACAAGAAAAAAGACTTCAAAATAGCTATTTTGAATATGTTCAGGAAAATATAAATAAATCCCTTAATGAATTCTGTGAAATCACAAACAGTGGAATAAAATAATGAAGACAGTTCCATAAAAGACATGGATGTAGAAAGTACCATTAAAGAAAACTCAAACTAAGATTAAAAGTGGAAATGAAACATTTAGAGTGTTAAACACAACTTCAGAAGTTAACCTCACCAATGCAATATAAGAGATGAAAGAGAGAATCTCAGGGATTGGAGATAGGATAAAAGATACAGATACCTCAGTCAAAGAAAATGTTAAATCTGAAAAACTCTAGGCACAAAACACACAGGAAATTTGGGACATTATGAAAATACCAGACCTGAATAAAAGGAAAAAAAGAGAAAGGAGAAGAAACTGAGGTCAAAGGCACAAAATTATTTTCAACAAAATCATGGAGAAATATTTCCCTAAAATAAAGAAGAAAGTACCTATCATGGTACAAAAAAACATACACAACAGCAAATAGGCTAGATTAGAAAGCAAATTCCCATGTTACATAATGATCAAAATACCAAGCTTGCAGAGAAAAGAAAGAATATTAAAAGCTGTAATGGTAAAACACCAAATAATAATGGTAGACTATTAGAATTGTATCTGATTTCTCAGTAGAGATTCTAAAAGCCAAGGCCGAGAGAGATGCTCTACAAACTCTAAGAGACTAAGAGTCCAGCCTAGACTATTATACCCAGCAAAACTTTCTATCACAATATATAGAAATAGAAAAACATTCTGTGATGAAATCTATTTTAAGCAGGATTTATCTATAAATCCAGTTCTACAGAAGGCACTAGAAGATAAATTTCAACATGAAAAGGTAATCTACATTTTAAAAACACAACAAATAGATAATCTTAGACTAGTACATCAAAATAAAGGGAAAAACACAACAAAAATAACTCCTCTTTGTTAACTCTCAACATCAATGGTAAAGAAAAAAAAACACTTCATAGATTGGATTTTCAAACAAGATCCATCCTTCTCATCTAAGAAACACATATTAATATTAAGAGTAGACATTACCTCAAGGTAAAAGGATAGGGGAAAAAAGATATTCCAAGCAAATGGACCCACACAGATATGTACATGTAGCCATTTTAATATCTGACAAAATAGACTTCAAACTTAAAATAATCAAAAGAGATAATGAAAGATAATATATACTAATCAAAAGAAAAATCTGCTATAAAGACATTGTAATTCTTAAAATCTATGCACCAAATACAGGGGCACCCATGTTCATAAAAGAAACACCACTAGAGCTAAAAATCCTGTATTGATCCTCACATAATGATAGTGGGTGACTTCAGTAATCCACTCTTGCCAATAGAAAGGTCATCTAGACAAAATATAAACAGAAAAGTGCTGGATCTCAATGTAGGCCACAAATCAAATGGGCCTCGCAAATATTTAAAGGACTTTGGTTGCTTTTTTTCTTTTGTTCTGTTTTTTGCCTCACAATGCTTTGTCCAGAATTTTTTCCTTTTTTTAACAGATATTTTGCATACACACACACGCACACACACACACACACACACACACACACACAGTGTGTGTGTGATAGCGTGTGTGTGTGTGTGATAGTGTGTGTGTGTGTGTGATATCATGTGTGTGTGTGTGTGTGTGTGTGTGTGTGTATGTATGAATGTATATATATGTATATATTTCTAATTTGGGGGGTCCTCTTTATGTGAACATGTGTGTGTCTTCATCTGAGTTGTTTCTTGTGTGTGCTTTTTTGGGGTCTTTTTTCTTGTTTGTTTTTCCTATTGTGGTTTATTTTTTCTTATTTTATTTTATATTAGATGCCAGTTTCTTTTCTAATGAAAGAGATAGATAAAAAAGAATGTGAACTTGGGTGGGTGGGGAAGATCTGAGAGGAGTTGGGAAAGGGAAAATCACCATCAAACTGTAATGTATGAAATGAAAGTTATTTTCAAAAGAAAAAAGAAAATACATTCTACTGATAATATCAAGATCAACATTTAAAAATCTTCTTCATCTTGGTATAACCAAAAAATATATTTTGGTTGTCGGAAATAATCACATGGCCTTATTGTGAACAGAGGCCAAAGCAAACAGAAAGCAAAGGACTCGCCAGCGTTGAAGTCTAAATTCCATTAAAAGGAGAGCACTGGTGTTGAAAATTCAATGGCTTGAGATACAGTGATGCATCCAGTTATTTTATTTCATGATCTGTAATTAAATTGAAATCATCAGCAAATATTTTGACTTCCAAATAATCTAATTAATACTAAAGACCTTGAAATGCCAATCAGTACAAATAAAATTAAGTGCATTACTTCCAGAAAATGAAACCATTTGATTGCTTTATTTCTGCCCAACTTATCTGGTAAAGACTTAAGTGGTTTCAGTCCCTTCAAACTGCATGCCTTCCTTTCAACTACAAAACAGTAGCCATGTGATTGTGTTTTACACTCAGCTCTAAGTCCTGCAGAGTATAATTCCTTTACTGGAAATTCCATTAAACTAATTACTTCAAGCCCCAAACACTGTGAGGGAACCCTTATTTCCACTCTGTACTCTCTCTACAACAATATGATTTGGAGCCAATTGACATTCAACATTTCAGCTTTTCGGAGTTGGCTGAGAAAACTCATATTCAATCATGTGTTAACTACTTTCATTTGCTCGCTTGGTTCATCTGAGTTTGTGACCCTTGACTGTTCATTAGAATCACCTGAAAAGACCATTACAAACAAACACTGCTCACAGAGGCTCTTATTGAAGAGTTCTGAGGTGTAATTAAATATCAACTTTTCCCCAGAACTGCCCAAGTAATTCAATTCAAACAGAATTGGGAGGTATTCTTCCTTCACGGGGAGTTGAAGCCTGACTGGATCTGGCTTCTCAGTCACCAGTCAGGTCCTCTCAGTGACCAGGAAGACCATGCTTTACTAACTTGACTCTGAATGGTAATAATTTGGTCATATTACCAAAATTTAATAGTTCTGTACTGTCTTAGGGTTTTACTAGTGTGAACAGACACCATGACCAAGGCAACTCTTATAAAGGACATTTAATTGGGAGTGGCTTACAGGTTTAGAGGTTCAATTCATTACCAAAGTGGAAGCATGGCAGTGTCCACACAGACATGATGCAGAAGGAGCTGAGAGTTCTACATCTTGTTCCAAAGGCAAACAGGAGAAGACTGGTATCCTCGAGTAGCTAGGAGGAAGTTCTCAAAACCCACCCTCACAGTGATGTACATATTCCAACAAGGCCACTCCAAGAGGCCACACATCCTGATAGTGCCACTCTTTCAGCCAAGCATATTCAAACCATCACATGTACCAAACCTGAGATTTACAAATTTGAGTCAGTCTATGATGAAAAAGGATGTATTTGTAGTCTATAGGCCATGCTTTCATAAGCAAGTACTTAGGACAAATCTGGTCCCGTGATAAAAATATAACTAAGTTTATTTAAAAAACTATTTAGTATATGATTCTATTTCAGAGATAATCAATGTCTTGTTACTTATAATAATAAAATACTAGAGGGAATAATGTTTAACTTTATAGTGTATTTTTCAGGAGTTTTTAAATATATGGGTAATCAAAGAATACCAAGATAAATTATAATACTATAGTTTTATAAGATTATGAAAACTACATAGTAATAGTCCAATAGCACTGAACTAGTTTGAAATAGGTTGGAAAAGGTGATCTAATATGTTTACTGCTATTATGGTAAATTTTGTGATTTTAAATTTTTTTTTATAATGTACTGTATTTTGCATTTTATTTCATTAACATGCTTTGTCATTATAAAAATAAGGAAAACAATAGGTTAAGTGAAGTAGCATATATCACATTATATATTCCTTTCTGAAATATATATTAAGATGTATTCATTTAATTTATTTCACATTGTTCAATCTCTATATCTATCTATCTATCTATCTATCTATCTATCTGTCTATCTATCTATTTATTTATTTGTATCTGTCTATTTCTTAAAAGAAAATGGTATATTCCAACTTCAAAAACTATTAAAAACTTAAAAAAACCTATTAACTATAACCATGCCACCAGTAAATTTACGCTTTAGAATCAGTCTTTTACCTAGAAATCACACAACAATCATCCTCATTAATTACAGATAAACAAGTAAAGTCATAAGATACATATATAAATGTTTGATATATATATAAATTTATATGATATATATGTGTTTGTATATGTGTATTTGTATATGTATATGTACATATATATGTACATACATATGGTGTAAAGTAAGTCACTTAACTATTTTTGAATATAACATTAAACTGTGTGATTTATGATGAAATAAAATCCAATAAGACTAATTCCCTCACCCCATGCCAAGTTATTTATAGAACTTTGAAAGCTTTTAATCCATCTTTGTACTTCTTATTGTCAATGTCTCCTCAAAATTTTTTCCTATCCACTAAGTATTTATTCAATGAAAGAGAATACACACTATCTGAGAGATAACTTTACAGAAATAAACCATCAATACTCATCTTTAATCTTCAGTTCCTGAAGATACACATATAAAATGTTCAGCAAGCACTGCTTTTTTATATCCACCTATCCCCTCTAACTCTTACAGTCTTTCCTTCTTTTCCATACTGATCCCTGAGTCGTGGGACTAAGGTATGATATCCATGTTCCACTTAGGCCTGAGCATTCAATATTCACTTATTTTATGACCAATTGTGGCTCTCTGTGTTAACTGCTGTTTCCTAAAACAAAATGTTTCTCTGATAAAGACTGAGGGATGCAGTACTCTATGAAAATAATGAGAAACCATTAGGTGTCTGTTTAATATTTTATCCATTTAGTAGAATAGTTGTAGTAAGTTCTTCCATACTACAATGTAACTACAGGTTCTTTGCCCTAATAACTGTGTCAGGTAGAGATTCCACTGAGTAGACTTGGCCTAAATTCCAATTATAATGTATTGGTTACGCCTAAAACATTTGTGCCACTATTGCAACAATGGTCATATCTTGGGTAATTGTTATGATAGCTTGCTGAGTTCATAGCTTAGTAAGATAAATAATTCCTTTACTCTTCCAGTACTATACAGAGTATCTCAAGTAATATGAAAGCAAGGAAGTAAGAAAGAGGCACCTAGATCAGTAAAACTTCAATTTCTTCATGTTACATCTACAAAAGTATGTAGCATCTACAAAAATAGTCTTATTATGTTCAAGAAGGTAACTAAAAGCAGTGGTAGTACTCTGTAATGTTTTCCAGATGCGACATGACAGTTGCACATATAACTCTCAGTGGTTGTAGAACATGCATAGGACCTGTACAAGCTCAAACCAGCAAAAACCTCAGATGGGGGGGATGGTCAGTATGAATTCTCACTCCTAAATGGTGAGCTAGAGGCAATTGATAGCTTGTGAAAGAGTGTGATTCAATTTTCTTTAAGTGTGTGGCCCCTGGTAAGTTGACCAATTTACAGGTTAGTCTTCTTGTCCAAGAGTACAAATTGGACTTGATAGTTTAAAAAAGAGATAGCTAGTAAACATAAAGTTAGATGGGTAAGGAAGTGGGGTTAGATCTAAAAGACTGAAGAGGGGAGGTGAATATGGTCAAATATATTATATATACATAAGACAGAATTAATAAGACTATTATTTTTAAAATGAATATGTGAATTGGTATGAACTAAGCAGGCTCTAAGTTTTTTGCCAGACAAAGGGTCTTTCAGAGCACATTTAAAGAGGCATAAAGGCCACTCTCAATAGTGGTCTACTGGATGCATGTTGGAGGATACTATAAATCCCAGGATTGTGTTATTTACAAAAAGAAAAAAAAGAGGTGATATTTCTAGTTTTCTAGTTGTGGTGTGGCCCAGTCCTAGCACACACCTTTAATCCAAGAGCTTCCTGTTTATTGTAAACAGGATTAAATATAGTCTATCATGGGTCAAGAGGCAGAGCAAGCAACCAATTGACAGGAAATTAACATAGGAAAAAAGCAGAGAGAGTAAGAAATCGGGAGGACTCATAGACACACACACAGGAAGTGGAAGGGAAGAGCATTCAGTTTGAGGGGTTTTGAGATGGTGTAGTGTAGGGTAACTTTTTTTTTCTTCTAGGATATAGGCTAAAGACAAAGATGAGCTGGGTGCTTTCTCTGTCTTTCTGAGCTAGCAGGCTTATACCCGTCCTGCCCCCGAACCCCCAGCATCTAGCTTCTGAGTTTTTGTTGGTAAAATAGAACATTTGAGATTTTTGTTAAAAATAATGTTTGGCACTGCAATGCATGGCATGACCACATGAACAGAGGAATCATTCTAGTTGAGGGCAAACTAAAAAACCATTAGATTTGGTACATCCCCTGTAAGTCCTCAAGAAGGGAGTTAGTGATGAAAAATACAATAATACAAAGTGCTAGGGCCCTGTATAGTCCTACTTTAGATGGCTTAAATAGAAGCAGAAAATGAAAAGCCAAATTATGTAATTGAAATTGGCTCAATATTGATTATGATTATTATCATTTGGGTATTTTATATTTTATCTTTAGTAGCCATGGTGGCTTTCTATACACTTTCAGTGAAAAAATCTTTAGGGATATAGGAAAAAGAAAAATATGAAAAGTAGATTAATAAGACACAAGCCTTAGAAAGACTTATAAATGAAACTAAGAAAAATTCTCAGACACAGACAGTAGAAATTAGACAAGAACCTACCACACCATTGCATGATGAAACTGAACTGAAGAGGGGTAAACAAAAGTTGTTAAAAAACAAACCTTAGTTTATCTACTTACTATGCAAGACCTATTGGCAGATGATAAGTACTGCTAAGGTTATGAAGGAATTAAATAGAAGCCTAAAGATATATTAGATTCGAGAAGACTGAAGGAAGCAATCGTTTCATATGGTATGCATTCACCCTATGTGAAGCAGATATTAAATTAATGGGCAATTCAGAAAAAAATGATCTCCCAAGACTGGAAAGATTTGATAACAGCAGCATTGGAAGGTGGGCCTCAGTTATAATGGTGAACATGGTGGAAAGAGGAAGCTGAAGCCATAGAACAACAAAATAAGGTTGGAGGTATTAATATTTCCCAAGGTCAATTGCTAGGTCAAGGTCAATATGCTGAGTTATAAAGGCAGCTTGAATTTGATGATCATACCTTGGCAGCTAACTGACATTGAATAATTTAGCAGTGCATGTAATTCCTTTGTGCTTGTTATAAGAATGAAATCAGGAAAATAGAAAATGTTAACAGATTTAAAAGCCATAACTAAGATGATTCAGCCAATGGGATCTTTATAGCCTGGAATTCCATTGCTTTCTTTATTATCTAAGTCATAGATTATTATAGTAATTGATTTAAAATATTGTTTTTCCAAAATACCTTTGCATGATCATAATAAGGGAAGATTTTCTTCCTCAGTAACAACTTATAATAATAGTTGTACAATAAATATATATATATCACTGGAAAGTCTTATCACAAGGAATGTTTAATAATTTTCTATCACTTGGCAACAAGCCAAGAAAATCATAAGGAAATGTCCTACTTGTTTTTTTTGTATAACAAATCGCCATTACCCATAGGAAGTAACCCAAAAGGTATCCAAAGAAATGAAATTAGTCAAGTAGATGTGTTTCCTTTTTTCAGGGTTTAGAAAATTAAAGTATGTGCACCATACCATAGATACATATTCAGAATTTCAATGGGCAACAGCTTCAAGTTCTAAAAAGCCTGATTCTGTAATTACTCATTTATTAGAAGTTATTGGTATTACAAGGATACTTGTAAAAATTAAGAATGACAATGTTCCAGCATATGTCTCTAGTAAAATGAAACAGTCTTTTGCATATAACAACATAAACCATAGTACATTTATACCACACAATCTTACAGGACAAGCAATAATAGAAAAATCTAACCACCCTTTTAAAAGATATGCTTAATAAGCAGGAAGGGATAGTAAAGACCCCTAGATTACATAGTGCTTTATTAGCTTTAAATATTTGAAGTGCTGATGAGGAAGGAACAACAGCTGTGAATACACATTGGATATGAGAGAAAAACTGCTGAAAAAATTTACCTGTTTATTTTAAAGATGTGTTGACCTCAGAATGGAAACTGGGACATGTATTATGTTAGGGAAGACATTTTTACTTTGTTTCCACAGGGGTAGAAAAGCTGTGCATACCATCAAAATTGATAAAGATTAGATTTGAACAGGAGAGAACTCATGAATAAGGAGAAATGATAGTTCATCAGACATCTTGGTCATTTAGTCCAAACTAACTTATAAAGACTAACAAATTCCTTCATTTGATCAAGAAAGATAATAATAATAATAGTAATAATAATAATAATAATTTACCAAAGGCATACCTGCCTTACTGGCATGAAATGAAAGAGGGGTCATCTTAAACCACATGCCTTAATTCCACCTTAGAATGTTAGATTGCCACATGGCCCACACCATCATGGACTTCAGCTTTTGGGTTTTCTTCTTAAATGTAAAGGATATTTTCATTGGTTTATATGAAAACAACAGTTAAGGGATTAAAATGTTTCAAGTACATTCAAAGGATTCCTACAGTTCAGTCTTGTTTTCTAAATCTCTAAGAGTTGGAGTGATTTGGAGCTAAAATATTTGAGCAGGGTAGTGGTATTCCATGCCTTTAATTCCCCACCCAGGGTCAAAATTCAAATACAGCTCTTAACTAGTATATTGCATTCTAGAGAAATCATATACCATATTTACAGACTATTATAGAAACCCTCTACAGGATTAATAGACAGGAGGCTAATTTCCAATGGGGACAGAAACAAAGAGCCGTGTTGTGGATAGCCCCGGGCTGTTTGCAATCTGCTAATTCTGCCCTCCTGTGAGAGGCTTCAGAGGAGTGAGGAGTGAGTTACACCTGTGACTTCTTGTGAACTAATCCCTTAATAAAAGAGCCAATCAGTGGGTGCATAGAGAGACTTCTGGGATGGAGAGAAGAGAGAAGGAAGAGAGGGAGAGAGAGCTTTTTGGAATGGGGACAGCATGTAGTAGGTAAGATGTCACTAGTAGAGTCTCCTGGTATAGCCGATCTGCAAGGATTCGCCACCAGAGGAATCAGTTTTAAATAAGGCTTACAAGTTTAGGTTTAGTTGTTGCGCCCAGAGATTAAGTTATCATTGTTTCTGAACTAAGTTTGTGTTGCATTTTCATTCACATGTTGGTCCATCTGGGTTCAAGAGAAAAAGGTACAGCAGCAAAGTGTGGGTTTGCCTGATGTACACCACAGAGGCCATGGGGGTACTGAAGCATGGGGCTGGCGTGGTAGTAACCTGCAAGTGGGAACCTAGGGAGCTGGGTGGAGAGAACCAGGGCAGAATGCAGGAACATGTGCAATATTTACCATCTTTTTTAATATTTCCCACAACCGAAAGGTAGAATAGTGGAACTGGCATCTATCAGAATTCCTTCATAACCAGGATGTGCTAGCAAAGGGGTCTGTGCCTTCCCACACTGAGGACATAGCTCAGTTGCCTAAAATCCCATCTCTAAACCATTCACTCTTCCCCCAAAAGAGGCACCTATCGAACTATGGAGACCAATGGAATGTCACAGTATTTGACTAAAGCATTGTTTACTGATGTTTCTTCAACTACCGAAGGAACCAAACCTAATGGAAGGTAGCAGCCTATAGACCAGGGGACAGGATGGTCAATACTGCAGAAGGAACTCCAAATCAGCACAGCACTATTGACTCTAAGACACACAGCCATGGAAGCAAAAGGAAAATAAATCTCTTCTCCAATTCATGGCCTGTATGTTATGCTTTAGCTATATGATCATCAAAATAGAAAACCACTAATTGGCTGATGAAGACATGAGGTCATGGGAGGCATGAATGGAGATGGCAAAACATAGCACAACTAAGCAAAGACATCAAATTTGATCGAGCAAACACAGGCAAGAGAGACAAAATGTCTGAAAGTGACGAAATAGTGGACAAATTGGCATCATGTTTAATTAAGCCAAGAATATTGAATTTTTCCAAGGAACAAATTCAGAATAAATTAGTAAAACATGATAGATTACACATTCAAAAAAACTTGAAATTTACACCTAATACTAAAAAGTAAGGGAATATTTAGTCCTAAATTAAACCAGGGCAACCCTGTAAGAATAACTAGTATAAGGAATCCTTATCCAAGAGGTGGTTCCCACCTTTAATCCCAGTACTTGGGAGGCACATACCTTTAATCCCAACACTTAAGAGGCAAAGGCAGGCACATAAGAATTACAATGATTTAAATTTAAAAGCTGCTTGCAAAAGGCCGGCTGAAATTCAAAGTTAAGGTTCTTTGTGATCTAAAAATACTCTTAAACCTTGAATTTATATATAAAGAGAAAGGGGAGTTATGATGGTTTGTATATGTTTGGCCTAGGGAGTGGTACTGTTGGGAGGTGTGGCCTTGTTGGAGTAGGTGTGTCACTGTGGGTGTGGGCTTTAATACCCTTGTCCTAGCTGCCTGGAAGTCAGTATTCTGCTAGAAGCCTCCAGATGAGGTTGTAGAACTCTCAGCTCTATGCCTGCCTGGACACTGCCATGCTCCCACCTTGATGATGATGGACTTAACCTTTGAAGCTGTAAACCAGCCCCAATTAACTGTTGTCCTTATAATAGTTGCCTTGGTCATGGTGTCTGTTCATAGCAGTAAGACCCTAACTAAGACAGAAGTATAGGTTTATTTAGCCACACATACAAAGGTATATTTTGTTTCAAATTTTCAAAAATAATGTTTTAAATCTCAGTTAAAAGACAGCACTTTTACTGTTGCCAAATCATTTTGTCCTGGGAAAGATATAACCTGCCAAAAAGAACACACGGAAGAGTCAGGATTGGGGCAATGTGGGTTAGGGTTAGGGTTAGGGTTAGGGTTAGGGTTAGGGTTAGGGTTAGGGTTAGGGTTAGGGTTAGGGTTAGGGTTAGGGTTAGGGCTAGGCCTAGGGCTAGGGCTAGGGCTAGGGCTAGGGCTAGGGTTAGGGTTAGGGTTAGGGTTAGGGTTAGGGTTCTTTCTAGGAGAATAAAAGCATCCAACTAAGGAATCCAGAGATCACTGAACAAGTGGAACGTCTGAAGAAACGTGATGGGTCATCAAGAGCTATGTACCCCAGAAAAGCGTTAAGTGGCCAAGTTGTACAGCCCACCTCCAGCTCATCTCTGCTGCCCTTTCAGGCATAAATGACAAATGGTCTTTATGTAGTCCCAATTCAATTAAAAATTAAAGCTGACTTTAGGGTTGGTGTGTGGCTGTCTACTTCTAAACCCATAAATGTTTGTTAGAGAATCTAAAGTCTATGTCTCATATCATAAAAGCTACCTGATATGGGACAGAGGAAAATAAAATATAAGGGATTATTCTATTGCCACTAATCTCATAATCTTTTGGTTTTCATTTGACTCTTTATAACTTTTCTTAACATACAAATATTATTTCAAAATCTATATGATTGTGTGATATATATATATATATATATATATATATATATATATATATATATATATAGTTGGGATTCAGGAATCGCCACACAAATCATGCGGACACTACTCTCAGTTAAGCAAGAACAGTTTATAGAACATCTACCCCAAGACTGATCGATGAAGACCAAAAAAAAAAAAAAGACTCAGAACCATAATTGTGGTCCCAGCCTGTATTAGAGCAGGCCTTCTTATAGGAAAAAACAAGTTCAGACTTCAGAAGGTAAGGGTTAAGGCAGTACTACATTTTGACTAACTAGACAAAGTATTATCAGCTAACCTTTAAGGTGATTGGTCCTAAGTAGAATAAGAGGGGTGGTGGACGGGTGGTAAACAGGGGAGTTTCAGAGCGTTGAGATAATGAAGCATGGCTAGGACAACTATAGCATTATGATCTTTTAGAATTTTTTAATGTCAGCTATGGATAATTATGGGAAGTGCAGTCTGAGAACCCGAATTTAACTTCACGTTATGAGCAAATTGGAGACTGAATACAGTTATGTTAAAAAGAGCAGGCCTCAACATACATGTGTGTGTGTGTGTGTGTGTGTGTGTGTGTGTCTGTGTGTGTGTCTGTGTGTGTCTGTGTGTGTGTGTGTGTCTGTGTGTGTAAACTTTCTGTTGTGATACTAGTAGTTACAGAGTACTAACTAATTCTAGAAATAAGCTTCGTCTAGCTGCTTGTACATGTTTTCAGGTTTGAGTTGAAGTAGATAACTAGAAACAACATTTGTGTACCTCTGATATACTTAATAGATTGTGATCCTCAAATCTTTCTTAGATCTTGAGAATAACATTTAAATTAAGTTTTCTGCCATTCCTAATAGTAACCTTTGAGGTCTCCAAGAAGACAGTGGGGACCGGCAATGATGAATCTGCCTCTATTATGTTAACCCTAACCATTTGGAAACACTGCCCCATGCCTCTTCTGCCACTAGGTTCTGCACAAACAGTGGACACCTTTGGGTGACTGATGTAGCCTACCTAGCAGGATTGCCACTAATCTGACAAAAAACAATCTAAGTTCAGCTTCAGACTACAAACTGTTCAGGATATGCAAATTGCTGAGTTCATAGGAGACAAAACAAACATTTTACAGAATTTAAACTCAAAAATACTTAATCCTGAAACTGCCAAATACAACCAAGCTGAACATTGTGGAAAGCTTGGCAGAAATAGCTTCATTACTGTAAATAGTTTTACTTTGTTAGAGTTAAATGTTTTTCCTTTTTATTTAGACAAAAAGAGAGAAATGTTACAGGATATTTGAGCATACCGTGAACCTCAAGATTGTGATATGTACTTGAAAAACCTGTTTTTAGTTGTGATCCCATCCTAGCCTACACCTTTAATCCAAGAACTTTCTGGTTCTTGTAAACAAGATTTAATAAAGTCAATCATAGGTCAAGAAGTGGAGCGAGCAACCAATTGACAGGGAGTGAACCTAGGAAAAAAACCAGAGAGAGTAAGAGGAATTCAGGGGGATGGATAGAGAGATAGATGCATAGGAAGTAGAAAGGAGGGGCACTCAGTTTGAGGAGTTTCTGACAGTGTGGAGAACTTTCTTTTCCTTTTGGGACATCATCTGTTGAGGAAGGTAAGCTAGGTGCTTTCTATTCCTCTCTGAGCTAGCAGGATTGCACCCCAACATCTGGCACCTGAGTCTTCATTTGATCAAATTGAATTATCTAGATTTTGTTAAATACATGTGTCCATACTTGTTAAAGAAGCAAGAATTCCTCTAGCCCTCAGGAAACACTGTGTAAGGGGAGTTAGAATGAATATAAGAAAGGAGACAAGAAGAAAGGTTGACAAATGTTCTTCATAGATTCTCACATTAGCTGCATAGTCTGCACTGGGTACACATAAGATTGGGCTTCTCAGTTGTTCATCATGGGTCAAGAATAGTGTTAAAGACCCCTGTGTCTCCTTCGTGAACTTCCTTGCCTCTGGAAGTGTTCTGTGCAAAGGACAGTAAATTGTTTTCCCTGTGTGCCCATTGTTAAGCTTACCAATTTCTAATGGATAGTTTCAAATCCATGGCTTCCCAGAGGACTCTCAAAATCAATGGGTAATAAAAATTAACAGAAAGAGGAATATGGAAAGGAGCTTATAGGAAGGATGTGGGTGTTGACAGGGGTGAGAAGAAGGTCAGAAAGGGTGGGGAATTTGAGTGATTAGAATGCATTACATACATGCATGAAGTTAGCATATTTAATAATAGCTACAAAAATGATTTAAAGAAATTTAGTAGTAGTGCAGCAGGACAGGATGATTTTAATGTTCTTGACTGGAGATGCCTCAGCTTAGTCTTCCTTAGAATTTTGACACCACCAATCAACTTCGTTTTACCCTGTGCCCACAAATATGACAGCCACTGGTGTGATAAACTAATGTGCCATTGTGACCACACACAAAAGTCACTTGATGAAGTTTTTAAATGCCTGATACCAGTTCCTACTTTGCAAACCTGCTTCACTCTCCAGAGACAGTACTGGGAAATGAATACTTTGTAAACTCTCTGGGGAATTCTAATGTGAAGGAAAAGTTGAGATCTGAGGAATAACATATCTACTTTGCTTACCCAGGCCTTGGACAAAATAATGTCTCTATGGAACTACCATCTTAAAAACAATGAACAAAGTAAGACCAGGTAATAGAAATGCAGGCATTAAAATTATGGGCCAAATAGAAAAATAAATGTGAGAAAATTAACAACATGATCGCAAGAAAGTAGAAGCACCTACAAGCCTGAGAATTCAAGTGTAATATAATACATTTCAATCTTATATTTGCTCATTACTGTTATGAGATGTTTTATTCATTTCATCCAAACTCAATAAGTATATAAATTTTCCCAGACATAGCTCCTGGCTAAGTTGAAGAAGGTACCTATGGTGACAGCTAGAATGATTGAGTTCATCCTATTTACAATGTACACTGTCCCAATTTCAACAAGACAGAAAGACTGATCAGTTTGTCAACATGAACATTTCATCTCATCAGGGATTTGACACTTTCTTCCATGTCATACCTAACCCAGTAACCCCACACTCTTCAACTTTGTGCCACAAAAAATTGCCTTTGCGTGTACACTTGCCTATCCACAAAACTACAACTTTGCTTCTCAAGTCTACTTCACATTTCAACAAATGAGGTTCCCAGAGAAAATCAGAAGCTTCCAGCTACATTTGAATTTCGAGAAGAGAATAAATTGGGATGTGCTTGTACTTTAAAATATTCTTTGTATTTGGTATTTAAATTTAACTGGACATTTTTGCTTTAGTCTTTTCTTTTGCCCTTGCCACTCCCTTTTGGTTTTGTTTTGCTATTTCTGGAAATAATATTCTAAATATACCCAAAAATGCAAGAAAACATTTGGAAAATTTGTTTGGCATTGGAATTAGAAAGATGAAAACCAGGTAACATTAGATCTCAAGTTAAACGTGAAACAAAACCAGAGTACTACAAATCTCAATGTCTAAGATTTTAATTAAAGACTTGAGGAGAAAACAGGCAATCAAGAAATCTTGATGAAAATCATCCCATCTCAACAGTTAAAGATCAAATGAAAAAAAATGGGCTTTGAAAATGTAATTATCAGCATGACATTTCTTTGTAAAGGTTCCTGTAAATTACTTTTCCATTTATTAAAAAAACTTGGAGTAAATGCAAAAGTCACAATAATCAGTGAGATTTATTTTTAAAGTTAAAACAAAGGGAAAATAAGATTATGAAAATAACAGTAATTTACCTCTGCATGGTCGTTTTTGTGGGTGTTTTTGTTAGCAGTTTCCATTCTTGGTCCTGATCCCAAATTCACTATGTATGCAATGATGGCATTGATCTCTTCTCTCTACCTTGCCTGCCTGCTGAAATAGTAGGCAGGCACAAACCTACTTAGTTTATGTGATGGTAGGGATTATATCTATGTTTTCATTCATTAATTGTAAATATTATAACCACTGACCTATATTTCTAGTCCCTCAGTTTCTTTTCTCTATGCACTAAGAACCCAAAGTTGAATCTTTAATCATTTTGAGTCCATTGGTTTTAGTTATTTTATTAAATAATGTGGCTAACAGTTGCATATTTAATTTTAAAGCTGATTTTAGTTTTTCATTTTTCCCCATACTTCAGATGTTTATTACTAGAGAACAGGAATTCATAAGAAGACTTTAAGTTATATAATGACATGTAGTCAAATGATTCAGTTCCTCTCATCTCATGCCCATGTGGGAATATTTATACAGTGACTTGTATGAGCAGGTCAGATAAAAGGAACCAAGCTGAAAATGCTAATTGTCATTAAGAGCAGAATACTTAAAATACGTATAGGTCATATATTGAAATAATGTAAAATAATTGGTAACACACATAGAATGTTAAAATGTTGATCAAACTTGAGCACACAGTAGTGTGCTCCTACATATAATACATTAAAATGTAGTATGATTCCTACATGTAAACTTCACAAATATGCAAAATGAAATAGGATATATTTTAAATAAAGAAATAATTTAATGAAACTAAGGAAAAATACTTAAAATGCAAAATCCTGATAACAATAAGCTCTGAGTATAAAATGTGCTGGAGCTAGAGAAGGGAGCAGTGAGTGTCACATAGTGAAAATGGTCTCCTGACAGCATATGGCAGCCATCACTGTCACTACAGTAAGTCTTCTATATGGGTTTTGTTTTTTGTTTTGTTTTGCTTTTTTTGTTTTTGTTTTTGTTTTACTTTTGAACTAGTGTTTATTATAAGCATCCATAAATGGAAGTAAAGTTTCTCTTCTCATGTATAATTACTTTCATTTCGAATGTGTGTGTGTGTTTGTGTACACTCACATGCTTGCGTGTGTGTGCTGTGTATGTGTATGTATGGATACCCAACTTAGTGAGCTAAAATTTTAAAGTTTAATTCAGTAAACATGTCTAAAGCCTTTACTCCCATTCTGTTTATAGTGTCTTCAACCATATCATGAAAGGCTCAGAGCATTTTAAAAATCAATGATCATTTTAATTTTTTTAATCTTTGTAAATGAGGATAGGATTAAGAATAATTGCTACATCCCCAGGCCTTATACAAGTAAAAAAAAGGGAATTGTAGTTCCTGAAGAGTCAGGGAGGATCAACCACTCTTGAACAAAAAGGAGGGCGTGGAAGGATAAGTCTGTAGAAAGTAAGGCCAGGCTCTTTAACAGTGGAAACCCACAGGGGACCAAAAGCAAAGACAAAGAACTATGAGGTCTTGGTAAAATCAGTGAAATAAATAATAAAAATATGTTGGTGTCAAGTGTGACTACTAAGTGAGTTTTGATGACACAAGTTATCATGAATAATGACAGCACTCTTATTTATACAAAATTGTGATTGACTTCCTTGTGAGTTAAAAAGAATTTGAATAGTGGCTTGGAATTATGTCAGGACGAAGTTATATCTGAGGAAGGATCAATCATACTACGTGTATGTATCAGGGGAACGAACTATCAAGAAAGGGGAAAAGATATCTCCATGAATGAAAACATTGAAGGAAGTGTATGGAATTAAAGACAAGGTCCAGAGGAATAAGTTCAGGATCTAGAGGGATATAGCATCAGTCAGTATGCTCAGAGAACATGTATGTTTACACTGTTGAAGCTTCCTAAGCCTGTGATAGGGCTGAGATGGGCTAGGGAGGAAGTAGCTAAAGTCAATTGGTAAGTTTATTGGCACAATAAGGCAAAAAAAAGTAAGTGAAATTGCTCACATTGAGAGTTTGAATTTCGTAATTTTTTCCAAACTAAGATAAATGAAGAAGTCATTTTGCCTTACTCTGACCAATCATTAAATGTAGCATACTGCCAGAAAGCAGGTGCAACCATTGAAAGACTGAAAGTTTAGTCTAAAGGAATTCCCATAAATGCATTCACTTAGGAGCACAGCAGCAACTGCTCTCTGCAGCTTAATGGATGACTCCAGTGGCACTTAACTGGCATGTACATGCATCTTGCATAGTCTGCTTTTCCTGCCCCTCATATAGCATAGCAGTGCTCTACTTCTGGTGCTCCCATTCCTGGAATCCTTGCGAAGAGGCTCAGAGGCTCAGGGATGAGCTGTGGAACTCCAACACTGTCACTGTACTCAGTACAGCTTTGCATCCTTTTCTTCTTCCCCTCTTGACCGTTCCGTATTGTTCTCATCTGTTCTCCCCACATTTGTGGGGATAGAAAGATTTCTTAGGGGTAGCACCTAAACAGTGGTTCTCAACCTATAGGTCAAGAGTTGTTTTGGGATTACCTATGAGATATCTTGAATATTAGAGATTTACATTATGATGCATAACAGTAGCAAAATTATAGTTATGAAGAAGCAAAGACATAATATTATGATTCGGGGTCACCAAAATATGAGGAATATTAGGAAGTTTGAGAACCTCTGACCTGAAGCCTCATGTCCAGTGAATGTAGATCTCTTCTCGTTTCTCTTCTTTGCCATTTATCAGAAAGAAAAAAGAAAAGAAATAGGAAAAAAACCTGGGATGGGAAGATATTTAAGATTTTCTTGTCCAAAGGAATAACAGGGACAAAAAATGGAACAGGGACTGAAGGAAGGGCCAACGGGGGAAAGGCCCCACCTAGGGATACATCATGTCTGCAGACACCAAACCCAACACTGTTGCCATGGTCAAGAGGCGCTTGTGGACAGGAACCAAGTGTGGCAGTTCCTGGGGAGGTCGGGCCACCAACTGACCAATGCAGATGCGGATGTTTGGTGCCAACCATCAGACTGAACTCAAGGAACCTGGTGGGGGAGCTGGCAGAAGGACTGGAGGAGCGGAGGGGGATTGCAACCCCTTTAGAAGAACAACATAGGCTGGCCTGACTACCCAGTCCTCCTAAAGTCTAGACCACCAACCAAGGAGTGTCCCTGGAGGGATCCACAGCTCCAGATACATATGTAGCAGAGGATGGCCTTGTCTGACAACAGTGAAAGAGGAGGCTCTTGGTCCCAGGGAGGTTGGATGCCCTAGAGTAGGAGGATGCTGAAGTGGTGGGGCAGGAGAGTGTGGGTGAGGGAGCATTGTCATACAGGCAAAAGGGAGGGGGGAGGGCAGATGTGGGATGGGGGGTTGGTGGAGGGGTAACTGGGAAGTAGAATATCATTTGAGATGTGAACGAACAGAATGGTTAATTAAAAAAAAAAAAGAGTGAATTATCTTGGTGCTAGGATAGTAGTATGTTTGATCAGAGCCAACTTCCTTTGATAAAGTGATGATCTCTCTTCTTACCTGCTTATTTATTGCAACCTGGAATGCTGAGGCAGCAACTGTTTTCAAAGGTAAGGAGACTATTATTTTGCCCTTTGGTGCAAGCATTCTCAATGGAAATTAAGACATCTGAACTCAAAGGTGTGAAGAACTTCCAAGCAGATCACTGGAAAGGAAGTAAATGGGCTGGCTTGTTGGCTCTTTGAACATATAGTTTATCACACATCATATAATGCCCTGGTTTATGCTACACATTTCTTTATGGAAAATGGTATATCATCTTCCTAAGATTTTATCTTTAATCTGCCACCTCAGCTGTACCTTCAAAAATCTGTTCAATCTATGGAGCTTATCAACAGTTTCTAGAGAGTGTTTATGGGGTGAAACAGAAAAGACCTAAGGACTCCTTCCGTTACTTCAGTCTAAGGTAGTATTGTATAATATATCTGATTGGTCAGTTCAATGTCAAATCTCTTGTATAATAGCAATGGCTGGGTCATCACAGGTAGGAAAATGAAGTCTAAACCTAGACCATGTGCTGATAGCATACAGAATTTCTTCTCTTTCCAAGATACTTTCATCAAGATGTTGTAGCATACCAGGGCCTGAGTATTTGGCCTGTTTCTAGAAAGCTGAATGTCCTCAAGTATGGTGCCTAGAGCAGTCTTAGTTGAGCTGAGTGTGTTGGACACATACACACTCTGACAGTCTTCATTGTGATTAATGGGCATGTGAGTTTATTGAGCTAGAACTAAATTTAACAAAGATTATGTTAGCTGAGTAACATCTGAGAGTTGAGTCATTCTGTCCCCTTGGACACTGCTTGCCTGTGCCTGTTGTTAGGTGGATATTTTCTTGTGCCTATGTAACAAAATAATCTTATTTTATGCAAATTTCTATTGGTCGGCCTTTTTTGCTTCAGTAAATTCAGGCTAATACACCAAAATACCATAACAGGATGGCTCATAAACAACAGAGATTTAATTTTTAGTCTGGTGACTGGAAAGTCAGAGATCCAAGTGCCAACAGATTTAATATCTGCTGGGGACATATTACAAGTTCACAGATCGCCATCTTCCAAATGTGTCCCCACATAGAATAAAAAGTGAAAGAGCCCTACAAAGTCACTTTTTTAAGGGTGTCAATTTCATCCATAAGGATTCTCTCTCCATGTCTTACTCATCTTTCAGAGGCCTCTCTTCATGACAATGTCAAACCGAAGGTCAAAATTTTAATACATAAGTGTGAGGGGTTAAATGCACTCATTTTATGACAAAACCCTTGAGTGTTGATATTATTGTTCAGGAATGGAGAGTCCAAGAGATGGATAGATATTTGCCACTGAAAAGATATTATGCTCACAGTTTCTGAAAGAAGTAGACATAAGATGCCACAGAGGTCCACTCAAGGAAGTGCTGAGGTCAGTCAGGAGGAAGAAAGGGAGGAGGGAGGAGGTTAACTATACCACAAGCTATTCATGTGATTTCCGTGTAACAAGATAAATGTGCATAAGTGCAGCAAGATTAGTAGGTTGGACTTTAGCTTTGGAGAATGATCCTACTGTATTTTACCATGCAGGAGCTATTGCTGCTTGCCTGGTACATACCAACTGCCAATCATCCACCGTAGCTTGCACTCCTAAGTACAAGAAGAATGGCAAGAGCTTCATGAAGTTGTAGCTGGCTTGGACTCCAGGTGAAAGCTTCATAAGCAAGTCCTTTGTCATCTCTTAGGATGAGGTATCTTACAAGAGTGCTCCTTTAAGGCCAGCAAGCCCTCTATATTTAAAAATTTAAATTACAAACAAGATATCATTGATGTGCTTCCATGTGTTTCTTCCCCATGCTACCTGGTTCCTTATTTTTCAAAGTTTAGTTTTCCAGGATCTTAAAAATAGCCAAGCTGTTCACCAAAGCCAGAGAATAAATGTCTGTTTTTATTGTATGCTACCTAATTTCCCACAAAACAGATGGCTAATTCAGGTTAAAAGAGGAGACCAGAATTCCCAGTTTATCTTCTACCTTTGATATATCAAATGGCTCTAGCCAACCCCTTTCCCATTGCTTGCTCATTGGATTACACTGGTGTTGATTAATAAAATGGAACCTGTTTGGAATATGGAGGTGATGCAATTGTTTCCCTTTCAAATTGTTCCCTGAAATTCTTGAGAATTAGCATAGCATGGTGGGAATCACGATGCTAGAGTCTTTGAAGATTTTAAGGATATTATTCTCAGATCTTATTTTTAAGATGTGACTTTAAAATAATCATTATTACTATGTAGGCATTGGGCAAACATAGGAGACAATGAATTTACCTATTGTAGAGCCTCCACTTAATTTTCCTTACTATGGTGACTGTTAGCTCTCAGGGCATAATGTATGAATCTATTTTCCATTTCTATAACACACACTTGAGATAACAAACTTTTGAAGATAAATGACTTATTCTGGCTTATGGTGTTTGAAGAACTGTTCCAAGCTTGGTCAGTCCAGCGCTATTGGGTCTTTGGTTAGTGTATCATGATGTGGGCATGTGGAAGGGAGCTGTTGCTCAACCACTGGCTCAAAAAAATTCTGAAAGAAAGGACTGTAGCCACACAGTTTGAATTGAGATGGCCTTGCAGTGAGATTGTTCTTGGTGTCACCTTTTAATGTCTCTACTGCCTCATAGTGTCATGAGCTGGGGACTAAGCCTTCAACACCTGGGCCAAATATAGTGGTAATGAACTAAATTAGTCATTTTTTTTCCTACTACCAGATGTGTCCATTTCAATTTGGAGGGCAAGTGGGTACTCAAACAGGTGAAGTAACTACAAGAGAGTAGCTTAGACCAGTAGTTCTCAACCCGTGGGCCATGACCCCTATGGGAATCAAATAAACTTTTCAAGAGGTTTGCATATCAGATATCCTGGATACCCAATATTTACATTACATTATGATTACTAATAGTAGCAAAATTACTGTTATGAAGTATCAACAAAATGATTTTATGCTTGGAGGGGTCACAAAAATATGAGAAACTGTATTAAAAGGCCACGGCATTAGGAAGGTTGAAACCACTGGCTTAGATTCAGACAGATGATTCTGTGTTTAGTTTAATCCACATGCTTCTTACTCCTCTATAATGTTTGGGGTATCTTAGATTCCAAGGTATCAGATTTCCACTTAACCCCATTTCCAATAGCCCTCACATAATTTAAGTCTCCTCACTTATAGAAAAAGTATAGATTGCTTTATGAAGAACATTACAAATATCTGCCATGCTATTACAAGATGCTTCCTCATGAATGGCTAATCATTCTTTAAGAGAGTGGCTCAGGATCAGAAAATAAGCTCTGAAAGTTGGACAGAATATCATAACGTTTTAATTGGGGTGACTTTCCAGTCAATCTCCCTTTCTTCGTTTTTATGTACTTTATAAGCTGAGTGATCCTCTTGTTGGCTGTCCATTTATTTTATACCTAGGAACACCATGTTCTCTGAAATTTCTCTAGTTCTCTGTAAGCTGGGTCCTTCAGGCTGCCCCTAAGAACTTGCTGCTAATTTTGATCCCTGACCCTAAATCACTCCTAATTCAACCTGACATCTCATAATCTGGAATCCCCTGTCCTTATTTCTACAAGAAAAATTCCTGTTATAAGTGTCCACCACACAACTGCTAATGTTTAAGAGGTGACTTTCCCTGACTTATTCAGAAGTATTCTTGCCTGTCATAGACCATTTCTTACCAGTTATGGAGGTGGAGCTCACCCACTGAGCTGGAATCAGGACCCAAATGATGACTTTCTACTAGATTCATACCAGTAGTTTTAGCATATTTGATTCTTTTATTGGGCCCACTACACTTTTAAAAAGAAAAAAATTGTATCTTGAGAACCGATGACTTAGAAATATTGCATTGTATTTATAAACTAATCAGAGCAAGTGTGGCGGGGAGGAGTCTATGAAAGCATGCAAGACTTTGTTTCTATTCCTTTCCTTTAGCTGGGTAGTTCTGGAAAACATTTCATAATATTTTTCCTTGTGTGTGTGTGTGTGTGTGTGTGTGTGTGTGTGTGTGTGTGTGTTGTGTTTACTTGACTTTGTTTCATTAAGGTTTTACATAACTTAAAGTAGAAAAATGTATCTTTACTTATTTATATTGCTTAATTGTTTTGCTTGCTGGTTCCTATGGAAGTCAGACGAGGGGATCAGATCTCGTGCAACAACACTTGTAGGTAGGTGGCTGTGAGCCACTGTGAGCTGGTATTGAACTCAGGTCCTCTGGAAGAGCTGCTAACCTTAACGTCTTAACCTGGAAACCACTTTTCCAGTCCTGGGGTCCACAACATATTAAAGATTTTAAGAATGGTGGCATAGTTTGTCTATTTCATAAGGTGTTATTCAACAAGGAAAATACATATCAAATTATGAGCGAGTGTTCTCATATTGTACTGGTTAGTTTTTTTGACAACATAACACAAAGTAGAGACATTTGGATAGAGAGAACCTCAGTGGAGTGATTGTCCCCATCAGATTGGCCAGTGGACATGCCTGTGGGGTCATTTTCTTGATTGCTAACTGATGGAAAAGAGTCCAGCCCATGTGTATATGCCAGTCCTGGGCAGGTTGTCCCACATTTTTTTAAGGAATGTAATTAAACATGAGCCTGGAAACAAACTGGGAAGCAGCATTCCTAAATGGTCTCTGCTTCAGTTCCTGTTTCCAAGTTCCTGCTTGAGCTCTGGCTCTCAATGATTGACCATGATGGAGATATATAAGCCAAACAAATGTTTTTTCTCAAAGTTCCTTTTGCATTTATCACAGCAACAAGAAAACAGACTCAGACACATAGGAATGAGTTCTCTCTAAACCAAGGCCAACCCCCACCATCCCATGGGATTGGAGCCCGCAAAATCTGTTCCTCAAATTCTCTATACTCCCCATTCTAAACTGGTCCTGTCCCTGTATTTTACAAGTAGAACAATGTGTAGGTTGACTCTGGCTATTTTTCTTATGACAGTGAGACATCTCTAGTGGTTCCTGAAAGAGTGTTTTATGAGAAAGACCTGTGGACTGTCAAAATGCAAGACAGAAATACTAGGCCTTAACAGCATGGGCTGTTTCTGCAGGCCCTGAACTCACAGGAATCTGAAAATTCAAAGTTTCTTTTCTTTTTTTCTTTCATGGACTTTAATGCTATAATATTTAGAATTATTTCTTGTGATTATTCTTACATTTCTGTATGAACAACTTAAATTCAAACAACATTTTATAGAGATTATAGGTTTTATGTTAAGTATGCCCTTTAAAATCCCCCCCCCCTTTTTTTTGGATTGGATATTTTCTTTATTTACATTTCAAATGTTTACCCCTTCCCAGGTCTCCCCTTCAGAAACCTCCTATCCCATCCCCTATCCCCCTGCCTCTATGAGGGTGCTCCCCCACCCACCCACTTTCATCCTCCTGCCCTGGCATTCCCCTACACTGGGGCATCGAACATCCTCAGGCCCAAGGGCCTCTCCTCCCACTGATGTCCAACAAGGCCATCCTCTGCCACATATGCGGCCGGAGCCATGGGTCCCTCCATGTGTACTTTTTGGTTGGTGGTCCAGTCTCCGGGAGCATCGGGAGATCAGGCTAGTTGACACTGTTGCTCCCTCCATGGGGTTGCAAGCCCCCTCAGCTCCTTCAGTCCCTCTCCAACTCCTCCATCTGGGACCCCTGAGCTCAGTCCAATGGTTGGCTGTGAGCTTCTGCCTCTGTATTTGTCAGGCTCTGGCAAAGTCTCTCAGGAGACAGCCATATCAGACTTCCATCAGCAAGCACTTCCCAGCATCCACAATAGCATCCGGGTTTTGTGGCTGTATATGGAGTTGAGTACATTAAGTCAGATGTTTTTATCTCAGGTCAGAGCCAAACAATTTTGCCATCAAGTCCTGAGTCTTGCCAGCAAAAGGGGTAGAACATTCTCTGGAGTGTTCTGTCCATTGAAGTATGTTTTATGTTCTATCCTCAGTGTCCTAGCTGGTGAGATGTGTTTAGATATGATGATGGTTTTAAACACCACCTAGACTTCACATGACACTTTAAATTACCTTCTGACTTCCATTTTTTTCATAATAATACCCAGAATGAACCAGATAATTTTACACTCCTTAGATTACACTTCTAATTTCAAAGTATTACTGAAGGTTTAGTATGGGTTTAAATGGATTCTTAAATTCCATAATAAAATGACCATATTACTAAGGTTATTTTTGTTGGCATTCTGTCTAAACTCCACCCCACAGTTACCTGGCAACAGCCAGGTATGCTCCTCCCCACAGTTGCCTGGCAACAGCCAGGTGGGCCTGGCCCACTATAAAAGGGGCTGTTTACCCCCTCCTCTCTCTCTTATCTCTTTCTCTTGCCTCTCTCTTACTTCCCTTACCTCTCCCCATTCCCTTCCCCCCTCTCTCCACGTGGTCATGGACGGCTTCCACTCTTCTACTTCTCTACTCTCTCCCTCTCTCTGCCTTTCTCTGCCTCTACTACCCTCTTAACTCCCCTTCCCATGCCCTAAATAAACTCTATTTCTATACTATACCTTTGTGTGTGGCTGGTTCCTCAGAGGGAAAGGATGCCTGGGCTTGGGCCTACTGAGGCACACCCTTCCCCCACACCTACCTCCCCATAACCCCATATAACATATATCTCTCTCTATATTTTTATAAACACAACAATTTTTGCTCATCTTCATTATAAACATCTCTAATAAGCTCTGTTCAAACATTTCTATGCTCTCTACTAGGAAATCCCAAGTATTAGAGATATGGAATGATGAAAAAGCAAGTCTGTGGAGAAATGAAAGGGCTGAACACAACACACACACACACACACACACACACACACGCACACACACACACACACATATACACACACGGAAAAATATTATGAAATGCTTTCCAGAACTACCCAGCTAAAGGAAAGGGATAGAAACAAAGTCTGGCATGCTTTCATAGACTCCTCCCTGCCACACTTGCTCCAATTAGTTTATAATACAATGTGATATTTCTAAGTCATCGGTTCTCAAGATACAATTTACTTATTTGTTTATTTAGAATATATTTATGTATGTATTAATCTTCTACTGAAAATTCACTTTCAGGTCAAAGGTCAACTATAGCAACTTTGGAAGCCACTTTGTCCAGGCCCTCAACACTTTGGCTATAGATGACACTGAACTGCATGGAAAGTAAATTGGCTTCTGGCTAACCAAGGGAGAACGGGTCATCAGCACTGGCATCAGAATGTGCGCTCATCTCCATTTGGGTGTTTCAAAATGTTTTCTGTATTTTTTATTGATCAATAAGAAAACAGTTCAAGATTATTCAAAAATAAGAAGTCCAGGGTCATTGTCTTTCTGAAATAAAGTTTATTCCTTTGAGGAAACGCTATGTTCTCTCTGTATAGCCTGGAATCTTCTATGTAGACATGCTGATCTTGAACTCACAGAGATCCTTCTGCTTTTGCCTCCCAAATGCTGCAATTAGAGATGTGAACCATGATACCTGGCAAAGAATGACAATATATCTTTAAATAAGCTGCTTCTTACTAACCATATCTATAAGCTGGTCTTCAGGTCCTATGATTCTAGTGGCATTGTCCTCTGTAGTGGGTTGCTGCTTGTATTCTAATGTTAATTTGGGGCACTCAAGTCTGGTTGTCCCAAAGACAAGAATCTGCACATAGGTGCTAAGTGACTGTCCCCAAGTTATTTCTGATTGGTAAATAAAGATGTCAACAGCTAATAGTTGGGCAGCCGAGACATAGGTGGGGTTTGGGGTTCTCAGGTTTGGGGTCAGAGAGGAACAACAAAGAGAAGGAGGGCAGAGGAGGAAAGAGAAGCCACCATGTGCTAGGAGTCAAGAGAATGTGGCCCCAAGGGCTGCTTAGTTGGAGTTATGAACAACCCAGATGAAACATAGGAAGTAATGACTCATACAGGAACTTAAATAACTAAGGCAGGATAGAAACCTCAGGCCAGAATTAGATAATTTTGACTAGAGTCCTCTCATGCACAATTCTGCAAGCATCCTACTCCAAATGGAAGGTCAGCTAGCATGTACACTGCTTAGGCCTTCTAGCTGCCATTTCCTGAGATTCACATGTTCCTTCTCTTAAATATCGGATTGCTAATGTTCTACAAATAGTGACCAGTACATAATTTATCGCATTGTGATTTTCTGATGGACTTGCTCATTCAGCGGCTGCAAGTTCTCAGCCCTGAAATGCCTTTCTGATTAGGTTTTACATATTTTAGCAACTTTTTGCAGTTCAAGGACTGTTGCCTGAAGGTAATTTCAAGAGAGTCTAATTTTAAACATCAAAATGGAATCATGATAAATAATTAAAATTTGAACCTCAGGAATAACAAGTTTTTTGTACTCTAAAAACAATCTTAATTATTTTGTTTATTCAGCTTATTTATTGTTAGACTTCTCATTCAATATGTTATATCACATAAATTGCCCACATCATTTTATGAACATTCTTGTGCTAACAAATTCGGCTACTTTATTTATTTTAATACTGTTGTGAAAAAATATTTAGGTGGAATAAGAATGCTTTTGTTTCATTTTGTGGATACAGAAATGGAGTTTTAAATGAGTGGGCATCAAGTGATTAAGCCATGTGTTGCCTCTTTCTAGAAATCAAGTTTTTAATCTAGAGTACTTTATGCTTCTTACGACAGGAAGAATTTCTTTCAGGTAAGCATCAATTTCAATGACGTCTTCCTGTGCCCTAAATCGTATTTCAAGTTACAGAGATTTTTATTAAACAATGAAACATACTTAATATTCACAACTGAATGCATAAAGGCCTAGCATAGTAAATATATTTTATTACAGATAAAATTAGTTGTCCACTAATTTTTTTTACTATTCACTAATTTTATTGCACATGAAAATTAAATGCAGAATTACAAAATATATAAAATTTTAGGACTCTCTTATTCCCCTTTCTGCAAATGTCTTGTTTTCACTTATATTTTAATGAATGAATGAAAATTTATTGTGTGAATATAACATATTTTCTTCATCTACCCATCTATTGATGGATATCTAGGATGGTTTCATTTCCTAACTCTTACACAATAAAAAGAGGGGAGTGAACAATGGGAATGCAAATAAAATAAGGAAAAAGAAAAAAAAAACATAGATGACTAAAAATGTTCAAACAAATTAGCCTATGCTAAAAAAGAAAAATACTAATAGTTTCTCTCACATGGTACCTATTAATATTCAGATATACGGGAAATATACATACAGGTCACAAACTAGATGATGGTGAGTCACAAACGTGGGGGAAGATACTAGAATATATGTGACATGGGGGTGAAAGGGGCTCTGGGGAGATGATATCAGTAAATGCAAGAGTGAGGCTCTCAGATCGAATTCCTAACACTTGCCAAAGCCCAAGGCCAGGTGCTGGGACTCATGTTGTTAACTCCAGAACCTACAAGGATTGGATCTTATTTCCCTAGCCTAGTTAAGCAGTGAGCTTTGGGTTTAGTGAGAGACCCCTATTTCAAAACATAAGATGAAAAGAGATTGAGGAAGACAGCTAGCGTCAATCTCTTGATCCAATGTTGATCTCTTGGGCGGGCAAACACACACACACACACACACACACACACACACACACACACACTGAGGGGATTTACTCAGTTGAAGATGGAGATGGAGTTGAGGGACAGAAAGAAGGGTGGAAGATGGGAATTATAAAGACAATATTTATATGAAAATCCATAATGAAACTCTTTATTATTATTTAACTCTTTATTATTATTTAACTTATTTAACTTAAAAATATATTTTTTAATTTACTTATTTTTATTGGTTATTTTATTTATTTACATTTCAAATGTTATCCCCTTCCCAGTTTTCCGTCCATAAACCCCCTTTCCCTTCCTCTCCCCCTGCCTCTAGGAGGGGGTTCCATGACTTTCCCCTGTGCTGGGTCATTGAGCCTCCACAGGACCAAAGGGCTCCCCTCCCACTGATGCCAGATAAAGCAATACTCTGCTACATATGCAGCTGGAGCCATGGGTCCCCCCCCCCCCCGTACTCTTTGGTTAGTGATTTAGTCCCTGGGAGCTTTGGGGTCTCTGGTTGGTTGATATTGTTGTTCTCCCTATGGGGTTGCAAACCCCTTCACCTCCTTCAGTCCTTGCCCTAACTCCTCCATTTGGGTCCCCATGCTCAATCCAATGTTTGGCTGTATGCATCCACATCTGTATTGGCCAGGCTCTGGCAGAGCCTCTCAGGGGACAGCTATACCAGTCTCCTGTCAGCAAGTGCTTCTTGGCAATAGTATCTAGGTACCCAATAGAAAGTCTCAGATGCCAGGAACCCAAAGGTTCCCAGGACCCAACAGGGAGGACATTAGCCGAAATACCCAACAAAGACAAGATAGAACCTGTAGAGATTATATCCAGTGAATAGGCACGACCCCTGGGTAAGGGATGGGGCCACCCACCCACCTCAAAAATAATAATCCAGAATTACTCCAGTCAAAAGGAAATTCAGGGACGAAGAGTGTAGCAGACACTGAAGGAAAGGCCGTCCAGAGACTGCCCCACCTAGGGATCCATCCCATCTGCAGACACCAAACACAGATGCTATTGCTGATACTAAAAATATTTTAATGATCTTGAGGGTAGAACTTTAACTAGCCAAAGCATTGTATACTAATTTTAAAATGTAAGTTCAAGTTTGGTAGGTTTGTGTCTTTTCAGAAACCATACTGCAATTTTGCTCATGTATATAATAACTTCAGTTCATAAGTGTAAAGTGTTATAAATTAAAATAACTTTACTTTTAAATAAATATACATTTTTACTGGAATATGTATAATATCGGTACAGATAATTCATTAAACTCACTAATAGATGAAAATTACTTTTGTGTGATAATTATGCTTTCATCTTATTATAAACAAAAAAGTTGAAGTACAAGATGGTAACATTATTAATATAAGTTAGAGAGAATGAAAATGATTTCAAGTCCAAGTTCAAATTCTAGCACAAGATAATACATTTGACTAGCTTTGTATTTTCATGCTATTTGGCAAAGATTTTGAGCACTTCCTCAATTTATCTCAGTGGAAATTTGTTTAGTGAGTTGATGAGTAGTTTTATTTATGCATCAAAATTAGATACTTAACCATAGGAAATTAAATACCTTTAGGCTCACCAAACAACACAGGAAAGCAATATACAATTATTTAAAGCATGTCATTAAAATTCCAATAGCCTGGTTGTTATGAGGGCCACCATTTTTAATACCAGTTCTGTTTCTATATTCTTGCTATTTATTGAAATGTCTTTCCTTCATTTTGATGTATTAAAGTTTGCAGTCATGGATGTGATTGACCCAGATCCCCCTTTCATGCTCAAATCATAGATCATTCCACCAAGTGTTCCTCAGAAAATAGGAAGGTCATAATATGGACTGTGTAGATCTAAGTTAGGTCCTCAGTCTTACATGACAAGTGCTTCACCAGGTAAGACATCTCACTGATGTAGCAGGACTCAAGTTTCACTGGAGTTGCTTTGACTAGTTTCTGTTCTTTATGGACAGACAGCATATTCTAGAAGAGATTATACAGCCTTTGTCAATATTTATTACTTCTCCTTTATGTGTCTTAAAAATGTTAATGAACTCATAACCTCAATTTTCATCCTTGAAAAATTATTGTTCTGGAGAAAGTTAAAAATTATAACATATTCCATGTCCTGAAAAATAACAATTTCAAGAATGAACAACTGAATTCAGAAATGAGAATTAGGAAACAGAAACAGGAAGTACCCAAAAGAGAAGGAAGAGAGCATAGTCTTCCTTCATGTGTTTTTCTGGTGATTTAGATAGTTGGGAAAATCATTCAAAGTATTTCTGAACTTATGCTGCTTAGGTTCAAATGATAACTTTGGTAATTTAATCTGAATGACTTAAATACATCTATGTAGAGCAATCAAGAAACTAACTTGTTTATGACTTAATTTCTAATCCTTAAAAAGGGGAAGAATGACTCAATTTTTAACTTATTACCTGAGATTTTACAAAAATTATACTAAATACTTCTAATATATTTCTGCTGCCTAAATAAATATACAGGTCTAGGGGCCATTTGTTATATTTAGCACTTAATCAAGGAAGGATGACAGTCAAGCCAATGGTGACACAGCTGGCCTGTCTGAGTACAAGAGGAGGAAAGAATCTTCCAGTTTCCAAAGTCATCATAGACTTCTACAACCCATTTTAGGCTCTGGAGTAGTTCTAGACTAAGACACAGGTGCCAGTCATCTATCTCACAACTTTGCATTTTATTACATTGCAGCAAAACATACCCACTTAATATCCCAATATACTTTAGGACTGATTAATCCTGGACAAAAAGGATGTACAGGAATTCAAGATACTCAGCAATTTCACCTTGCTACTAAACCCTCCTTGTGTCTGGTACTGCAAATCTACAATCTAAGATTGCCTAGGTTTCTTACCATGGCATGTCAGCTTGTAAAGTTTTGCATTATAAATGATGGCTGAAAATATTACCACCTTGACTGACAAATATCCATTTCATGATTGCTTTTTAACCAAATGAGTTTAATCTTATTGCTTTGATGATTTAAATGTGTTAACTTGATGTACTCCAAATCACGACAGGCTTGAGGCATACAAATTCCAGTCAGAATACAATCTTCCTCTGTCAAAAGTTTCCTTGTGCCTTGTTTGTCAGGGTTAGTTCCACTGCTGACACTTCCTGCATCTTTTGGAAGAGCAGATCAGTGGTGTATTGAGATACAAAAAACTCCTTGTTTAGAAATTTACCCTAGGTCGAAAGGATACACTCGACACTAATAATGTATGTTTAATTTTAATAAAAAAAATCTATGAATTTGGTATTATTAACACCGTCTTACACACTTAAAAAAATCTGAGGCTCAGCAATCAAACATAATGTGACAGAACAAAGCATCCATAATCAATCATTACATGGTGATATTACTGAGTTCTCTGAAATTTCTCTCACAGTGACAACTGTAGAACTCTCTACAATAACATCATCAGTAGGCAGATGTCTGCCTTCATCTTTGGGTTGTTTCCTTTTACACTATAGAAAGAACTAGGCCTTTGGATTGTTGGGTATTTTTTTTTATTGGTTTGTTCATTGGTTGGTTGGTTAGTTTTTCGAAATAATTCTTCGCTATTAAAATCAGAATTTTCTGGATGCAACTGCTCATTGGGTCTTACATTATCCACATGTACATCCTGACCATCTTGAGTTTCAGAGCACCCAGATGAGGAAAGAACATAGTACTTAATAGCATTGGTCTGGACAAATGTGAGCTTAATCCTGGCACCAGTACCATGGAGGGTGGAACTAGCTTGGGTCTAATTACTTAACATCTCTCCATGAGGCTATGCACGTAAAGCTCTCAACAAAGCCTGTGAAGAATTACAAGTAAGTGTCCAGGAAGCACTAAGTACAGTGGGGTTACTGTTCTGGAATTATCAACCATCATTATTATGTTCCTTCAGTGTACTCTCCTAATCCTGTCTTTTGAACCAATGTAAGCAGGAAGAAGGGCAAATAAAAGTTAGGTAAGCAACATTAAAACCCAAGAACAGAATTAGTTCTTTCTTTTCTCCAGAATTCTTATTAGAACTGCTTGTCAAGAAATGTGAACACACAGGAATGGAAGGTGGCTTGGTACTTAAAAAGTAGAAATAGAGTCACACTCCAATTCCTTCCTGTGTATTCAAGTCATTTATTACAATTAGAAAGTCCTGTGAAACCAAAGAAAAACAAATGATTAATGGACGTAAATGCAGAAGTTACTTGAAACCAGATTAATGAACAGAAGGTGAGCCAGAATTTATTAATGAAATGCAGAAACACCCCCTGTGAATTATTTCATAATGTTTACATCAGAATGATTTTAACCACAGAGCCAGAGGCACTTTGCACTTCATGGTTATTAGGCAGGACAGTCCAACATTCATTTTTAGAAATAAAGAATAAATAAATAAATATATATATATATATGTGTGTGTGTGTGTGTGTGTGTGTCTGTGTGTGTGTGTGTCTGTGTGTGTGTCTGTGTGTGAGTCTGTGTCTGTCTGTGTGTGTCTATGGGTCTGTGTGTCTGTGTCTGTGTGTGTGTGTGTGTGTCTGTGTGTGTGTCTGTGTGTGAGTCTGTGTCTGTCTGTGTGTGTCTATGGGTCTGTGTGTCTGTGTCTGTGTGTGTTTGTGTGTGTGTGTGTGTGTGTCTGTGTGTGTGTGTGTCTGTGTATGTGTGTATTACTATTGGTGAAATTCTGACTATGATTTTCAGAGCACTATAGCCTTGTTATACTTTAACCAGTGAATGGTGTGTCAAAAAGAAATCAAGCAAACAAAACCAAAAACAAAACAAAACAAAAAATGACGAATGATTTCGAGAATAAGTCAGTTGGCTCAAGCTCCCCTTATCCCAGTGTTTCTAGACATGAGGTAGATCTAGTATGTCATCTCCAGCCTCATTTGCATGTTATCTCTTGCCTCATTTCTTGTGCATCAAACAGGAATTCTAATGGTATCACTAATGCAGTTTTGTAGTTAACAAATAACTTGCATACATTATCCCATTTCATACACCAGCTGCCTCCTAGCCCACCTCCTTAGGTTGCTGTGGAGATAAATGCATTAAAAGGTATAAAAGCTTCTGTAAAGTTAGAGGCTAATAAAATGCATGCAGCAATAATGCTTTGACAATATAACTAGAAAATGCTACACAGAAGAGTCATGTTCCTGGTGCTTAATGAGAGTGTTCTTAAACCATTAACACAGACCTCCTCTGGATATTTATGAATGTTTAATTTGCTCAGAAGAATTCATCATCAAGCCAGCCAGCCCGCTAGTTTTCTGTAACACAGAGGTCAGAGCCTCCAGTGGCGAATATCACTGTTAGTTACTCTCTCCACAGCAGTCTCTGGCTCGTACCGAACAATAACAATGTGGCACTTTATTCATAGGAAGCCACAAGGTACAAAATTGCTTTGGGTTTTACCATTCCCACTGGTATAGTAAATGGTTACTCCTTGCCAACCATTCATAAAACACTATGCCACACACATCTAGGACTTATTTTGAGATTAACTATGATGTATGCAGTCATTATAACAGCTCGTTGCTTTCCGATTCTCACTTTTCTCTCTAGGCTCATGATTTAAAAATATTTACATAATGAAAAGCATATAATTTTGAGCCGTTTCCTTTAAAACATGCAGTTTGAGAAATCCTAGACTCAGAAAGGAATCAGTCAACTTTGTTTTATTTTAACAACTTGTAAGTCTAAAAACCATTCTTTTTTTTTTTACTATACGTGGCATCAGGCTTAAGCAAGCCATGTCACTTGAGGCAGGTAACTAATGCATTACAGATTTGCTTTCTATTATTGCCATTTTTGATATTTTAAAATTGCTTTGTATTTATACATATATGATATATATATTACATATGTATGTGTACATGTGTGAATATGTTTGTTAGTATATACAAGTACATCCTTGTTTGTAAATGTGCCTGCATGTATGCACATGTGTATGCATTATGTTTTTGTAGAGGACATAAGACAACCTTGCTACCCCTTATACTGGAAGTATCCTACCTCCGTGCTAATCCCTCATTCTTTCTTATAAATCAACCCAATAAAAGCATTACCACATCAATTGGAGCTTGATAGAATCCTGGTTTTGTTTTATCATTGTTCCCCGTGCCTGGTGCAGTGGTCTCTTCCTCTGTCCTGAAAATGGAAAAGGCAAAAGGACCCAAGCACTAACTTTTGAAAACATCTTGAGAGAATACAAAGCCAAACTGCTGAAGGAGTGGCAGCACTCCCATTTTTATTACAGTATGATTCCTGGGAGCCAGGGCGCTTAAACAACATAAATAAGCATAGATTAATGACATAAACAAATGTGATATGTATAAGAAATATAATACTGCTCAGCTCTAACATATCCACAACTGCTGCCATCATATGGATGAGTTTAGTGAATACACCTGTACACGAAATCTAAAATAGTCAGACTCATAGAAAGAGTGAAGAACTCTGCTTCATGGAGGGTAGATATAGAAGCTAGACTAGGGGACACGTATAGTTGGTCCAAAGACAAAAAAAGGTAGACAAGAAGAATAAATATAACATGTTTTTAACAGTAAAGCATTATATATTTAAAAATCCTATACAGGTGATTTTAAGTGTCCTAATAATAAAAAATAATAAATCCAGTAAATTAGCCTGAACTGTTCATTCAACATGTGTAGTTATATCAATACGTCCATGGTAGCACCTAGATGTATATACATATTTGTCAATGAAAATCAAATAAAATGCTTATATTCCATTTCAATTATACAGGACAGGTTAGATCCTAAATCCATAAAGAAAAGATGAGCTTTATGGAGGAAGAGATTTCTCTATTCACCAAGAAGAGAATGGACAAAGGGGGCTGCAGTTTGTATGCAGGACCAGTTTGGATGGAAGGAACAGGAAAGGTGTGTGTGGTTTGTTTGCTTGTTTATCAAAAAGCTTCTCTGTTCCATGCACTGGGTATGAGAGTTGAGGTGAAGCAGCAGAGTTGTTGAATACAACAAATGTTTGCAGGTGCTTGTGCATGGCAAGAGACGAACTTGATGAGTAAATCACTCCACTCAAGTTGAGATCATAAAGTTTATAAGGCTGGCCTGGAAAATTATGTGATTCAACTAGAATTTATCAGACTTATTTGGGTGAGGAAAACCTACTAAGTAATAATTATCATGGGATATGATTTTCTAGATGGGGTGTGATAGAAAGACAAAGAGGCAAGATGCTAAAGATGAAAATAGATCCAGCCTTTAAGAAGGACATTGGCACTTATTTTTCTTGTAGGGGAGAATGAGAAATGTTCTGGATGTAGTTGGGGCTAACACGCTAGTTCTTTACCAACCAGTCTTCTTACATCAGTTTATCCGCGAGCAACAACAAATCTGTTTGTCATAACAGCATTTTCATTTTTCAAAAGTTGGAGGTCTTAGAAAGGATAGACTGGATACCAAATGCGATGCAGTTAGGACTCAGTGGAGCCAGGACTCAACCAAGATGAATATTTGAGATTAGGCAACCCAAAGGGCAGATAGAATTAATGAGTCTCAGTGAAAATCATGACTAAAGAAATGATTTCCCTGTAAAAGATTATCCTCATGGAATATGCATGTATATTTGAAAATGCAAAGAATTCAAATGACAAAAATGCATTTGTCAAGGTTAAAGACATTATTAATTCCAAATGAGATATTGTCAGACAGTAATATTTAACAGCTGTGAAAACCCTTAGTGAATCCAAAGAAGTTTTATAATTGTTATCTCAATAATCAAAACAATTGTATGAAGTAGATATTTGTCATTTGTATTTTCTTAGTTCCAAGAGTTGGGGAATTAACAGAGCTTACTAACAAGTGGGCTTTATGCTTTGGTTTTCTTTTCTGAAATCCCTTGGAAACTCAAAGTGGTGACAAATATATTTATAGCAACTTTACATTTTATATATGAATAACACCCTGAAAAGTTAGACCCAATGTTAATATTGCTGCTTTCACTATTTGATTATTAATATTATCATGTTCAATATTGAAATTGTTTTTTTCTTTACTCTTTGAGAAAAAGAAAAGGCCTGCTTCTGTCATATAAAATGTTTGGGCTGACATAAAAATATAGTCCAACATCTCTCTCATGAGGGAATTTGGCTAGCTGACACAAGCTTGCTGATTCCCTTTGCTCTCTGGACACCACCATTGTCTTTTTAATGATCAAATTTAGCAGTGCTTGTCTATGGGAAAGGATGTAAGAAGAGTATAAAATGTAAAGTGGGAAAGAAAGAATTATAGATAGCCAAGAGAACAGGGACATGTGTTACTCTTTCGACGAGAGGCCTGGACTTTAGCAAAGTAGCTCATCAACAAGTTACTGTACTCGGTTTCATACCTTATTGAGATATTTTCACATGTACAACTTCTCAAAGTTGCTGAACGGGATTAAAGAGGTAATTAAAATTAGTTTAGTTTTGATTAATTGAATTTTTATAGTATCATTTCTATCCAAGAAAAATCTCAGTGTTGTGGTTTTTAAATAGAAATTTTTGGAGCTTTTGAAGAAATAAAGTTGATATATCTGAAAATATTTTATAATAAATATTTCACTTCATGGCGCTAACAAACAAATGAGAAACCAAAATTGTGCCAAAAGATAATGGTAAAAATGTGATACATTATGAAGCAGAAATGATAGTTGTCAGAAAATTGGTTCCAGCTCCTTGTTTTTCATCTCCATAATTTTAGAGTAAGAATGCAGTCTGGATTTAAAAGAGAAGTGCTTTGGGCTTCTATGTACCAAAGTCTTCATTTATTAGTAGTTGATTAGAAGTAAAATAAGTATTAAGGAGAAAATGAAGTGGAAACGTAAGGGCTCTTTGGAAAGTCAGTTGGATGATGTTTTACTGGGGCAAATACATGAAGGAACATTTTGCTGAAGCAGACACCAGAGAGAGGATGTTATGCTAAAGCAAGCCTGTGAAAGGAAACATGATACAGGATTGATTCTTTGCCAACATGAATATATTGGTCTGCCTTACATTGCGTAGTTGAGCTACATTTGTCAGGACTCCATAAAGAGAAGAAAAAAAAAAAAAAAAAAAAAACTTCTGGTGATGTGTTGCAATTTCCTTCTGCTTCCTCAGACTCAGGCTGATTGGCAGAGTGATGTCAGCTGAAACAGACACATGTTCTAAAGCAAGACACAAGTGGAGCAAAGACCCGTGGAGGACACATGATATTTGGAGAGTATAAATAGGACTCAAGGGACCATGATGGGGGCTGATCTTGGCTTGCTTATAGAGCTAGCTCTGGGTCTCATGTCGCCGATCTTCCCTTTCCTGAGAGAGGCACAGCCAAGAACTTTTCCTGGAATTCCTCCTGGTCCATCCTGGTAACTCATGCCAAGGCTGAGGCCTGGTTGTCTCTGCTAGGTAATGCCACTGCTGCTGATTCATGTGTGCTATCCTGACTCTATCAAGCTGGACTGCTGGTGTATCTGTGAAGCATTTGTGAATGGATCAAGCTGCTGCTGCCTGCTAACCTGTGAACTGAACTGCGGATTTCCAAACAACATAGACAGGAGTTGCTCCAAAGAACCTTTCTGACCAGGTCCACTTCCCCTGTATCCTTTCTTCCCACTAACTCTGGTGGGTGGTGGGCTACAAAGGGGTGGTATAAAGAGTTTAAGAACCATCATTAAAAATAAGATTTATAAAAATCAAAGTCACAGAAGAATGCTAAGAGTAAGGAAGAAGGAAGAAGTGGGAAACTTCTCTATTTTTCCTTGCTGAATTTTTTTATTTGACTATTTAATAGAAGTCTTCATTTTCTCTCTTTCTTTTCTTATTATTGAAAACAGAGTCTTCTCTCATGCAATTCATTCTGACCACAGTTTCCTCTCCCTCCACTCCTTTCGACTTCCCTCTTACTTCCATCTTCTCCAGACCTGTGCCAGTTTCATCAGTCTCCCAGGGCACTCCCTTCTTCCACCCACTCCCACCTAATCCCTCCTGTTCCTGTCCCCACCTGGTCCCAGTCAACCTGCAAAATCTTTTCTATTCTCCTTCCTAGGGAGATCTATGCATCCCACACTAGAGCCCTCCTCTCTAACATCTCTGGGTCTTTATATTGTAGCTTGATTATCATTTAGTTTACAGCTAATATTTACTTATAAGTGAATACATACTATATTTGTCTTTCTGGTCTGGGTAATTTTCAGGATAATTTTTTTCCAGGCCCATTTGCCTGAAAATTTCATGATGCCATTTTCTTTATCCATTTGTTGAGGGAAATCTAGGTTGTTTCTACTTTCTGGCTATTATGAATAAAGAAATAATGAACATAGTTGAGTAAATGCCCTTGTGATATGGTAGAGCATCCTTTGAGTAAAATCTAAGAGTGACATTGCTGGGTCTTAAGGGGGATCAATTCCCAATTTTCCGAAGAAGCACAATATTGATTTCCATATTGGCTTTACAATTTTGCACACCCACCACCAATGGCTAAGTATTTCCCTTATTCTACATCCCTGCCATGTGAGCTGTCACTTGTATTACTGTCCTTTGTCATTCTGACAGGCGTAAGATGGTATCTCACAGTATTATTTATTTACTTTTCCATGATATCTAATGATGCTGAACATTAAGTGTTTCTCAGCCATTTGAGATTCCTCTTTTGAGAATTATCTGTTTAGATATTTGCTCCATTTTTAACTTGGATTATTTGGTTTATTTATATCTTATTTCTTGATTTCTTTATATATTTTGGATAATAGTCCTCTACTGGATATAGAGTTAGCAAAAATCTTTTCCTTTTCTGTAGGCTATTGCTATCTTTGATTAATGGTGTCCACTGCCTTACAGAAAATTTTCAGTTTCATGAGGTCCCACTTAATAATTATTGGTCTTAGTTCCAGTGTTAATGGTATTCTTTTCAGAAAGTTGTTTCCTGTGCCATAGCATTCAAGGCTATTACCCACTTTTTATTCTATGAGGTTCAGTGTATCTGGTTTTATATTGAGAGGTCTTTGATCAAGTCTTATTTTCACAAATGGAAAAATGTCATATAATTTACAGGCGACTCTAATCAAAGTAAAGTTAGATGGCATCTCTACAATTTTATCTGTCATCTAGAAATTGTAGTCATACTCAAAATGTAAAGTACATTTTCAGTGTCTGTTTAACCGTGTGTGCTATGTGATAGCAGCTCTCAGGAGAGGGTGAGCACTATACACCAGCAGTGCTATCTACTGAAGACAACCGTGTCCTTTTACAGACAGATACAAAAATCTGTGTCATTGAAGTGAGAATCAAGTTCCATAAGTGTCTTTTCATTTTTCATATCTATTTAAAATGAAATATTTTTATAAACATTTTTTGATCATATTCTTTCCCCTTCTTCAACTCCTCCCAGATCCTCTCAACCTTCCTATCTCCCTACTTCCCTATATTTTCTCTCTGTGTCTCTTTCTCTGTCTCTGTCTTTCTCTCTCTATCTCAAAAAAAAAGAAAAAAATGGGAAAAACAACAAACAAAAAAGCAATTAGAAAAACAAACAAACAAAAAAGTATGGGTCTATTCTGCCCTGTAGTATAGTTGATACACCCAATGACACTCCACTGAAAAACATTGAATTTTTTCTTTCCAAGAAATTATCAATTGCAAATATCTCCTTGGCTAGGGGTCAAACTTTATGATCATTTTCCCCTTAGCAGTATAGAGACATTCTCTGGTTTGAACTTGGGCAAATCTTACTAGTGCTATCACTGTCTCTGAGTTCACACGTGCATCCATCTTGTGTCTCAAAGTTGCTGTTTCTTTTGTGTCTTCCATTCCCTCTAGCTTTTACAATATTTTAATTTCTTTTTCCTCATAGATGCCTGAGCCTTGAAAAGAGGGGCTTGATAAAGACATCCTGTTAGAGGGTGAGTACCCTATACTTGACCTCTGCACATTGTTCAGTCGTGACTCTCTGTGCTAATTCCATGTTCTGTAAGAACAAATTATCTGATGAAGGTTGAGTGTTGTTCAGATCTCTGAGTGTAGCATCATCTCATTAGTAGTCAATTTATTGCTGTGTTCCATTAGCAGAATGACAGGATTATATTTTCTCCCAAAGCCCACAACCTGTTCTCATATTTGGTCTCTTTTGCAGAATCAGGTATAGCTTCTATTGTATGGAGTGGACCATAAATCCAATAGAAAAGTGGTGTGGAAGGGTTACCCCCATATCATTAGTGCCATTCTTGCACTAATATATCTTGAAGACAAGTTGCTGCTATGAGTTGTCAGCTTTATAACTCAATGATATTGCATAAAACAAGGCAAATTTATCACTGGAATGCCATGATGCTACACAGCTACAGATGCCTAATTTTCAGCAAATAATCCAAACATACACCCTGGAGGAAAACATAGCATCTTGTACACATGGGACTGATCAAACTTGACAACTGCATGGAGAAGAACAAAAACAGATACATATTTAACAGTCTGAACAATACTTGCTACAATTAGATCAAGGACTTCAACATAAGAGCAGATAACATGAGTATAATAGAAGATAAAGTGGGGGAAAGGGTTCCATTTATTGGCACAGAAAAAGACTGTCTTAACAGGCCACTGATAGCATAGATATTAAGACCAACAATTGATAATTAATACATGGACCTCATGAAGCTAAAAATGCTCTATATGGCATTGTCCAGTGAATACCACAAGGGAGAATCAGTTCTATTTATATCCCTCTAACTTTTTTTCAATTATTTCATCTCAGTAAAGGTTTAGTAAATACTACTGTCAATATTACACCATAATGAAGAGAACTTTTAGTTTTCCATATATTCATTTACAGGATGATTCAACTTTTAAATAATATTTGTTTTCTAAATTAGACATCAAGATCCGTATTTCTATTTATTTGTTTGTTTACTTATTTATTCACTTTACTTCTTGATCGATGACACTTCTCCCAGTACCCTCTCCCATAGTCCTTTCCCCTATACCCCATCCCCTTCTCTGAGAGAGTGGAGGCCTCCCCCTTTGAGTATCCCCCGACCCTGACACATCAAGTCTGTGTAGGGCTAGGCATTTCGTCTCTCATTGAGGTCAGACAAGACAGCTGAGTTAGGGGAATGGATTCCACAGACAGGCAAACAGCTTTGGGGATAGCTCCCATTCCCTCTGTTCAGGACTGACCCACATAAAGACTGAGCTGAACATCTGCTACATGGGAGGTTGGTGGGGGTACCTAGGTCCAGCCCCTGTACGCTCTTTGGTTAGTGGTTCAGTCTTTGAGAACTTCCAAGGGTCTAGGTTAGTTCACCCTGTTGGGTCTTCCTGTAGAGTTCCTATCCCCTTGGGGATCCTCAATCCTCCCCCCAACTCTTCTATAAGAGTCCCCAAGCTCCATAAAATGTTTGGCTATGTGTCTCTGCATCTATCTATGTTAGCTGCTGGGTGGATTCTCAAATGACAACTATGCTAAGCTCCTATCTGCAACCACAACAGAGTATCAAATGTCAGAGATTGGTGTTTGCCCATGAGATGAGTCTCTTGTTGTGTCAATTACTGCTTGACCTTTCCCTCAGTCTCTGCTTCATCCTACATCCCTGAAATTCTTGTAGGCAAGATAAGCTTGGGTCAAAAATTTTATGGGTAGGTTGGTGTCCCTATCATTCCTCTGGGGTTCCTGCTTGGCTACAGGAGGTAGCCTCTTCAGTTTCCATATCCCTATTGTTGTGAGTCGCAGCTAAGGTCACCCCCATTGATTCTTAGGAGCTTCCTTATCCCAGGTGCTGGCGCATACTTGAGGTGCCCCCACCTTTCCAACTCCTCCAGTTTCAGATTTTCATTCATTCTCATGTCCATCTGGCCATCTCCCTGGTCTCCCCCCACACCTGATTCTGAAACTTCCCCATTTTCTTCCCAGTCCTCTTTCCTACCCAGTTCCCTCCCTCCATCTACCTTCTACAATTATTATATTTCCCTTTATAAGTGAGAGTCAAGCATCCCTGCGTGGGCCTTCTTGTTTAGCTTCTTTGGGTCTGTGGAGTGTAGCATAGGTATCCTATATTTTATGGATACTATTCTCTTATAAGTGAGAACATACCATGCATGTCCTTTTGAGTCTGCATTACCTCACTCAGGAAGATATTCTCATGTTCCACCCGTTTGCCTGCAAAATTGTGGTCTGTGTTTTTAGTAGCTGAATATTATTCCACTGTGTAGATGTACCACATTTTCTTAATCAATTATTCATTTGAGGGATATTTAGGTTGTTTCCAGTTTCTGGTTCTTACAAATAAAGCTGCTATGAACATCGTTGAGCAAGTGTCCCTGAGGTACAGTGGGGCATCTTTTGGGTATATGCCCAGGAGTGATATAGTTGGCTCTTGAGGTAGAACTATTCTCGTTTTTCTGAGAAATCTCTAAATTGATTTCCAAAGTTCTTGTACAAGTTTGCACTCCCACCAGCAATGGAGGAGTGTTCCCCTTGCTCCACATCTTTGCCAGCATTACTATCATATGAGTTTTTGATCTTAGCCATTCTGATGGGTGTAAGATGGAATCTCAGTCGTTTTGATTTGCATTTCCTTGATTACTAAGGACTTTGAACATTTCTTTAAGTGCTTCACAGCCATTAAAAATCCTCTGTTGAAAAATCTCTATTATATCTGCACCCCAATTTTGAATTGGGTTATTTAGGTTGTTGGTATCTAACTTCTTGAGTTCTTTATACATAACTCTGAAATATTAGTATGTGCCAGTTTCTTAAAGATAAGTACTTAAATTTTTTGTTTAAAACGCAGTGAAATTAGGGTTGAAGGGATGTGCCAGAAGCTATGGGTACTTTCTTCTCTTACAGAGGACTTGAGTACAGTTCCATTAAGGCACAAATAACTGGAAAGTCTAAATGATGGGCACTGTAGAGAAGACACTCAATGTCCAAAGTATTATACCCACAAATAAGGGAGATTCACCAGGAAATTGGGTGCAGTAAAATGAAATATATAATTGCAGATAAGAGCACAAGTAAAAGCAGAAAAGTAGACACCCAAATTAACAATGCAGTTTAGAACTAAACGTAAAAGGATCTTACAAAACAACTAATAGAAGAAAAATATAAAGCTAAAGCATGCCAGAAATAAAGACAGAACTGGGAAGACTATACACTTTACCAAAATCAAAGAAAAAAACTAACAAAGAAAGACAAGAAAAATATCTCAGAAAAACAAAACTAAATAGTAAATGTGAAAACCATAGTATAGTGTCCCGTGCATTCAAGAAGAATCTTAAAAATAAAAACATTAAACCAGTAGAGTAGATCAAATACTTAAACAACTCTAAAAATATTTTAAAACACCAATTTTATTTAATGGAAAGTGTATTCTTTTTAAAGTGAGACGGGGATATATATAGTAAACATAATACAGTACCCATAAGACAAAAAGCAAAGAAAATTATTTTAATCTAACTTAGCTTTTGGGAGGGGAAGGATTTATTGAATTGTTATACATTTGAACCACAAAGTGAAAAAGATGAACCCACTTTAACTTTACCTCAGTCCTCTCTGTAGCATCTCACTGTGAGTGGGCATGCACTACTCGCTTCTCCTTTATCCCTTAATACGTTCATGAGATTCCACGTTGGTTGTGGTTTTGCCTATTATAAGTAATACCAGGCTTCTAATTTCACTTCACTTTACTTCATGGACCATATATCAGGGACTGGGTTTGGTGAATGCTATGATACTTCTATCTTAAATATCATTATAATTTATTTCCATATCTATAGTGTATCAGGGTCTCCATCTGCAATATTTCTTTCTGTGATAATATAAACTCTTACAGGTTTAAGATGATGTTGCATTGGTGAGAGTAACACTGACTATTTTATATACCAATTGTGTGTTTAGATATCTTCTTTGGAGAAAAGTCTTCTTGGGCACTATTATATTTTTATAATATAAAGAGACAAAGCCTCCTGTCAGATGCAAATTTTTTCTTCCATTCCATGGGTTGTCTTTCTCTCTGCTTCTTATTTCCTTTGCTCTGTAGAAGCTACTTGACTAGTTTTGCTTTTGTTGTGTGTGTGCTTGTCTATCACAGTAGCACAGCATTGCCCAGATTAGAACTATGAAGCTTTACCCCTGTTTATCTGAGTGCTATACACATTCAGGACAATGCCTTAGACTTTAGTTCGTTTTTAGTATATATTTTTCAAGGTTAGATAAGATTCTTTACCTGCATATAGAAAATCTTAGCAGCACCATGGTTTGTTGTTACACCCCTTCATCCATTGTGTACTTTTGCAAACATTGTCAGAGTTCAGTTTTCCATATGTATATATATTTATCTGTGCTTTCGATTCAGTTTCACTGGTCTACTTTGTGTATATGATTATTTAGAAGACTGGAGACAGTTACACAAAGACAAGAGCAAGGAAAAATCCTCTATCTGCATTACTACTTTTATATTTTGTGTTTCTAACTCTACCTGATGAAGTGGGCAGAGAATTAAGAAAAGGAGAAAAATAACTCTGTTTATTTATCAAGTCACAAGATATATAACACATTATAAATCACCAAAGGGAAAAAATAACTGTGCAATGAAATTGCTAAATAACATGGGAACAGACCCCAACTGGACATCACCAAATGAAGCTTTCAGTTCAGTGAATTAGTTACATATAATTATTAGACAACAAAGTCCAATAGAAACTCCCAAGCAACCTAGGCTATTGCCAAGACTATAGGTTTTTCTCTATAAACTTATAGCAAGGCCCACTATCTAAAGATAACACCCCCACAAGTCCTTGAGCAACAAACAATTGGGAGGGTGCCTACCTAGAGTCTTTATCCCTACTGCCTAATATTCATGATACTAGAAAGTACTCTATATACTACCCAAAGAGAAAGGTAAATATCAATTCAGCTATAAGTCCTTCAATGTACAGTGGCGATATGTGTGCAATATATGCTGGTGCAATCATGGTTATAACCAACCAAAGTTTAATTAATTTTAAGGCTCACTCCATGAGATAGAACCCATACCCGACACAGTTTGGGTGTCCAAGAACCTGAGAATAGATAGGTCAGAGATCAAGGGGAAAACTACAGACTACCATAAAGTAACTTAGTCACAAAATGACTCTTAACTGTATTGTGTTATACACATAAATCAGTATCTTACTCAGTCATCATCAGAGAACCTTCCTCCTGCAGCAGATGAAAACAAATATGGAGACCCAAAACCAGACAATGTACAGAGAGTGAGAGACCTTGAAACGTTCAGTCCTAAGGGCTCAGGGAATACCACAGAACAGGAGAATGAGTGTTAATGTGTAAGAAAGTTTAAGAGCCAGAGGAGATGAAAAGACATCAAGGAAACAAGACATTCTGATCAGCAGTATTGATACACATATGAACTTACAGAGATTTGGGTGGCATGCACAGGGCCTGCAATAGGTTTGTACCAGATGGGGTCCTAGAGCTGAGAGGAAAAGTAGATACAGAGCTCCTGTCCCTCACAGCTGAAGCTATCTTTAATTGATAACCACTTGCAAATGAAAAGTTAGTTTTCTTCATAGGAGTCTCAGTAGAGAAACAAACTACTATTAAGAGTAGGCTGCCTGCCTGGCTGTAGATGACCATCACAAGATGAACTCAATGGCATCTTTAGAGGTTCTTTGTTTCTGTTATGCCAGAGTTTTGATGTTGTTTGGTTGGTTGGTTGGTTGGGTTTCTTGATCTTACAGGTCTTTTTCATATATACTGTGGCTTCAAGTTTTGTATTTTTATGGGATTCCTGTATATGCCAGTGTGTGTGTGTGTGTGTGTGTGTGTGTGTGTGTGTGTGCATTTATATGTGTTTCTTCAGATATTTCTTTGGTTCTTTTGCTTCTGTTTGCTTGTTCTCTCCTATTCTGCTTTGTTTGTTTTTCATTTATATTATTATATTTTATCATTGTTTTTTAAATACTAGTCTTTTTTTTCTGAAGAGACAGAGAAATGGTGTGGATCTGGATGGAAGGGGGAGAGAACATTATCAGAATACAGTGCATAAAAATCTTTCTAATAAAAGAAAAAAGTCAGTCAGGTTTCATCAGATAGTGTAATTGGTAAAGAGCTTGCTGGACATGTACATCAAAACATTCTTGCTATAAAAAAATGATATGAGAAGCAATGGAGAAAGATATTCCACCATAAAAACCAGCCTCCAGAAATATCCCCACATGAGAGTGCAATCACACATTCATGTGTGCACATGCATGCATCATGTGCACAAGCACACACTTGCACACACTTGTGATTGCATGTGCACACACACATACACATGCACACACACACACACACGCACGCATCAATAAAAGAGTTAAAATTGAAAAGCACTCTGAAGTACAGCTGTTACTGTTGACTTTCAGTTTATGCTGACATCAATAAATGTTCTCCTCTGCTTAGGTTATCTGTATTCTCTGTTGTGTTTATGTATAAAATTTCCATGTGTTTCTATAAGATTGTCTTACCATATATAAGCAATTCTAGATTTTATATGAGGAAAGATCCACTTTGTAAATTGACTCCCTGCCTCTATGAAGCTTCTCCCTCCATATGCTTCAACCCTGGGACGAGAGTCATCTTGCGCCAGAACTAATTTGATCATATCTTTTTGTAACTGAAGCATCAACCAGAGGTTCATTTGGTATGGCACATGACTTCAAACTGCAGGCTGTTTTGTGGGTCTCGCCTAACTGATCATCATCTCCTTAGCTCAGTCTACCTGCCATCCCTTGCTCATCAATAGGTCTACTTTGTCCCCAGGGTACCAGCCTCTGAACTCTGTCCTCCCACCTATGACAACATAGATTCTTATCTGTCAAGCTTTCCTCTCTCCTCATCCATTTCTCTTCCTTCAGAGAGAAAGCCTTAACCCAACATTGTCTTATTGTCAAATGCACTAAAACAAAATAAAACAAAACTCATTATATTTTAAATTGTTACTTAATGTCCCCTATACTCTCATCAGCATAATTTTTCACTTAATTTAACTCTAATTCTAACTTCTCTTTAGATCATTATGTACTATTGCTTTCAAGCAGAACCTTCTCTGGTGCCAAAAATTAATTCTGATGTGTACCTCACCAGTACCATGTCTCCAAGGGCCAAAGAGACTTAGCACATCCTCATATGATCTACTCTGGAGACTTAAGAGGCTCATCCAGGCATTAATTAGCTGAGGGAATTCAGCTCTTTTCTTGTTCTTCTGGGAAAGACTCCCTAATAATCATGAATTCATTTGTACATCAAAGGCTCTATTAAAACACATTATACAATTAATAAACAATGTATTTACATGTGAATAGGAACACGATGACCCAGAAGACAAGAACAGAATGAATTTTTTAAAGAAGGTCACTTAGTCCATGCCAAAATAATATGACTTAAATCCATGAGTCAGAGGCGGCATAGCAGACTGAAAGCACAGTTTCTTGGCCAGGCTAAGTTTCTATCACACTTTCAACAGACACTTCTAATATTATGCACTCAGAAATAGTACATTTTCCAAATGTTTTCCAAGACACACATGCTTTGACATCAAACACACTTTTTAACAGCTTTCCCTGAGAAGAGTATTGTTCTTATCATAGACATCTAACATCTTATTTCTATGGCTTTGTCTTTTCTGTGCGACAGAATTTGCAAAGAAGGAACAAAAACAAAAGAAAAACATCTTTAATTAAAGATAGAATCAAGAATAGAACATTAAACCATTAGTAAAACAATATAGCTCTGATAGTGTTAAAGCATAAAGATCAGTCATTGAGCTGAACAAAGAAATCCAGATAGAAAAATCTCATGTGAATCTGAAAATTTCATTTCTCTAACGATAAGGATTGAAATAAATAATTTTCAGATCTAAAGTTTTAGGTTAAAAGAGTTACAGGTTGATATAAATAGGAAAAGACTCTGTATTTTAAGGGATTTTTCTTCTCTGCCGTGGCAAAGGCAAAAAGACTGTATTCTCTTTATGTATGAAAATTATATAAGGTTCTCTCCTATTTTTAGCTTGAATATTCAATGTGGCCAGATTGCTATTCATAGTTATCAATAGTATAATCCATTCCAACTAATTAGATATTTTTAAAATGCAAATGTTTTTAAATAACAAGATCACAAAAAATTCTTCAGGGACAAATATAAATACAAGTACTGTATTCCTTTGTAAATTTCAATAAACATTTGCCAAGGGTCTTGAATAAAAACAATTGGTCAAGGTAGTATCAAACTGAAACACTTTGTACACAGACATCTGCTGGCTTGTTCCTGAGGAATCATGGACATACACAAGGGTGTTTGTAAGCAAATATTCCCATAGTCCACCTAAAGTTCATCGTCATCCATCAATCTGAAATTATTATCCACCAGATTCACATACATTGCCATTTCTCTCCATAAGTGTTCACTAACTCACCTTTGAAAGTATTCCTATATCAAGTTTCTTCTAAGTAAGGGAACAATTTATTATAAATGTATATAAATGAAGGATACTTTAAGTAATGCTTGAAATTATACAAATATATATATAACCTGTTAAAGAGTAAAATGAAATGCACAAATCTCTGTAAAGTAAAATTACAAAGATTAAGAAATTGAATCTGTATTTCTATGGTTTAAATCAGTTTACTGGGATCATTTTAAAATGCAAAATTGCCATTTTACATGACAAACTGCATTCTACTAGATGGGGACTGTCTTCCTAGGAGAGGTAGGGTTACCTTTGGTGCTGTAGTGAAGCACATGCTCTCTGGAGGATCTTGGGCATGAGAAAATAAAGGAGGTGGTTTTATTGCTATTGCTATATGTATCTGTGTATATATGTATGTGTGTGTGGGTACAAGTGTGTCACAGCATGTAGGCTGAGGTCAGTGACAACTTGTTAGAGTTAGTCTTCTTCTTCCACCATGCATGATCACGTGGAGCATGCTGGGAAGTGCTGGGATCACACTCAGCTCATCAGGCACAGCAGCAAATGCCTTCACCTGTTGAGCCATCTTGCTAGCTGAAGATGGTTTTTCTGTTATTAATCACTAAAGTTTATTTTTCTATACCTTATTCAGCTATATATGAGAATCAGTTTTGAAAAGTCCCTATTAACAAAATATAGAATGGTGTCTAATTCAAAGCATGTTTATAGAAATGTATGAGTTTTGTGATACACCTGAAATTCCCAGCTCAACAGAGCCTCTGCTCATTGTTATCTTTCTCCATATGCTGCTACTCCACTGTCCTGTTAGCAATGAGTAAACAGATGTTTGCACTCTATTTTGTCTCAAGTGCAGGAGACACATAAAGCCTGAAATGAGAATGCTCAGGACTCTACCATAGTAGCTGTATGTAAATAGATAGATAGATAAATAGATAGATAGATAGACAGACAGATAGACAAACAGAAAATGGATACACTCAAGTATAATGTGATACTTGGTAATGAATAAAACAAAGATAAAATATATCATATATATTTATGAAATATACATAGTGTTATCCTTTAGGTGCCCAGACGAAATACATTTAAATGTTTTGTCATCTGTTTTACTTTGAATGTTAAATGTACTTCCTATCTTGTAAGTTTGATAGCATGTACCTTTCTGGTGGACCTGATCTCGGAGTCTGTGAAGACATTAGGGCACAGTTAGAAGACACAGAACATAAGGACTGCATTTTAGAACTATAAGTTGACATTGATAATAAAAGTCCTAATGAAAATAATTCATAGTAGGACTATGTCATCATTTCTATCAAAGGACAATGTATCACTTTTAAATTTTACTACAAAGTACAAGTGTATTTAGATTCTGATTGATGTTCCAGATTCTACCATAAACCCAGCAACTCAAATGGAAGACATGTAAAATGAAACATTTCTCTTTTGTAATGAGATTTTTATTCAGCCAAAGCTAATCACATCTGTTTCCCAGATGTTCCATTTGTAATAAACCTGTTTCTTTTCATGTCTTAACAAGCCATTTTATACTGAGTATATCTCACAGCCTGCAACTTATACTCAATTTTATAATTTTATAATTCTTTATACTAAGTATCCTTAAAGCAACTGCTGTCTTTGATCTTGATTTCCCAAGTGGTCTATTTGTTATCAATTCTCTCTTTTTTTTTGATATTTTATTTACATTTCAAATGTTTCCATCTTTCCAGGTCTCCCCTTTGGAACCTCCTATTCCCTCCCCCCTCCCCCTGCCTCTATGAGGGTATTCCCCTATCTAGCAACCCACCCACTCTCGTCTTCTCTCCTTGGCATTTCCCTATACTGGGGCATCTAACACCCTCAGGCCCAAGGGCATCTTCTTCCCTTGATGGCTAACAAGGCCCTCCTCTGCCACATATGTGGCCAGCACCATGGGCCCCTCCAAGTATATTCTTTGGTTGGTGATTCAGTCTCCGGGAGCATTGGGGGGGTCAGGCCAGTTGACACTGTTGCTCCCTCCATGGGGCTGCAAACTCCCTCAGCTCCTTCAGTCCCTTCTCTGTCTCCTCCTTCTGGGACCTCACACTCTGCCCAACAGTTGCTGTGAAGTGAATCTTGGGTATTCCAAACTTTTGGGCTAATATCCACTTATCAGTGAGTACATACCATGTTCGTTCTATTGTTACTGAGTTACCTCACTCAGGACAATATTTTCAAGTTCCATCCATTTGCCTGTGAATTTCATGAAGTCATTGTTTTTAATAGCTGAGTAGTATTCCATTGTGTAAATGTACCACATTTTCTGTATCCATTCCTCTGTTGAGGGACATCTGGGTCGTTTCCAGTTTCTGACTATTATAAATATGGCTGCTATGAACATAATGGAGCATGTGTCTTTATTACATGTTGGAGCATCTTCTGGGTATATGCCCAGGAGTGGTATAGCTGGGTCCTTAGGTAGTATTATGTTCATTTTTCTGAGCGTCTGCCAAACTGATTTCCAGAGTGGTTATACTGGCTTGCAATCTCACCAGCAAAGTAGTGTTCTTTCTCTACATCCTCGCCAGCATCTGCTGTCACCTGAGTTTTTGATCTTAGCCATTCTGACTGGTGTGAGGTGAAATCTCAGGGTTGTTTTGATTTGCATTTCCCTGATGACTAAGGATGTTGAACATTTCTTTAGGTGCTTCTCAGTCCTACGAGTTTTCTCAGTGGAGAGTTATCAATTCTCTTAACACAATTGTATAATGGCCAAGTTTTCTGGACATTTCTTTGGACTCCACCCATTTATAGGATCAGCTTTCCTGATAATCAGCCTCACATATGATGTTAATTTTCACAACTGTAAAAGAAGATAATGCATTTGAACATTTAATTTATTTGAGCTTTGTAATTTCCTCAAATTCTAATCTTTACATAGTTTTCTGACCTTTATACAAAGCTTCCAAAAATCTATGGCCTCCATCTCCTGAACTCTTATCATCCCCTGTGTGGCGCCCATCGGCTATCCTATCTGCTGGACACCAGGAACTCTGCCTGCTGGAATTTAGGCTGAATGTGCTGCTTCTCCAGTAATAAGTTCTGAAGGCTGTCTAATATCAGATTGTTTTTTCAGTCAGCTAACTTTAAATATCTTGAAAAAAAACTTTTCCTTTTATCTCCATCCACTTAGTCCTAAATTTTGTTTGGTTCCAGTCACTCAATAGCCCCTGTCCTTTCAAACACAGAGCTGATCCATTGACTTAATAATGAAAATCAGCCTAGTTGTTTCATAACTCCACCTCACCCCCTCTTAAGCAAGCACTAACTACTACTATATTAAGCTTCTCAAAACACAAAATCAAGGGCATTAGGCTGTTCCTCCTATTATACACAAACATAAAAAATCTTCAGTTGAGATTCATAGCCTTACAGGCTATAAATCTAACCTCCATTTCCAGTCCTAAGAAATGACATTGGAATCTCTCTGCTCAGTTAGCCACCTCTTAAAACTATACAGTTGTTAAATACATGAAGTATTTTGTCACATGTCACATGCCATTGTTATTAATGTGACCTACTCTCCATCCCAACATTAAAGTCCTTACTTTCAAATTAAACTTAATCATTAGAAATAGGTCTTAGGAGAGAAGCTGACAGGGCCAGGAGAATGAATGAAAATATGAAGTTTTGGGGGGTGGGAAGTGGGGGGACCCTCTAGAAAGTTCCAGAGACCTTGGAGGTGAGAAACTCACAGGAATCAATAGGGATGACCTTAGCCAAAAGGCCCAACAATGGGTAGAGGGAACTTGAAGAGTCCACCTCCAGTAGATAGGGTTACCAACACACAGTCAAAATTTCTGACCCAGAATTGTTCCTGTCTTAAAGAACTGCAGGGACAAAAATAGAGAAGAGACTGAAGGAAAGGCGGTCCAACAATAGGCCCAACTTGGGATCCATCTCATGGGAGGCACCAAGGTCTGACACTATTACTGATGTTATGATGAGCTTACAGACAGGGGCCTGGCATGGCTGTCCTCTGAGAGGCCTTACCAGCAGCTGACTAAGGCAGACACAGATAGTTATACCCAACCATTGGCCTGAAGTTGGAAACCCCTACAATTGAATTAGGAAAAGTACTGAAGAAACTGAAGTGGAGGACAAACCCATAAGAAAACCAGCAGTCAACTAACCTGAACCCCACGGAGCTCCCAGAGACTAAGCCACCAACCAGGTAGCATACATGGACTGGTTTGAGGCCCCTCACATATATAGCAAAGGACTACCTGGTCAGGCCTCAGTGTGAGAAGTTGAGCCTAATCCTTGAGAGACTTGAGATCCCAGGGAAGGGTAAGGCCTGGTGGTGTTAGGGTAGCACACTCTTGGAGGCAAGGGGGAGGAAGAATGGTTTAAGGAACTGTTGGACAGGGGACTGGAGGGGTCAGTGGCTAGAATGTAAATAAATAAAATAATAAGAAAGAAAATAGGTCTTAGTTTATTAAAACATATTTTAATCTGCAGAGCTATATACTCATTCGTTCTATAGTATAGTAGCAATGTATCTACTTAAAGAATAACAGTTAAATAATAAAATAAGTAGTGAATATAAATAAACAGAAAGAATGCTACTAGAAGTCAGCATTGAGAAAATCGAGAAAAGTGAGAGTTCTTAAATGCCAAAAAATTCTAATTACTGATCATAAAATGTAAATAAAACCCTGAGATTCCACCTTTTACCAGTCAAAATGGTTAAATCAAAAACTCAGGTGACAGCGGATGTTGGTGAGGATGTGGAGAAAGAGGTACACTTCTCCATTGCTAGTGGAATTGCAAGCTGGTACAACTACTCTGGAAATCAGATTGGCGGATCCTCAGAAAATTGAACATAGTACTACTTGAGGACCCAGCTATACCACGCCTAAGCATATACCCAGAAGACGCTCCAACATGTAATAAGGGCACATGCTCCACTATGTTCATAGCAGCCATATTTATAATAGTCAGAAGCTAGAAATGACCCAGATGTCCCTCAACAGAGGAATGGATACAGAAAATGTGGTACATTTACACAGTGGAGTACTACTCAGCTATTAAAAACAATGACTTCATGAAATTCGCAGACAAATGGATGGGACTTGAAAATATTGTCCTGAGTGAGGTAACTCAGTCACAAAAGAACAAACACTGTATGTACTCACTGTTAAGGGGACATCAGCCCAAAAGTTCAGAATACCCAAGACTCAATTCATAGACCATATGAAGCCTAAGAAGAAGGAAGACCAAAGTGTGGATGCTTCAGTGTTTCTTAGAAGGGTGAACAAAATACTCACAGGGGGAATATTGAGACAGAGTGTGGAGCAGAGACTCAAGGAAAGGCCATCCAGAGAATGAATGTCCCACCTGGGATACATCCCATATATAGCCATCAAACTTGGACATTCTTGTGGATGCTGGGAAGTGCTTGCTGATGGAAGCATGATAAGCTGTCTCCAGGGAGGCTCAGGCAGAGCCTGACAAATACAGAGGCGGATGCTCACAGCCAACTGTTGGACTAAGTGTGGGATCCCAGATGGAGGAGTTGGAGAAGGGACTGAAGGAGCTGAGGGGTTTTGCAGCCCCATGGAGGGGGCAACAATGTCAATTGGCCAGACCCCTTGGAGCTCCTGGAGACTGGACCACCAACCAAAGAATACACATGGAGGTACCCATGGTGCTGGCCACATATGTGGCAGAGGAGGACCTTTTTGGACATCAGTGGGAGGAGAGACCCTTGGGCCTGAGGATGTTAGATGCCCCAGTGTAGGGGAATGATAGGGAGAAAAGACAGGAGTGGGTGGGTGGGTTGGTGAGCACCCTCATAGAGGCAGGGGGAAGGAGGAATGGAATAGGGGTTTCCCAAAAGGGAAAACATTTGAAATGTATATAAAGTAAATATCCAAAAATAAAAAACAAACATCTTCAAAAGTATATTTTTGTTGCTAGTAAACAAACTGTATTTCTTCCTTTAAAAACTTAGCTTTGTTTCTAATATTATTGCCCATGAGTATATCTAAGTTTTAGAATGAATAGAGCTATAAGCAAGTTACTTTCTGGCAGATTTTGAGTAATATAAAAATAGTAGACTGGAATTGCTCAGAATTAACCTGATATGACATGATGAAATCACGTGTTTGCTTTATGAAGCCAATTCCTGACCCACATTACCTGAGACCTTTAGAACCCTGTAACCGCTAAGCGTTTTATGAAATGAGAAGGATGGATTAGGACCCCATGGCAACCTATAGATAGGGGCTCTCGTTGTCAAGGGAAATATCCATTCAGTTAAAGAGTTGGAACTTTAATCCTCATCCCCTTACTTCCAAAAAACGTAGAGAGAGAGAGAGAGAGAGAGAGAGAGAGAGAGAGAGAGAGAGAGAGAGAGAGAGAGAGAGAGCAGGAGCGAGCAAGCAGGGCTGAAGTCAGCGGTCAATAATTGATTTAAGCATAGCAACATAATAAAGCCTCCATAGAAACCCAGTATGGTTGAATTCAGAGAGTTCTCATGTTACAATGTCACCTCCACAGTTACAATGTTACAATGTCGCTCCACAGTGACAGAAGCTCCTGTATTTCTCTACCTTTTACTCTAGCAATTCATTAGGATCCTTGTAAGTATCCATAGCTACTATACTGTAGCAAGCTGAGCATTTCCCCACGTTCCTTGAGTCATTATAGTACTAAGAGGGGGCGGGGTGGGAATCACTGATTTATAGTCAGTTAATCAGATGAACTCAATGCTCGAATTTGAAGTCAGGGGCAGTTTTATGGGACTGAGCCGTTCCCCTGTGTGAGCCCATTCTAACTCCAGGTATACACTGTTCTATCTGAATTTCATTATTGAACCTTCATTTCACCTTGTGTTGGAAAACTGACGATCCACACAACTGTAGCCGCAGAAATTTTAACACATTGAGTATCTGTAGTAAAAGACAAAGTCCTTTTCTCCTGGCATGTTTGTATGTGAGCAGGTCCCTTTTCATGCTGAGGTGCATATTTATTTGCTATTCCAGCAAACATTTGGGACCTACTGCTTGACAGAAAGTAGATGCAGTCAGATTCTTTGGAGATACTAGGAGTCTATCTACTGATTTACCAATAAAATACCCATTCGAGATGAAAAGGTAGGTAAAAACAGCTTGAGTGAAGCGTTATTTCTTTGGTCAAACATTCTAAAACTCCTCATCTACTTCTCTGATCTCTTTTCAGCTCTTCTTCCAGCATGGCAAGATCAATCCATCTTTCCCTGTTGCATCTTTCTAATTCGTAAAGAAGGCTGGAATATGAGCAAAGTGAGTTTTATTCATGTAAACCATTTATTTTTTATTTTATGTATAGTGCTATATGTCTAGCTGGAGAACACAGAAACATCCTTCCATGGGCAAGAAAGGCTGGCTTTTCATTTGGAAAGGCTGATGACAGGAAGACAGCGAGGTGAAGTAACTATTTGAACAACTCTCATTCACCCCGTTGCATAACTTGTTTTGAACTCATTGGTGTTAGCACTGCAATCCTGTTTATACATTAAGCTATACATGATTGGCTCCCGGGGGTCTTTCATAACTTTTTCAGTGAGGAAGGCCTTACTGAAACAGTCACATGTCAGTAGAAGTTCTAGGTTTGCAAACTGATAAAATCTGTCACCTTGCCAACACTGTCTTCCCAGTCACCATACTTATCTGGAAGTTAAAGATTAAAAGACCTTTGTCTGTAAAGCAAACTGCAGCCTGTCAAACATGATCCTTGAAGTTCACAGGTAAACTGTTCTCTCTCTTGGTTAAACTCCAACTATCATCAAATTTATGTCTGTATCATCAGCACAAACCAATGTTTTATGCCTTCACTGCTTAAATGAAACAAGGAAAAATATTTTATTTTTTCCTCAAAATTTTTCAATTACTTCTTCAGATTAGTAGAACAATTTTTCCCCAAAGCTTATCTTTACTCTCTTGCTTCCATTTACCCTCTGAACATAATCTTACTTCTGTCTCAGTCAGGCAACCAAAATCAAATCATGTTTATTGGGGATTACCAAATCCTCTGTGTTAGTTAGCTTTCACTTACTATAACAAAATGCCTTAGATAAATTAAATGTTACAAGAATAAAGGCTCATTTAAATCCATAGAGCAGAGGATTCAACCCATGGTCACATACTCCTCCATATGCTTTTAGGCATTTTGCCAGGTACTACATAAAGGTAGGATCACATGGTAAAAAATAATCTGTTCTCCACACAGCAGGCAGGAAGCAAAGACAAAGACAGCAGTGGGGAAGCTCCAATAGCATCTTCAATAGCATGCTGCAAGTGATCTCACTTTGTTCCAGTAGTCACCATCTCCTGAAGATTCTGACACTTCTCAATCATACCATAGATGGAAGTCCACACTTTTGACATGCAAGCCTGTGAGAATACTAACTCAAACCATATCATTTTTCTTTGTTCATGTCCAAAGTGAACCTTCCTGTTTGTACACTGTGCTGGATAGTTTTATCTCAACTTGACACAGGCAAACATCATCTGAGAAGAGGGAAGCTTGATTAAGAAATGCCCACATAAGATGGGGCTGTACACAAGCCTATAGTGAATGTTTTTAATTATTGACTGATGTGGGAAGGCCCAGCCCATTGTAGGTGATGACATCCTTGGACTTGTGGTCCTGGTTTCTATAAAAAAAATATGAGCAAGCCATGGGAGAGCAAGCCAGTAAGCAGCATCCCTCCATGCCCTCTACCTCCAAGTGCCTGCCCTGTTTGAGTTCCTGTTCTGACTTCCTTCAGTGATAAACTGCTTTCTAGAAATGAAAGCCATAAAAACAAAAGGAAAAGAAAACTTTTTTCCCAAATTTGATTTTTGTCATGGTGTTTCATTGCAGCAATAGAATCCCTAACTACTACACACAAGACACACACACACACACACACACACACACACACACACACACACACACACACACACACATCAACAAGCATCATCTACATCAGTTCTTCTGGTATTCTCCATTTCTCTAAATACTACTTTCATATTACCTAGGGATAATACCTTATTTCTGTGCCTTGACTAAAAATACAATGTAGGAATTTCCTTAAACCTAAGACTTGTTGCTCTGAAATTATGGAGAAAACCCATGAAAAAGAACCATGACATTGATCCTGGCAATAAAGTTTTGGAACTAACCCTAAAAGTACTCATAATAGTCAAAATTAGACTAGTGGAATTATATGAAACAAAAATGCTCATGTAGAGCAATAGAAACAGTCAAAAAGGAGCAATAGGAACACAGTGGATATAATCAAGATCATTTATATACAATTGTAAAAAATAAGGAAATATGTTCTTTTCTACTACTAATTAATATATGATAATAAAAGATTTGAAAACAAAATCATTTAATTTAAAGAATTGGGTAAAATATTTCCAAACTATATCTGGAAGAGTTAATGCCCAAAATGTATAAGGGCTCATCTTGACAGCAAAAAGAAAGAGAGAGAGAGAAAGGCAGGTGGAAAATACTAATAGAATAGGAAATAAGTAAAGAACTATATAGACATTTTCCTAAATGTCCTAATGATCAATAGGTATATTCAAATGCTACATATTACTAGTCATTAGGAACATGTATATTAAAATCATAATGACATATTATCATCAGAAAGGAGGCAAATAGCAAATGTTGGTGATGATACCGAGGAAAAGTAAACCACTGTGCAATGCTGATCAGATGTACATTAGTAACTCCATTATTCATTACAATTAAAAATTAAAAGTGGAACTACCATATGGTTCAACAACACTTCTCCTAGGCATATACACAAAAGAAAAAATCACTATATCAATGAGATGACTTCAGTTTCATGTTTACTGTAGCATTGTTCATGATATCCAGTTCAATGATAGATGGGTAGAGTAAAAATAAAAATGGTATATATACACTGTGTAACGCCATTCCATCAAGAAAGAAAGTAAGAAAGAAAGAAAGAAAGAAAGAAAGAAAGAAAGAAAGAAAGAAAGAAAGAAAGAAAGAAAGAAAGAAAAGGAAAGGAAGGAAGGAAGAAAGAAGGGAGAGGGAAGGAGGAAGAGAGGGAAGGAGGGAGAGAGGGAAGAAGGGAGAGAGGGAGGGAGAGAGGGAGGGAGGGAGAGAGGGAGGGAGAGAGGAAGGGAGAGAGGGAGGGAGGGAGGGAGGGAGGGAAAGAAGGATGGGGCAAGGCAGTGAGAAGGGAACAGGGATGAATCCAAGTGAGAAGGACACTGCTATCATCTCAGTAATAGACTAGGGTGGTAGAGGAAGGAATATCAGAAGTTGAAAGGCAGTTCGTGCTGGTTAGTTTTGGTCAGTTTGATGCATACCAGGATCATGTCAGAAGAGGAAACTTAAATTGAGAAAATGCCTTCATAAAACTGGCCTGTAGGCAAGTCCATGTGGCCCTTTTTTGGGTTGATGATTGATAGGACAGGCTCAGTGGATAGTTCTACTGCTGGACAAGTGGTATTGGGTTGTATGAAAAAGCAACCTGAGCAAGTCATGGAGAACAAGCTAGTAAGCAGCTTTCCTCCATGGCTTCAACTTCAGTTTCTGCATCCAGGTTCCTGCCCTCTTTTCCTGAATTCTCTTTATGATGGATTGTGGCTTTGGGACATGGTCTTCATCACAGTAATAGATACAAAACAGAATAGAAAACAAAACAACAAACAAAGGTATTAGGCTATGTGAAAACCTGTTCCCAAACACTCAAACACATTAAAAACAAACAAACAAATAAACCAAAACCCTGTCCTTTACAACAGCATTGCATTAGATGAAGTACATTAGACACAGAAATAAAAAGTCTACATAAATCCATGTATGTTTAATCCAAAACAATAAAATGTCACACTCAGTGGTAGAAAGTAGAATACTAATTAACAGGGGCCGGTTAGTAACATAGACATTGGGAAGATGTTTATCAAAAGACAGACAATGTTAGAGAGAATACATTTTGTATGTTAACACCACATAGTGACCACATCGGGTACTTCAACATGTATATTCTGTGGCATACACATGTTTTAAAACATTATGTGCCATACCTAAATTATAGAATTATACTTGATAACTGATAATGATGATGGGAGGAAATTCAGGCCATAGCAAAAACTGTCCATTTGTGCTAATGTTTTGACCTTAGATGGTTTGGTATAAAAGTAGAGAAAATCAGATGCTGCATGTATCTGGAAAGGAGAAGCAGCAGGATTCCCTGACTGAATGTGAAGAGAACAAGGTGCCTGGAACCCTGTCCTCCTTTTCTTACTCTACACTCTTTCTATGGGGACTAGTATTCACTTGAAATATTAACTATCCAAATAGTCTTTGTCATCCAGTATTTCTCCAATAAGCTCAAGAACCATGTCCTCCTGAATATATGAGATAAATCTGAAATTTAACACATACCAAAGTAGACTTAGATTCTCAAGATCAGCTCTTGTTCCCATGGTTCAAGTCCAGTAGACAGCAGATATCTTCAGGCCTACTCTCTTCACAGTCAGCAAATGGTGTCTGTGTTGTGTCTCCTCTTCTAATGCCCTGGGTCAGACTATAATGACAGGACTCTTGGGCATTGCCTATGTGCATTCACTCTTGGATCGCTTTATTCCTCTCATGTCCATGCAATCTCAATGCCTCATACATCACCTACATCTATAAAGTAACCCTTAACTCCACCAATTCTAAAATATCTCATGTGTCCTGCAGGGGCTCTATCATCTTTGCCTGCTTGTCCTTCCCAGTAAAACTGGCTTCTTTCTGTTACTCAAATGCATCTAGATCTTCCATAGTCTATTTATTTCAATGATGTTTTTCTTTCTGCTCAGAATGATCATTGTATACTCTCTACATGGCTGAAGCTCTGGTGAACTGACTTTTAGAATTAACTGAGAGGAGTATGTTTAGGTTCTGACATAAGCTCTTTGCTTTGTGTTTCAGAATTCTTTCTCTCTCTCTCTCTCTCTCTCTCTCTCTCTCTCTCTCTCTCTCTCTCTCTCCCTCTCCCTCTCCCTCTCCCTCTCCCTCTCCCTTTCCCCTTTCCCCTTTTCCTCCCCCTCTCCCTTTTCCCTCTCTCCCTCTCCCTCTCCTTCCTCCTCCCCCTAACTAGGATTCACCCCTTTACCCTTCTCCCTGCCCTGCCCCTTCTTTCTCTCCCTCCCTTCTCCCTTTCTCCCTCCCTCCATCCCTCCATTCTTCACCCCCTCAACTCATAAAAACTATGCAGGGAGCATATTTATCCTTTGCTCATCTTTGTCAGGATCGCCTACCATAATACCTGGCATACACTAACAAAACACACTTTTAGGACTGGAGAGATGAAGTCTCAACATATAGGAGCACTGGCTACTCTTCCATAGAACCCGGTTCAATCACAGTATCTATTTGGCACTCACAATTGTCTGTAACTCTACTTGTAGGGGATCCAACACCCTCACACAGTTATACATGCAAGCAAAATGCTAATGCAGAAAAAAATTAAATCATTTTTAAAATACATTTTAAAATACCATTTAAAATTCATCAATTTTATGTAATTATAAAGGCCTTAATATGATTGTCTGATGGGAAAACAGTGGTCCACTATATTACTATGAAACTTGGCATTTATAAGCCTAAGTGGAAAAAAAAAAACCCAAGATGGGTCAGAATTAATACCTGTGTCAATAAAGGCCAGAAAATCAGTAATCAATCATTAAACATTGCTAGGCCTGGTGCACCAGCCTGTGAAAATACTTGTATTTATTTGTTTTTCTGTCTCTTTTCTACAAAGTTTAGAATCACAGTAGTAAAATATGGTAAAAGTAGGGATAGATTACAAAATAAATTATTTCAGTAATTCCCTAAAAATTAATCTCTAATCTGACCCTTATTTTACAAAGTAGTGGAGATGGTGAAAACCTGGGGAAGAACTGCCTGTTAAAAGTGAAGCCCCTGAAAAAGTCTGAGGCCAGAGCATCACCATGAGCTGCAAACCACATCCTGGTCCATACTCCTAGGCCAAATGCTACAGTAGCACAGGACCTGCTGTTACTTAGTACTGAATAGGTGAAAAAAAAAAAAAAAAGAAAAGAAAAAGCGAGCTGTGGTCCACCAAAGCTAATTGACTTTAACAGTAGAACAGAATGTGCAACTTCTAGAATTTCTCCAAATATTAATATGACTTCTTAAAGGCTCTGTCCTACATTCCAGAAGGTATCTGTTCTAAGTATTAAATGAAACTATCTGTTCTTAACATTAAACTTAGCATACAAATGTCTTTTAAAAATACTTTAGAATAATTTCATCTTTCAAAAGAAAATTCCCAATCAATAGTTGGCTACCTTTGAAGAATCTTGCATCATTTGGTCATGATGAGGATCAACCCACTCACTTTCCTTCTGCTTTTGAAGCTAAATCTCTAAAACAAAATTCTATTCATTGTTTTTTCCATTCCAAACAAAAAATCTGGCCAGATTTATTCTCCTTCTTAGTTGGGTTGGAAGTTTGTACAGCCATATAATAGGACAAGTATATGGTGAAATAAACCCATGCATGTCTAAGCATAAAGTGAATGGAACAGTAAGATGACTGAAATGTAAACCAAATCAGAAGATCTTGGACGTGTAGTCAAGGCACACACTGGGAGCTGGTGATTCCTTGTTTTTAATGAAGGTTGCAATGTTATATTAATAAAGCACTCAAAGGGGTAATAACACATTGCTTCTACAAAATGTTCGTTACTGAGCCAGTCATAAGCTGAGACTACTAACACAAAGGACTTGCCCTATGGTCAGAGGGAAGAAACAAAGGTACTGACATTCGAAACAGTGGAAGCTGAGATGACTATTATATTTAATGAATTAAATTAAAAAAATAATTATATTTGAAATATAAAAGCTACTGTACTGATCAGCAGTGGAATATGTATATATCTTAAATAGAGTTTCTTGTCCATTTTTTAATTTAACTGTTTCCTTGAGATGACAATTGAGGCCTTAAAATTAGGATCAACTAGTTCATTCCTATGAATGCCTCTCTGACAGAGTTTGTTAGAAATTTGAATGATCAAAACACTGTAAAAAAAAAAAATAAAGAAAAGAAAATACACAGAAAGCATTCCAGGATATAATTTGTAGGAACATTCTAATGGGAAAAAAATTGTCTACCAAATTATGTAATTGTTGAGGTCATAGTAAAATTTGTCATTTGCCCCACTTATCATTTATATTCCATAAATTACACATCCTCTCAAGCCAAGGACTTATTCTGAATACCAAGTCAACATACCATGCTGTGTTCACAGGAAGTTTACATGTTGCCTGGTAAAGAGATAATCCAATTGAGATAGGTAGAAATAAATGATACTTTAAGGGCCTAGAATTGCCAAGTTTAGAAGAAATCCTAAACTGGAAATAGTCCATTACAGAGAATAGTGAAAAATTTCCCAAACTTGATGCAATTGATGATAGCTAACTATCTAGATGACACAAGTAAGAGTTAGATGTTGGAATTAGCCTTCAAATGAGGTGACACTTACCTTTCTTTAGTATGGTCACAGTTACATTATTAATCTGGTACTCATGAGGTCATGTTTACTTAGAGAGGAGTCAGAATCATACAGCTGAGAAGGAAGGTAGTCCTTTCTTACATAATTTTTCTCCTGTAATTTTTAGCCCAATACCTACAGGGTGATCCTCTGAGCATAGAGCAACTCAAGGGCTTTTAAGTCTATTTCAAGAAGAGTCATAAGCCCCTTCCAAAACCAATGCTATATTCTCTCGCTTTCACAAAATGTGAATGGATATGTGTTCTTAGTTCTGGGTATTCTCTGCAGGCCTCAACCCCTTTTTCTCTGAGAATTAGTGGAGGAAAACTGTACAGTGTTTTTCTTTTTCTTAAAGTACATTTGTCTCTTCGGATGCTGATGAATGGCTCTACTACTGGAAATTTTCATACACTTTGGAAAAACAGCAAATGACATAAATTCAGAATACATTAGTAGGTAGAAGATTTACACCCTCCTTCCTTTACTTTGGCATATTTGGGTAAAACATTCAAGACACTGTAAAGTCTAAGGAAATAGAAATCCCAGTTTGAAATAACTGTCTCTCATTCTTCAGAATCCAGTCCTACTTTCTTCCAGTGAGTCCCTGTCAGCCAGTCATGAGCACATTAAGGCTCTCTGAACTTGGAAATGATACCATACTATGAGTACAGCTATGAGGGTTTTTTTCCTTTAACATGTATTTCAGTAGACTGAGCAGTAGGATCAAAGAAGACTTAGTCCTGGCTGTCCCAGGTTTACTAGTGTTTAGAGAGTAGAGACACAAATACATATATAAGCATTTAGACAGCTGTGCAAATGCAGGGCACTGAATAATGCATAACATTTCAAAAGGTTAGTAAATATGGGTGTCATGGACAAAATAAAATTAAAAGTGAAATGGAATGCCTTTAGGCCAGTAAGGTGGAAATGACTTGGGGGCGATCAAGGTTGGTGGCCTCCTTGCATTCAGAAAGGAGATTTTGACAAAAGACACCAGAGGACCAGGAAAGCAGAGTGCATCTGACTGTTGGTAGAAAAGGTCCAATTCATTTTTATAAAAAGTTAGATTTTCTTAGTGCTCTAAATAGAAAGATTAGAGTCCCCTTTTCAAACAATTAGACAAATTACAACCTCGTATGATGCCTAAGAAAACAAGGAAATGTAGAGGACTTGGAGAGGTGGCTTAACTATTAAGGACACTTCAAGAGGACCCAGGTACCACCAAAAACAGACAGCTCGCAATTCTTTTTCCAGGCAGTCTGATGTCTTCTTCTGGTCTCATAGAGACCTGCATGTACCTTATGTACACACATATGCATGGACACATATACATATGTAAAATAAAAAAAACAAGACATTTAAAGTAATTTCTCTGAAACCCACACCCATCCTTTCCATTCCCAAGAAGCTTGCCAATTCAGTTGAAAACATACAACCAGAATGATAGATGAAAGCTATCTGGAGAGTCATGGACTCCCTCCCATGTATCCTGGGAATTTGGGCAAACTAGTGTTATCTCAAAGATAACCTGCTTCCTGCACAGATGCCAAGTCTTATATTTTATTTCTTCAAGTGTTGATCTTCTAAGAATAAGGCAAGCTGAGCTAATGATGTCATTTCTTATTTAGTCTAACCTTTAAGACCTCCTCCCTAAAGGAACTTGGTACAGTTAAAATTACTAGATAAAGGGCCATTGGTCTAGCATGCAGCTACTGTACCTTTACTGTGGGTGTGGACACTACTCCATCTCTTGGTGTGCTTTCCTGTCCAGCCCACTACATGATTGGGAGAAATTTCCTGTCTAGCCCACTACCTCTCTGCTCTGCTCAGACATCGCTGTACATTTAATTTATCAGCAATTTTATCTCCCACATGAGCCACATGCGATCAACCTCGTCTCCCAGCCCTCCTATTGGCCTTTATCTCTCTCTCCAGAAAGCCTACTAACTCTGCCACAGCACAGCTGGTCAGATTTATTTAAATGATGTATCAAATCAAAACAAAAAACAAAACTGCTAAGCTTTTTGATCAGTTTGATAATTATTTTAAGCATGGTCTTTTCTCAGAATCAAATATTTTATGTAAAATTTTTACCATCATTCTAACTACCCTGGGTACTTGTTAATATTGTGGTGGCGGTGGTGGTTGTTATGGTTCTTGTTCATGTTGTTATTCTTAAATATGAAGAAAATGACCTCTGGGAAGATTTCAAGATTTCTTTATGGTCAGGGGTTCATGATGGTATTCCTCACTTCTAGAATAAGCGTTGGTTATACAATGTACTTCTGTGACTGTTTTATTGTTCATGTGTATACATGATGAAGGTGTGCACATGCATTTGTGTGTATGTGTGTGAGAGAGAAAGGGATCCTGACACACAGACACAGACAGACAGACAGACAGACAGACAGACAGACCAACAAAGACAGACAAAAACAGAGAGAAAGACCAGATAGGTGCACATCATGTGGAAGTCAGAGAAAACCTCCAGACATCAGCCCACACCTTCTACTTGGTTTGCCACAGGGTCGCTGTTGCTCACCACTGAATCTGCCAGGTGGCTGGCATACAAACTTTCCAGACTTTTGCCTCCAGTTTTCATCTCACCATAGGAGCGTCAGGCTAAAGATACAAGCAGTGGTGCCAGGCTTCACAGCGGACCTGGAATGGGAACTCTCATTGCCATGCTTGTGAGGTGAGCACTTTATACAATACCTACTTCCCAAGTCGGCTCCTTCTTTTTGAATGGTCACAGCCAATTTATGCCACTACAGAGAAAGACCATAATACTCCATTTTAACAAGACCAACTCAAGGTACCTATGTACAGAAGAACACAAATACCCCTATTTCACTCCAAATTTTGTATCTAGACATATATACACACACACACACACACACACATACATATATATATATATATATGCTTGTATATATAGAATAAGCAGTATTTAAAGATGACTTTTCCTGATCTAAATGCAAATTGTATTTTTAAACTATAGCCCAATTTTCTAAATTGAAGGATAAGAAGAATTTGAGAGGAAGGTATAGCAGCAGAATGTGGAAAGTGGTTCCATTTTGGAAACTCTCTCACTTATTTACTACTCCTCAAGGTTGTCATCACCTCGCATCCTGACACCACCATCCCTTAAATAGCCTGCAAGGAGTCCTGCAGCACAGCGTGCTGTGTCAGGCTTACTCATCCACTTCCTGACTCACAGATCTGCCACAGCTTTGTGTCATCAGTCTAAAGCATCTTCTTCTAAAAATACTCCGTGTCCATCCATGGACCTTGAGAATGAAACAGAGAGGCTCAGCATACTGCTTCCATATCTATCACCCTGCTTTACCTTAGAAACATTCAATGGGAAATGAAGCCACTGTCATGGTCTGCGAAGTCCTTATTTACCTTTTCCATAAGGTGCCCCCTTCATCTCTGCTTATCATTTCTCTTTAGCCATTGATAGAAAGTTAAAGTAGCAAAGATTTCATTTTCATGAGGTCTCAGTTGACCATGTTTTTCCATAAATAGCATCCTTCTATCAAAGCAATTAAATCATTAAAATTATAGACTATAAATTCTTCTCAGAAGCAACTAGTCTGTCATATTTAAGTTGGTGGAATGCATTATTTTTATTGGTTATCTGAAAACCATGCAAGCTACTGTGTTTTTCTCTTTTGCTGAGAAGCTAAATATATTTATCTGTTTAGTCACATTCAATGATCTGTGAACTGCAGGGAGTTGGATGTCTCTCAGAATGGAAAGAGCTTGCTCGGAACAAATAAAATAATGGGAAGAAACTATAAAGAAAACTTAATAACCAAGAAAGGGAAAATCTTGGATTAACTGCAAAGTGTAAATGAATAACTTACCATATTTAGGGTGATTTTTTTTGTTTGTATGTTTGTTTTGTTTTGCTTTTCAAATTTTTCTTTTCTTTATTTAGAACCAGGATATCACTGTGTACTGAATAGCGTTTCCAAACTCACTATATTTCTCAGCTTAGTCTCAAATTATGATTCTCCTGCCTCAGTCTCCTGAGTGCTTGAGTCCTAGGCATGTGATACCATATCAGGCTATCTCTGATTTTTCTGACATATAGGGCAAACATCTATTACTGAGTCAACAGAAGGGTTAAAGACCTCCATCACATCTGTGAAGAATTGTGTAAGCTCCTGTGGTCAGTACTTAATTCTATTTCAGTTTGCTAGCAGTCGAGGGCTAGCAGTGTGGCTTAGTGGTGAGAGTACTTGCCTAACATGCACAGAACTCTAGCAGTCATGGTCTAGGGGTATGCCTCTGCAGGAGAGTACATGCCTGGCTGCACAGGGTGCAGCAGCATTTTTTACTTAAGCCAGTCTTTGTCTGATGTATTGTAATGTTTTGTTTACAGAATTTTTCCCTTCAAGAACAACTGCCTTTCTTTCTTTGCTTATTATTGCTAAATCATTAATTAGCTCTCTTTACTAGCTTGTTTTCATTTCATTCTGGAAGCATTTGCAATTCTCTGATTGTATTTGACTTCCAAATTTTACCAATTTCTTGGCTCTATATGTCTAAAGCCTTGCTCTGACTTTCTTTGATCAATAGGAATTTTCATTTTTTAAATATTAAATCACTTCTTTGTTTTCTTTTGTCTACATTATTTCAAGAACTATGAAAATATCAGAGTTACTGAATTGGCTTTTCTATTAATTATTATATCAGACTCATATTTCTCAAATTCTTATTCTATGTTTTATAAGTTTATCTATTTTATATTTAACAACATTTCATTAATATAGTGTATAAACATTTCATCAAATTTTCATTTCAGTTGCTTTCAGAAAAGACATTTATTATAAAAAAGCTTGCTTGGTTTTTAAATAGCTGTCAATTAAGGTTTGTTTACTTGTTTTGTAAGATAACCAATGTGTACCCTAATCTCTTTGAGAATGTGATCAATTTTTATCTTCATGTTTAGCATGTATGGTTGTTGTTGTGGTTTGTTTTGTTTTGATTTTTGTCTTTTTATAAGTTCTTTAAGAATACTGTTCAATGTATTAGTACTTACACTCTACCCCCACTTTCAGATCCATGTCCCTTCTTTACCCACCTACTCTGTGCCTTTAAAAAAACAGAACAAAATAAAACTACAAGGCACGCTTTAAGTGCTGCCCATAGAGTCTTAGGTATGTGACTTTAATTGGAGCATCACCAACCTACTGGGATCCGTATCCATAAAGAAAACTCCCTCTGCCAGAAGCTATCACTTCCCAATAGCTCCTTATATTGGGGCGGGACTTCATGCCTACTTCTTCCCTCCATGTTGGGTTTTTGTCTATCTTGACATGTTTCATGCAGGTCTTGTATGTGCTCTTGTAGCTACTGAGTATGTGGCAGATACTGTTTCTCTTTGAGCATCTATGACCTCTGGCACTTACAATCTTTCCTCTCCCTCTCTCCCAATGATCTCTCAGCCTTGGGAGGATAGAGTTAACATAGGTGTGCTCTTTAAGGCTGAGCACTGTGTGGTCTCTTCTTCTCTGCACTTTGATGAGTTCCAGAGTCATTGAGGATTCTATTCTAGCCTAGTACAAAGGATACAGAGATCGCTGTAGCAGAGTCTTTGCAATGGAGAGGAAGGATTGAATTTACTCTGCACACAGGACAGACAAGACAACAGTAGCCTAAGAAGAGGGTAGTGATGGGATAGAAAATTCTAAAAGGAAGAATGGTAGCAGAACAAGATGGTTGCTGGCTAAACCAACATAACAGGATTCTGCTGAAAATACCTGGAAATGACCATATAAAAGCTGGGACGGAAGGGATCAGAGGGTAAGGACACTTATTAGATGTCCATATTGATCAGATATAAAGAAGAGGAGGCTCTGTTAAAACTACTCAGTATACTTTGGGTTTTACAAGGAAATCACAGATGGGGTCCATAAGAAGGTTTAGAGCTAACTAAAGTTTTGCCAAGCAATTAATCTTTGTCAGGAAATAAGCAACCGCTAGGAATCATTTAAGATGTATGACTAGGGAGGAAGTGGGCAGACAGCTCAAAGGTCAACAATATTACTCAGGAAATGGTTTTGCTGTGCTTCCCACCCTAATTTGTGAATTATTTCTTTTTAAGTATTCCTGTATAAGCATAGAACCTCGACATGCCTGGAAGAAAGATCTCTCTCAAGTGACTGATGCCACAATCACTATGCTAGCCCAACTTGGGTCCTCTACTTAATATCTTTATAAAAATGCTCTTTGTTTTGAGCAAGGGACTAAACCCCATTGCTGTCATTCAGCAGTGCTGAGGCTCTAGGGAGCCAGACTGATTCTTTTAACTCACAGACCAAGTGACAATTCTGATTACTACCTTGTAAACTTCCTTTCCTCCTTTCTCCTTCTCCCTCTTTTCTGAAGCTGGAGCCTTTCATGTCATATATCAGAAATCTGCTTTAATAATACTTGCCCGTCCTGGCTATCTCCAGTCTGGATTGTCTACCAGCAAAATTATGTCTGCCATCAATAATTCAAAATGTAAACCTCACTTATATTGGTAATGTCATTTGCTATTTGTCCTGGAACAACTTTCTCATATTTTAGTGAAATTGGAGGGAAAGGAGCTGAACCTGCTTGATAGATGCCTTGGGCTCTTAGCTGCAGTTTAGATTTAACTCTTCCCTTGAACTGTGGACCTACAAAGCACTTGTTATCTACTGTACATTTAAATATTTATTTAAATGATTTACCCTACTCTAAAGACCCTGAAATGTCTAATTATTAATCCTTAGAAACCTTCCACTCTTACTTAGACAATTAAAAAAGCCAGAGTCATAGAGATTATCTTCTGTGAGATATAATAGCTTCCAAACACATGAAAGTCAGTTCAGTTTAGTTCTGGACAGAAATTGATGGTGTATCCATGGATTTTAAAGCAGCTATTAAGATTAAAGTGGTGGAAAGTTCCATTAGTATTTATCTTTTAGAAATAATAGTAAGTCAACTTTTAAAATGTCTTTTAAAAATCTTCTAATTATTTTTAAAAAGTACATCAAAAGTACAATATAATCTAAACAACAGAAATCATGTATTATAGTATATAATATAGTTGAGAGAGATTGTGCGTAATTATATTATATATCAGACACTAATATGCATCTTTTAATTATATGTCAGTTTAACTAAATAAAAACCAATGGGTAAGATGGTCTTCTCCTGAGGCCCTTTCCACCTTCTACAAATTGTTTTTCAAAAGCAGAGACATCTGTGTATTTTATCTGCAGTCCCTGACTGTTTATTGTCAATTATTAAATAGACGCAGCGTCTATTTCAAAACTAGAGGTGTCACCTATTACTTTGCAACCACGTAGAATGAGCAGCTCTGCCCTTTTCAGGTTGCCCTGGTATTACAGGAAGTGCTATTTGAAAGACAATTGCTCCAGTTTCTCTCTCTCTCTCTCTCTCTCTCTTGTCTATTACTCAGGTTTGATGTTATTAAGTAATGCAAAAGTAACATATTATTGGGCTTTTCTGTGTTCTTCCATCTTCAATCAGAAGAGTAGGTTACATTTCTCTCTTGCTTTCTAGTGAAGTTTATATCATTAGCTTCTGTTTTTAAATTCAGTAATCTATGCATTGCTCAGAACTTTTAATCTTTTTTGTTTCTAGCTTATGTTAAATCTCTTTCCACCTGCCTGAGAAGATATTTTAACTCTAATCTAAGCACAAATTTACTGTGAAATTAATTCTAATTCCCATGATCCGCTAGTAAAAATAAAACCAATGTAGGACAACAATCATTTTAGATTTTCTGATGAAAAAGACAATTTATACCAGGCACACAATGTAAATTTTGTAGGTTGTGAATAATCCATTTCACCAAATAAATTAAACTTAGGTTGGATGCTGTAACTGATACAAGAGATAGCTTTTGCATGAGAGACATGGAAGAGCTTCAGTGGGTTGATGTGAACCGAGGCATACCCAGCACCAACAATGAGGGAAAGGTGCTGGTTTTAATATCTATTTTTCTATTTTGTCCACTTTAGGTCTTGATATTTTTTTACTTTTAAATCTTGAGAAATCAAGGGGAAATGGCTAGTTTATACTCATCAAAATTAAAGTACTCTGAATAGATTCTATGAATGTCCAACTTATTCACTTGTTCTGAAAAAAAAATTACTGTTTTCAAATAGATGGCAGGACTCCTACAAATGATTGCCTTGCTCTATCCCAAAGGGAGGAAGAGAAGGTTAAAAGTATGAAAGGATTCCAATTAAAATCCTAGGGTGATTCCCATACCTTTTTAGAGGGACATGATAAGTATTGAATAACTGGTCATTAAAATAATAACCTTACTAAATAGTTTATTAATGATGGAATCAAATTGTGATTATTGCATCCAGTCATTTCAACTATCAGATTAGATTGTCCACCCCAAGAGAACTTAGCCATGCTACCATTGATATATTTATTAGTTCATAAGCAAGAGTTTTGTATTATTTATTTCAACATCAGTGTCTAGTGGAGTTCAGGCATTGCTATATGATCACTATTTCTTATTTAAATTTAATTGCAAGATATTGGCATGAAAAAACAATCTAATTAAGATGTTTAGGTAAATCCTTGGCTCCAAAAGTTGCTAAACACAGTATTACCTGGGGAGTGTTTAGAAATATTAATTTCATAAAACCTGCCATTTTTAAAGAATTAAACTTCATAAAAAAAAAACAGTTCTATAGTCACATATTGCCTTATCTGTCTCACTGCTTTATAATTTTGAAATTTGAATTTGTCTCTTCCTGAAGTTTCTCGCTCAGAGCTTTCTCTGCTTGACCTGGTACTTCTCCATATGTGACATGGCGTCCCTGAGGTTCATCTCCATCCATGGAATACTTCCTTTCTGTCTTCTTAGCCAGAGCTGAGCTAACACCCCAAACGCTATACATGTTCAATTAGCACCAGCTTAACTTAGGGTATAGTAAAAACAGGGAGCTATCGAGTGCCTGGTCAGTGTTTGTCCTCCAGATCGTGATGTCCTCACTCCTAGCCTTGGCAGACATCCTAGTATTTAAACAGCAAAAACACACAAAGATGCTATCTGCCATCCTTTGGGTGTTCCACTCATGCATATGTACAAATACACCCCTGGCCTCTTTCTCTCTTCAACACAACCCTCTCTCCAACAAAATTCTCCCAATCAGTAAAATAACTCAACAAATATTTACAAAATAATTATCAGGCAAAATGACCCTTAGTAATGAAAAAGTGTGTATCCTATGGACTCAGGGCACTGTCTCCTCATGGATGAGCCTTTCCCTTAAACTCATCTGTTTTGTAGCTTATGGAACTGCTTCCCCAAAGGTGAGAAAACCAAGTGTATGCTCTTTATTTTTCAAGATTACAGGCACAACAGACTTGCTTTTAAAATATTTGGGGAGTTGTTTTCTTGTTCTTTGAAACTGGAGTTAAAAGTGACTTTTGCTTTGGCATGACAGCCAAACTAATAGAAGAAACTTTAGATTACCTTCATTCTTAAACCACTAGCCAGCTGAAATGATGAAGAAATCTAGTCAAACACAATCCTAAGGAAAAGGAAGCCATTCATAAGGATGAAGAGGCTCAGCATCTGTGATTTCTGGAACAGGAGAAGAAATAAATTGCAAACAAAACAAATAAACTAGCTAAAATTTCAGAAACATTCAAATTGGCATGTACAGACTGACATAAGAAATTATAGGTTCACAGAAAGCCAGCCAAACTACAGATCTGGCTGTTCCTCAACAGTCTCATGAGTGTCCATATATGATACAGTAAATGCTAAGAGCATAGTTCAACATGACCATTCTGAGATGAGAAAAGATGTGAAATTTCTCCTCCTGATTCCAGCCTTCTTTGGATGCAGTATGACTACACTCTCAAAGCTAAAGCCAAAGTAGAATAGACAGAACACCTATAATGCCAAAGGTCACCAGTGTCCCAGCAAGCCTGCACCTGAGCTATGTGTTGCAGAGGCAGGATTGCTACTATTTGAAAACTCATGACATTGTTCTAAAACGCAAAGATATCTCTGGAATCATGCTGTGTTGCAAATGGTAGGATTATCAGAACAGAACTACAAAAAGACTTGCAATAAAAATATGAAATGCTCTAGTAGAAAGTTGCAACAGGTATGGAGAGAATTTTTGAAAAGTCTCAACTTTGATGAAAAACTAAAAGGAAATAATAGAAATGTAAAATATTTTATCAGAAATGAAGAATTCATTATTTACTTTAAACAACTCAGTACAAGAACAGATCAATTCACTGATGCTAAGACAATAGAGTACGTCCAAACTATACCATAAAATAGGATGGGTGGAAGAAAGGGAAGAAGGGGCCTGAGGACATAGCTCAGTTGGTATAGAGCTTGCCTAGTATGTAAAAACCTTAAATTCAATCTCCAGCATTTCATAAAACTAGGTGTGGTGGTACATACCTGCAGTCCCAGCATAGAGGAGGTATAGGTAGGAAGATTCAGAAGTTCAAGGCCTTCTTCAGATATAACACAAGTCCATGGCCAGCCTGAACTGCATGAAACCCTGTCTTAAAAGAGAGAAGAGGGGAGAAGGTGGGATAAGGGAAGAAGGTGTGGGAGAGGTAATATCTATACATCAGTAAAAAATAACAGAGAGAGAGAGAGAGAGAGAGAGAGAGAGAGAGAGAGAGAGAGAGAGACGCAGATAAAAATGCAATAGAGGATGTAAAACAAAACCTTGAATTGAATAAATAAAATGTTGCCCAATCCAGTCAAAATAAGGAAAGGCAGGATAAAGAAATTTAAATTATACTATTTAAATATACTAGCAATAAGTCACCTAGCAACAGACTCCCCACATCTTCATCCAGGTTGATGAAGTCAGCCTGACCTGCTTTTCTCACTTCTATGTGGTTCATTTCCCGTCCATGAGTACCTGCAGGGCCGCCCTCAATTTTTGTTTCCAAATGAGACAACAAAAGTTTCAGTGAACAACATCTCACCCATGCCCAGGAAGATAACTGCAGTACAGTCAAGGCAACACGTCAGAAGACATGAAAGAAAGGAAGAGGGATCTTGTTAAGAAAGAAGGTTCTATTGAGAGGGTAGCAGCTGAGCGAAGAAAATAGGGGGTTGAAAACCACTCCTGTGCAGTGCGTATGGATGAGCATGTGTGCGTGAGAGTGTGTGTATCTAAAACTATCAAAGAAAAGTGGAATTATAGGAGTTTTACAATCCTTTTTAAAGACTTCAAATCAGAAAAAGATAAGTAATAGATAAAGAGAAGTGGACTGACATGTGAGATACCTTCTGATTGAATGCAAATGTTACATAGCTTGGAGAGGATGTTTACAAAGACATTTCATTTTGAAACTCATACATTTCGACACTTAAGACTTGTTAATAACACTGTACATAAATTTTCTCAAAATAAAATGACTTTTAAAATGTAAAAATAATACCCTTGTGTATATTTAGACTACATGATTCCAATAAGTACATTAAATGTAAATGGTCTAAAATGGCAACTAATAGGGAGACTGTCAGCCTGTCTGGCTGAGTACAAACAACCAGAAATCCTACTGAGTACTAGTCACATGAAACACACAGAGAAACAGACAGTGGGCTGAAAGTAGCAGAATACAAAAGAAACACACTTACAAACACTTAGCATAATAAACCATATGTGGCTTTACTATTGCCAGGCCAAGAGTGTTTTAAGACAATAAGGACCTATGTGAATACAAAGTAAAATGTGTGCTGGGAATAATAAAAGAATCCATCAAGAAAGGTACATCAACCCTGAATGCACAGCCACATAAAGATTTCAGTCTTGGCCGTATAATTGAACTAGCTACATTACGCAACATTAGAAACATTAATACATTTTATTTGCAATGATATTTAAAATACTTACAGTAAATCTTGTAAAGACTCATCAAATAAGCTCCAAATGTAATTTTTTTTGAAAGTACAGAGAGTGTATTCTTCAGGACATTGTTAAAGTTGAAATAAGTAATCATAGACTATGTAGGTTTGAAAATTTCCAAAACATTTGAAAAAAAAGGAAGCCGCTAGAGATTAAGAAAAGCATATGAATTAAGAGAATAATGCTTTGAGCTGAAAAAAAAAACCCAAAATATCATAATGTGGGTAAAAGCAGTGCTTAGAGAGGTAGAGCTTGGGATATAATCATAATTGAAAAGTAAAAGCAGGAGGTTTGGCCGAGAGTGAAGCATCTTTTCTCTATTCACAAACTGATGAAAAGAACCAATTATACCCTGGAGCGGTAGAAATTAAGAATTTTTAAAAGTTCCAAACTCAGAGAAAAACACACAAATCATGACTAGCCTGTGAACTTTAATTGGTGTTTTTAAGGAACTAGAGTCCTACTGTGGGATAGAAGTCCAATTTAACACTAGAAAATATGTTCATGTTAAAAAGACAGGTGGATTACCTATATCCTGGCTTCATCTTACTAATGTATTTGTGTACAGATATTGAAAAGCACAAATGGCAGAGAAAATACAAAATCAAAGATTACTTTTGAAAAGCCTTAAGAAGCTGACAAACCTCAAGATTTAATAAAAATACAGATAACAGAAATTATTTCAGAAAAGCAAGGATAGAGACTGGTAGATCCATTTGACACTGTCCACCACATGCTCTTTGACACATCAGATAAAATGCACATGTCCCTTTAAAGCCACAGATTACCACTATTAACACACAAAACAGCAAGTTTCTAAAAAATAAACAAATCTATTATTTGTTAACAAAATTAAATTTTAATTGGAAACTGTTCACATTGATTCAACTAGTTTTAGAAGCTTCCTTGATGAACTGCATCATTTATTTCAGAAAGAAATAATGCAAATCATACCCCAAACTAGGTACAAATAGCAAACAGGAAGAAACATTCTCTATCTCCTCTGTCCCTAGGGCATTGAAATATTCTGGTTCAAAAAGTAGGCAAGGTTACTAGAAAGATAGCAAACTATAAATCATTTCTCATAAACACCTATGCAAAATCTTTAACAAAATGATTGTACATCAAACACAACAAGAATTAGTAAACAACAGTAACAAACATCAAATAATAAATAGCTCTTGAGTGCACTACTCTTCTACTATGCAAAAGTTTCAATGTACATAGTTTTCCAATTCATACAAATTAAAGAAGTGAAACTTATGATTAAAGATACAGGAAAGTCACGTGACAAAATGTTTCACTTTTGTTATACCTTTCATTTATGTATATATGCCTCTGCCTATTTGAGTACATATGCATTGCATGTGTACAGTGGCCCATGGAGACCAAAAGAAAACATCATATTCCCTGAAACTGGAGTCACCATGATTGTGATCTACCATGAGAGTACTGGGAACAGAACTCAATTCCTCTGCAAGAGCAGCAAGGACTCTCAACTACTGATCTATCTTTTTAGCTTGTGATTGACACTTTTCATAAACTAGAAAATGAATTTTACAAGCTAACATGTTATACATAAAAAGTTTAGTTAACAACATTCTCTGGGGTGAAACACTCTTTTTCCTCAAAGTTGAGACAGGAAAACATTTTCCACTTTTGAGCACACGCAAAAAAAGTAATAAAAGGTAAGGCTATGGAAAAATAGAGAAAATAATTTGCATTATCCATTTGATGGTATAATTATGTGTGTTGAAAACCCTTTATAATCTATTAACATGCTACTAGAACTAAGTTGTTTGTGATTTCATACACTGAAACAAATAGAAAATGAAAAAATTTTCTATTTATTTACTTTTGGGATCTGTCCTGGTTAGTTTTATGTGACCTTGACACAAGCTAGAGTCATTTAGGAGGGAACCTCAGTTGATGAAAAAATGGCTTCATAAGATCCAGCTGCCCCTACATTTTCTTATTTAGTGATTGATTTGGGAGGGCCCAGCCCACTATGGGTGGTGCCATCACTGGACTGCTAGGCCTTACAAATCTATAAGAAAGCAGTCTGAGTAAGCTATGGGGACCACACAATTAACTAAGCAGCACTCGTCCATGGCTTCAACATCAGTTCCTGCCTCCAGGTTGTAGCTTTCCTTGAGATCCTGTCTTGACTTCCTTTAGTGATCGACTCCAGTGTGAAAGTGTAAGCCAAACCAACCCTTTTCTCCCCAACTTGCTTTTGGTGTGGTGTTTGTCCATAGCAATAGCAATCTTAACTAGGAGAGTATCAAATCTCTCAAATACTGAAGATTAAATCTCACAAAATGTTCAGAAAGGCCAACATTTTCTGGGAGAGCCCATTCCCGTCATTAAAAAGCAGAAATAGATGAGAACCACACTTATTATTATTATTTATTATTAGTGATGATGATGATGATGATGATTTGGTCATTGCTGGCTCCCCAGGACTCCCCATAGTACGTGAAATAGAATACATGATCCAAACTAATCATCGTATGTGAACAAGTTGGGAAATATATGTTTAGATATTTTGGAAGATAAATGGTCTGAAGTACTGCAGAACTACAAGATTCTGCTGTCAATCTCGGCTTTCTGAAGTGCTCCTAAGCCACATGATCCATTAGCACAAAGTATAGCTGTGGCCAAGCAGAGGAAAACCAGTGAAGCCCAAAGCACAGAGGCGGTTACAGCTTGGTCTAGGCTACATGCCGTAAATAATATCAAAGCTAAATAGAACATCAAGCGTCCGTAACTTTTCCTGCTCTATCAAGAGTTCCTCCTCTTTTGTTTGCATTTAACAGACCCGGTCTTAGAAATATTACAGAATAAAAGCCCAGGCATCTTCATCTTCAGTGATTACATGCGCATTAACAAATCTATGACTTGTCCTGATTCACTATTGTAGAGCATGAGCAGAACTTGAAAATATCATCGGGATTGTTGTCAACTGTTCAGATTCCTTTTCCCATTATGGCTTGAGTAAAAGGCACTCCGAATGGAGGCAATCATCGGAGTTAGCTACCAGTGCTATGCTGCTTATCGTATATCTTAGGGGGGGAAGTGGTTTTGTTTTAATGTTGTGTTTCCTCCCCCCTCCCCACTCGTTATAGGATCTAACTGCAGTGGTTAAATGCAGCTAACCAGTTCCTTAGAATATGCTCTTTAGTCAAGTCTAACTTTAGATATTGTATATGGACAAGCTTGATTGTCTGAACCAAAAATGGGAACCTTAAATAAAGATCAAAGTCCTCACTAATAACATTTGATTTTGGTCTGAAGTGTAGATTCTCTGATTCACCCCAAACCCCATCACCACCAAAAAAGGAAGGAGAAAAAAAAAGACCTTGTAAGTTTTTTGTATGGCCTGTGTGGAAACTTCTATAAATTTATGTTTTAGTAGAATTTATTTGTTACCCTAGAAAAAGCAAATAAAAATAAAAACTAAAGGATACTGAAATGAATGAAGAAGCAATGGGCCAATGGAATAGAATATTAATTACCAAGCTTAGCACATGAATGTCCAACTGGTTTTTAGACACTGTGAAATGAATAGTATGTGGGGCTGGGGAGCTATCATTTTAATCAGTGGTCTGTAACAACTAAGTATTGTGGGAAAGGAAAATAAACATTCTCTCCAGATTCCATCTTAAAAATTCAAAATGGGTCATGCTGGAAATCAACAGAGAACCACTACAAACGAGGAAAAGCTGATTAAAACACAGTATAACTTCTCCTCCAGCCCAAGGAGAACCTCACTGAACCAAAACCCAGAGAACAGCTTTAAAGACACAGAACATTTGGGAAGCAACATCAGTTGCTGCCTTGAGGCAAAACAGAACTTCCCTCAGACCACGGGGCCTCCGTGCCCCAGGGCACTTCCGAAGTCAAGACTCAAAGAACAAATGTCTGGAAATGCAGGAACTGGATGGAGAACGGCACATACGGAGAGCTACCAAACATCTACTGCACCATGACTTTTGTTTCTTTCCTTCCTAAGAGTTTTTAGCCAAATCCTATGCTACTTATTATTTTTCTAAAAATCTTACAAGGACTCAAAACTGGTAGCTTGAAACTGGTAAGTATGATAAGTTAGTACAAGTCATTCTTTACCTCCCGATAGAGTAAGTGCATGGTCATCAGAAACACACACGGTGGTTATGCTCCCCCCACCTCCCCTGCCATAAATGGCTCAGCTTTCCTACATCATGATTCAGCCCCATTCCTGTTCCATCCTCAGGCACAAAGTCACAAGGTGCCAACAGCTGCTCTGTTTCATGCTCAAACTGACAGTTGAATTTCAGCAATGGGTGATATCACTTTTGCTGGCAAAAATGAAGAACGTTCACAGAGCTCTTTACTCTTTGGGCTGGAAACTTTATAACATATGACATTGATCCACCCATCATTTCCATGCTACTTATAAATTAAACAATGTCACATCTGTTTGGAGTTAAAATGGTTCCTTCCATAGCTTTTCCATTTCATCTTCATAGTCCCCCTTCTTATAAATAATGTACATGAGACCAAGTAAATTGCAATTAAATTGAGATAATTAATAGTCACATACCATGTTTCCTTCTATAAAAAACAATATATGTTCTATATCATCGTATGTAATATATAAAAAGTACTCATTCTATGTGATATGAGAAATCACTTTTGCTTGTACAACCTTACATGACTTCAACAATAGAGAGTGAATTTGCATCAAGCAGACATTTTTATGATCTACTAGAGAACAGAGAATATTATGTTCATCCTCCTCAAATATATCCTATTATTTTTAAATATGAGGCCAAAAATTTAGCAAGTAAAGATATTGGTAAACATAAAACTAGAATACAAGGTGAAGTGTAAGAGTAAATTTATAAAATGAAGTCCAGAGTATAGCCAGAGATAGACCGATCCAGAAAAGGTGGCCTTAGGAATCTAGAAAAGGAACCACATATTCAAGATGAGACCACTAGACAGTTGAGTTTGGACACATAAATTGGGCTTCAGTAGGACCACAAAAACCTCAGTGAGAAGGTAGTCTAAGGATGTTTCCTGTTTTCTCTAAACTATAAATATTTCTCTGAAGCTCATAGAGTAGAGCTTCCGAAAGCTCCTGGTGCTTATATCTAGAATGACTAAGAGGGGTTTTTTTGCTAACAGACTCTGTCTGCATATTCACAGATCAATATGGGCTTGTCTGAGTACTTAGGAGAATTAAACCTTTTTTCTCCATGCTGTTATGTGAGTTTCGACTGTGTAAATCTGGAGAATTAGGATTATACCTCTGCTATGCTTTGATTCTATTCCTCTAAACCTATGTGTTATAAACTTAATCTCTAGGGTAATAAGGTTTGAAAGCGTGTTCTCACAGGAAGTATTCAGTTTATGAGAGATCTGCCTTCAGGATGGATTTGGGTCAGTTACGGATGGGTATGCATAATGGAGCTGATTCTCTCACAGCCTAGCACTCTATTTTGGGTGGCCATATCACTCTGTTCTTTGCTTGATGTGACTCTCTCAGTGTTTGACTTTTCAGCCTTCAGAACTATATGGTTAATAAATTCCATCTCCTTGTACATGGCCAAGTCCCTGATATAACACAGGCTTAGACCACCTCTCTTAACAAGCAAAGCATCATGTTTTCTCCTTGCACATCAAATTCACCGCCACATAGGATAATCTGGTTTGTGCCGTGGACAACCAGCCTAGTGAAATGAAATTCTTACAGAGATTCCAATACTATATCCAGACTTAAATACTAAGAAACTTGTACACACATATAATATCAATACCAATGAGGCTGCAGCAGAAAAAATACAAGCTCAAGATCTCAAAAAACTGTAAAGTCATAAAATGATGTATTTTATTTGTCCATGTAAAAAAATGGTTCAGAAGCTGTGTTTCCTTATCCTTATTGAGATTTACAAGGTCCTGGTGGGGGTATTCATTTGTGTGTGTGTGGGGGGGGTTTGAGTAGTACAGGGAGTTCCCAATGCATATTTTCCCTATTACTAACCTCTTACAAGCCATAGTTCCTTTGTTGAATATTGCTACACTCTATTAACTAAACTAGCATTGGTGTTCAGATTCTACCAGTCTTTCCTAATGCTTCATTTTAATTTCAGGGTCAAGACCAGAATACTGCACAGAATCCAGACACTTTCTCTAGACTTCTCAACTTGTGTGATGTTTTCTCAATCTTTATTTTCAATGACTCTGGCAGTTTTAAGGAGCAATACTGAGTACTTTGTAGAATCTCACTCAGTTAGAGTTTGGGTGATGTTTGCCAAGTAATTAGACCAAAGGTATGGACTTCAGGGAAGGATCGCACATGGGTTTACCAACATTCTTCTCATCATATGTCACTTAGTGCACAATGTAAACATGTATCATGGCATATGATGCTACCTTTACCAGTTAAGACAATACCTTGACAGTCTTACAAAATATTCTTTCCCTCCTATATTAGTTCAATATTAGTCATGAAGCCCATCCCAAATTCAAGGGATCTAGGATTTATTTTCTTATGACCGATTTACTTATTGGCAAAGTTCAGTTTGAAACATTCAACATAAAGATGCATTTTCTCGCCGGGCAGTGGTGGCACACGCCTTTAATCCCAGCACTTGGGAGGCAGAGGCAGGTGGATTTCTGAGTTCAAGGCCAGCCTGGTCTACAGAGTGAGTTCCAGGACAGCCAGGGCTATACAGAGAAACCCTGTCTCGAAAAACCAAAAAAAAAAAAAAAAAAAAAAAAAAGATGCATTTTCTCTAAATGTAAATCTATTGTTTAGTAAAAGTTGATTTCACCACAAACACCCTGTATTACATCCTGCCCACTCTCTCCTTTTGTATATCTACTGTAGAATAATGTAAGCATTGGTGAGAAGTAAGGCAGAATTAATAATTATGTGTAAAATAGATGAAGAAAAACACTGGAAGATAAAACTGGTACTAAACTGTTAAAATCTCACTCAAGATACTAGGAATTTATCTTCAAACCAGTAAGTGTTGCTTCTGATCATGTCACACATGAGAAAATAAAGTACAAGAAACATGGATCATTCAACAAAGTTTGTTCCACAGCAGAAGTTTTAAGAATGTACCGTAATTACAGTTTTATAGCAAGAGCGTGCTTTCAGCCATTCCTATTTTTTAATGACAGACACTGCAGCTAAAGTTCTCAAACTGAAGCATGCAAACTGTGTTTGCTTGAGCTCAAAAGCTATGCTCACTTGGATTTTAATCCTTCTAACTCAGCTACATGAACTCTGACCACAGTTATGAAAGCGATCTTGTAAAAGTTCTCAGTGCTGGAAAGTAACTATTTGCTTAACAGAGCATCTTCTCCCTTGACTTTTCAAAATAGCATCTTTGCTCTCTCCCATCATTGTTTAAAAGTTTGGGTGTTATTCTTCAGGTAATGACGTGTGCTACACAATTTTGAGACTGCTGGAAACGATCTTTCTTAAACAAGGGTTCTACAGATGTGAGATGTTCCCCTTGGAGTATGAAGTAAGAGTCTTTACTTTATTGGCTCCCTGTGGGTTATTTGGTTTCTTGGCAGGCATGTTTTGCATGTTGAATATTTCCCATGAATACTTTCTTTTTTGTTTAGTGTTTTGTGGCCTCCAGGTCTAGTAGGTAACTAATAAATTAAGCAAAGCAAATTAAATATCCCGCTCTTCATGCTTTGGTTATACACCTTTAAGATAGAAGTATTCAGAGCCTAAATTTTTTACTTAATTGACTAAATTCTAAATTTTTGTTTTGGTTATTATAAGCCCTCAGCGAGTTTGTGATCTCCTTTGAGGGTAGGGATTATCCTGTTTATTTACTCCCACAAGGCTCCATACAGTGCTGAGAGTAAAATATTAAAAGTGGAAAGAAGAAAGCTTCTTTACTTTAGGTTTTACTCCTTCCTTAAAATGTCCTAAAATGCTCGCCAAGAAATTAATCCTGTAAAATTGAATCAAGGAAACAGTTCAAATACCTAATGACCAAAAGATACCCTAATGATACAGACTCATGCTCTCGTGTACCACTTACATTACATACAAGTACTTTTATTTACCAGATTAGCCATTTGCTCCATTTTCATGCTTTTCTAAGCGCTGAATCCTAACGTTAAAAGAAAAGGAAAGAAAGAAAATGAAGTGTTTGGCTCTTTCTGCCCTTTCATCTGTACTGTTATGCCAAGAAATCAACCATACACAATGAATTACAGCAGTTCAGGTCCATTCATATGCCATCTCCACCGTATTTCTCCCCATCTCTCCAAGCTTTGCCCTTCATCACTGACACACTGATCATTTGTATTTTAGGAGTATCATCTAGACTACACTGCATACAAAATAGTGGAATGGGGCATGGGAAAGAGAGTGACCAGGAGCCTATCTCAGATGAGGTCCAGGAGACGAAGAAAGTGAGATGCAGAGCTGAAGGTCCGGGATGACTCCAGATGGAGATCGAGGAAGCCTAAAGAGCAATATCCGGCTTGGAAGCTGCTTATATAGATTATAAGGATCATACATTGTCTTCACTACTGACCAAGTGACTACACTTGCTTAGGGGAGGTAGAGGTAGTTGATGGAGAGTGCTTTTAAAAGCAGGCTGTGTAGTTATTTATTTATTTATTTATTTATTTATTTATTTATTTATTTATTTATTTATAGGTTGAAAGTCCCATAGAATATTCAAAGGCATGTGTCTGATTGTTTTTTTTTAATTTCCTGTACTGTCCAGCACATTACCTTTAGCTTTCACTAAGCATTTTCTTAAATAAATGAGCAACTATGAATTAGAGACTAAGTAAACGATTGTACTCAGGTGCCTAGAGATGTTTATTACTTTCCATATTCCGTCCTCCAAGCTAGCTCATGGTCACCTAGAGGAGAGTGAGTCCTCTGAGGGAGCAATAGATAGATGCCATTTACCTCTGCTATGGACAAGACTCGCCATGGTAGATGCTGCACTGAGCAGCCTGTTACTGTCCACCTTTATTTGTTCTTCAATTTTATGTTTATTAAATAGTTTTTTATCTGAATTTTCTGCATATCATTAATTGTATCTCAAAGACTGAGAAACTCTGTAAAGGAATGGGTTTTTCCTGGCAGAAGGAGTCAAAATAATTCCACAAATCTGGAAAAAAATAGACTTTAATTTAGGGTTGAGAATGACAGAGGACAGTCGAATGGAGCATGCTGTAACTGACATAACTGAATGTAATTATTTTGTTAAGTTTTGAAATATTTAATAGTCTTATGGCAGCAACTACCAACTAGGAACTTAATAATTAAAAGCAAAATCTTCTTCAAAATAATCCTTCAGCTTCACAACTGCCTGTAAGGGAGAGGAAGGTTTATCAAACATTTATGGTAAGTTTTGACAGCCGCTAATACATAAAATTGTTGATTTCTGTTAGGTAAATGAGGACTATGTTCTCAACTCAGCATCCATATAATGAATACTGGCAAATATTTGAGGGATTCAGACAAATAGGAAACTACCTGGCAAAAACTTTCATTCAGTAAATACTTGCTGAATTAATAAACTTGTCCACAGGAACAAAGCCAGGTGCATGCTAGCTCTAGCCAATTCAGTCACTGCAGTTTGGTCAGACTGAATAAAATGTATCTATGTTGGAGTAGTATTATAAAACACAGGAAAGGTTTTCAATAAAGTCATTCCACCATTGTTGCTAGTTATTTGATGATAAACTGCCTTGTCTTCTCATAGCTCATTTTCTCCTGAGCACCTACCTTCTTTGATAAGGATCAAGTAGGATTGTAAGTTAATGAGTCCTGGACCTGTAGGTCATGGTAGCTACTACTGTCTTCTCAAAGAGCACTTGATGTTTCTTGAAGAAATGAAATAGAATCACAAATTTATCATCACATTACACTTATGTGATAAAGACAAATAGCAGCAGAATGCTCATAAATGTCATCCTGACAGAGAATGAAGGATGCTTTGTGAGTCTGCCTTCTCTATTGCTGACTAATCAAAAGGTATTCGCTTTATGTATACTGAAATCCAGGGCTCTTCTTGCAGATATTTAGTGTAGGCACCTTATGCCTGAGTTACTCAGAGGATTTCATGTCCGATGAGGTCCTTGCCCAGAGACTGGCCAAGCCAAGAAACTTCTAGGACCCAGACAAGTCTAGGAAGGGTTGGAGAGAGATGGCTAAGCTTCGAAGGCTATACAACACTCTCCGATGAGACCTGAGTTCAGTTCCCAGCACTAGTACCAGGCACTTTACAACCTCTTGTGACTCCAGTTCCAAAGGGATCAGATGGTACTATGTGGGCACTCACATGCAAGTACATACACTCACAGACATAATTAAAAGGAAATATTTTCTTAAAAATATAATTAGCACTATGGCTTGCTACTGGTAACCATGGGCAGCTAGAAAGTCCTTGAGAAGGGCAGGCAGTGTGAGTCACTGCTCCCCCAGGTGCCTTTTCCTGCAAAGGTGGGCAACAGGTGCCACTTACACAAAAGACAGAAAAGCATGACTCACTATTCTAATTGAGACTACTTTCCTGAGCAGGAATTCAGACAAGAGGCAAAGGCTCCGTTATTTCTTTGGCAGCTCTTTTTGTTTGTTTTTTTGACTCTGCTTATCTCCAAATTAGATAAAATAAGAGAAATAGAGGGATGGTTTCTAGTGAGGTTGAGATAAGAAAAAGGCCTGTGGTGGAGAAATCTGTACTAAAGTAGGACAAGCACCTTCTCCTCGGAGTAGAGCCAGCTTTGTCCTGGGAAAACAGGCAGAGGAAGACACAGCTTCTCTATCCTGCTTCATTTATATCCCAAAAGGTGTAAACCTAATACATGTTTCCTTGCTTGTTTGTTTGTTTCTTTTCCTTTCTTCCTTCCTTCCTTCCTTCCTTCCTTCCTTCCTTCCTTCCTTCCTTCCTTCCATCCTTCCTTCTTTCCTTCCTTCCTTCCTTCCTTTCCTTCCTTTTTTGCTCAACTTAAATACTAGTGTTATAAGAGGTTTGCAAAATATATAACCTTAGATCCATTCCTCGGCAATGAAAACAAGTGCTCATCTTTTTGTTCTCCTTCCCATTTGTGGTCTAACCTTGGCTTACAGAATCAGAGACCAGATTAACAGGAACAGGAGGATGTGTGGAAGGAGGAACAAGCAAAGGAGACAGCCAGGTGTCAAGCTGGGGCCCAGAAAGAAAGCATGATTTAGGGAGCCCAAGAATGAAACCATACTGCTGGTTTGGGTGACAGGAGGAGGGAGGAAGCATCAGGGTCCCCTATGTTGTACCAAAACTAAAAATATTTTATATTACAAATATACAACAAGAGGAATCGCTATCATCATTTTCTCTCATTAAGCAATCTAGAAAGAACATGGGAATACATAAGCATATCCTTCAAAGACTGAAGTTTTATCTGTTAAAAACACATTAAAAAAATAATAAGGAAGTTGGATTAGTTATGCACATGTAGCTCTCTCTAAAGCGTTCTCTCCCAGCAGCCTAGCAGGCCTACAGCTAAAACAATCTAAAATTGTTTCCCTTCATCGTCCCAGCTGACCCTTGTTTCTGAACTCAGTCCAGAATGTTTCTTATCACTGCCCGAGGCTCCATAAATTAAAGTTCTGGGAGCCCTTCCCTGACCTGTTTTTAGAGGCTGTTTACAGAGAGCGGAGCTGGTGCACATTTGAACAGCAAACTGGTGGGCCAAGACTCAGTCAACAGAAACTGCAAGAAAGCTTCTCTCCTAGTGGTTTTAAAAGTAGCTCTCAACAAGGTCCAGAGGTTACAGACTTTTGTTGCCCTTGCAGAGGACAGAGGTTTGGTTTCCAGCAACCACTTGGTGACTCGAGACATGTCTAACACAAGCTTCAGGGTATCCAATGTACTCTTCTGGCCTCTAAGGGTACCAGGTTCACATGCACTCCACATACTGAGGGCAAAATGTTCATATGCACATATAAATATCTCCATGAAAATAGCTCAAAGCCCCATGGATGGGAACTTAAGCTTATGAGGAACAGAGATTTCCAAATTATATACAGTGGGCAATACAAAGACTAACAAAACAGGCCGTTTTCAACTTTGTAGAATAAGTGACTTCATTAGTTAATGACCACTTCACAATATAGTTTTATATAAACTATGCATCATAGAAATGAAGTTCTAGAAGTTACTTGTGAAAGAAAAACACCCCAGCAAGAAGTAAGCTCGCCACAAGCAACACTGTTCAGTCATATAGTCCTCCAATCTCTACCACCAGTATCTATGAAATGCAGCCTCTCTCACTGAAGAGATGAAATCAATGCAGAATAAACTATTTGCAAAAGTAAACCATATGTTGAATGCATATATATGTAACTTGATTTTAGTTTTTATGAACTACAAGATAATTTCTGAAATAGATAACTACAGTTCAAGGATTACAAATATGAAGACAGCTAGATATCTCAGTGGTTAAGAATGCTTGCTGCCAAGCTGGATCACCCTTGTTCACTGGGAATCACATGATAGAAGAGAAGAGACTCACACAAGCTACTCTCTGACCCTCGTATGCAGTGGTATACACACACAGTGCCCCTGACTCACAGGTAAGTAAATAAACATTTAAAAATAATTATAGTAATTACTGCTGTTAGGCATGGCTCAATTTTGTGGTAGGTTTTAAGGCCTAGAAGAAAATATAGTAGAGAGAAAAGTTCTCTGATGAACTGAGAAATAGATTCTAGAAATTATTAGAGTTATAGATTACAGGATTATAGAAAATTAGAATATAAAAAGTTCAATCTTTCTTTTATTTGTCAACTTTTACATGTAGTTTAATATTTCATAAGTGTTAGACAAGGATGGCCATGAAAGCCCGGAAGAGATGTTCTGTGTCTAAAATAGACATCTGATAAGTCAAAAGATGACCTGAGGATCAAGGTTCCCGGAAGAAGGCAAAGTAAAGGTTTGTCTAATCATAGCCCAACTGCCACCTTCAGGGAAGCCCAGAGGACAAATGAAACAAACTCCCAGCCTTGACCAGTTTAGGTTAGTAATAGGTCAAACTCTACTAGAGTGTGAAAATTGGAATAATCAGTAGAGATGTCCAAGTCTTTAATGTTGGGAATACTGAGCAATGATATTCTGTAATTATTAAAAAGCTGTAGTGCTCTATGCAGTCAGGAGTTTCCATAACTCTTCTACTATCTGTTCTGCAAAATTGTACCCTGGTGTGTTTTTAGTTGCAGCTTTACTTTCCCAGAGAGGATCAGCATTCAAAGAAAAAATGGACTGGACTCCAAACTCTCAAAATTAAAATGTATGAGATTTTCTCTTTAAATGTTTTATAGCTCTCTCATATAATTACCTAGAAATAATTACTGTAGTATATAAGGCTGAAGGTTGGGAGGTTATACTGCTTAGAGACATGAAATAAAGTTGAAAATGTACTCTTTTGTCCAGTTGTTTCAACTGCGATGTTATGGTTTTCTAGTCATTAAAGGAGAACTGGAGCACTTTGCTAAATTCAGGTAGAAAAAGTTTTCTATCAATATTTGGAGGAACTGGTAACAAATGAGTCTAATAAAACTTTCATGGTTTCTAATATTGTTTAATTTTACTTTTAATTTTGTGACCACTGTAATCTTACTTTGAATTATGACAAGTGACACAGAAAGTTCTCTTCTAAACCTTACTGGTTTCTCATAGTGGTTACTCTTTCAAAGTGTAGAATACTAAAACCAGAACATCAGCACCAATATACTCCTTTAATCAAATTCCAATTTACCCATGTTTATTCAAGTGTGGCAGTTCAGTTCTATGCAGTTTTATCCGATGTGTAGTTCAAGGCACTCAGCATCATGGATGCTATAAAACTGCTGTCAGCATCAGCCCAACTCTTTCTCACTATACTCACCTTCTAGCCTTTAACACCTTTCACTTTCTTTAGTTTGAATAATTTGAATAATTGAGGGGGTCATAATAATATCCTCTTCACGTATAATTATTAAGGTTTTACTCTCTCTTTCTCTGCCCACTCCTGTGTGTGTGTGTGTGTGTGTGTGTGTGTGTGTGTGTGTGTGTGTGTGTGTAGCACATCTACTGAATACACTTACTGTTGTTCATCTTTCTCTAGTGAGAATGGCTAAGATCAACAAACCAACAGAGAGCAAATGCTTAAGCGGATGCATGGAGAGGGGAACCTTTAATAATTATTGTTGAGTTTGCAAACTCTATAGATGCAACCACTATAGAAACCAATGTAGAGAATTGTCAAAAGCTAGAAATAGATTTACCATATGGATCAGCTATACTACTCCTTAGCATGTTCCCAAAGGACACAATGACCTCTTATGTGAACAGTTGTTTGACCATGTTTTTTGCTGCTCTGTTTACAATAGGTAGGAAATGGTAGCAGTCTAGATGTGCGTCCACTGATAAATGGATAATGGAAATATGGAGCATACACATAATGAAATTTTATTCCGCTATCCAGGAAAGTAAATTTTCAGGTAAATGGATAAAACTGCAAATTATCATGAATTCAGTAACCCAGACCCAAAAAGGTGAAAGTAAAATGTTCTCGCTTATATGAGGATCTTGAGTAAATTTCAAGGATGTTTATAAGTGAAACTATAGAGTATGTTTGACAATAGCTTTTTACACATACTGTAACATCCTTGTAACAAAGATGCATGTACCAATACAATACTAAGTGTTAATTACTAAATGAAGACATTTCTAATCCAAATCTCAACATATCTTTAGAATTGTATACTGACTGGTTTTGTGTGTCAACTTGACACAAGCCGGAGTTATCACAGAGAAAGGAGCCTCAATTGAGGAAATGCCTCCATGAGATCCAGCTGTAAGAAATTTTCTCAATTAGTGATCATGGGGGTAGGGCAGAGCCCATTGTGTGTGGTGCCATCCCTCGGCTGGTGGTTTTGAGTTCTATAAGAAAGCAAGTTGAGCAAGGCAGGGCAAGCAATTCAGTAAGCAGCACCCCTCCATGGCCTCTGCATCAGCTCCTGCCTCCAAGTTACTGCTCTGTGTGAGTTCCTGTCCTGACTTCCTTTGGTGATGAACAGCAATGTGGAAGTATAAGCTAAATAAACTCATTCCTCCCCAACTTGCTTCTTGGTCATGATGTTTTGTGCAGGAATACAAACCCTGACTAAGACAAATTGCTAGCGTTTTCTTCTGTAAATGGGTTAGCGTAGTTATCCAATCACCACAGGGTTTACTGAACTAATCACAGCTGGTTAAACCTGCTGCTTGAGTTTCTGGCTAAGTAGCTTAGAGATGGCCTTAGACCTAATTCAGTTATATTTTTAAAAAATATCTCAATGAGGCTAATCCTGCTGATTCGACTTTGAAAAGCATTGTTTAAATTTATAATTAAGAACCCATCGTAATGGTCATTTGTTTGTTCTGGAAGAATTCATTTTCACTCATACAAGACCAGAATTTGTGGATCTAAGAAAATAACTAACATATTTTTTGGGTGTCTGAAAGGATCCTCCATTAAATAGACCATGTAAATCACATGCAAGAAGAGCAAACAGAAAACAGGCATTTACTGAAGAGGAACTAGAAACGTTCAATAAACATATGCAAATATTTCACAGTAAAAAGGTCAATAAAATGTAACTTAAAATGAGCTCATAACATTTTGTTGGCAAATATTTCAGGACGTGGTAACGTAACACTCTGTCAAGGGGATAGAGAAATTTAGAGTGTGATAGCTTCGGCTCCGCTCTTCAGATGAGCATTGTTTATTGTTTGCTAAGGTTAACCATGCTTTATGGCTGAACTATTGCAACAGCAGATGTCTACTCTGAAAGCAAGCAAAAAGGTATCCACAAAAGTAGACTCTAAAGTAGTTTGTTACAGCTTATTGAAAAACTGAGCAAACCTACATCGTTAAAGAGAATACTAATTGATAGTATTCAGACATTTGCCCTAAAAGAAGTCATTCTTAGTGGGTGTGGTGGTACGCACCTCTAACCTCAGAACTCAGGAAGCCAAAGGACCACAAGTTCAGGCCACAGACTCATCTCAGAAAAGCAAAAACAAAACAAAATAAAGTGTAGTCATTTTCCATCTACTTAGTAAAGTAGAAATGTTTGGTACATGGTGTGTTAAAATTTCTCCTACAAAATAATACATTCATAATGTGCTGGTCAATGCGTTTTGTCAACTTGACACAAGCTGAGGTTATTTGGAAAAAAAAAAAAAAAACCTCAGTTAAGAAAATGTCTGCATTAAATTGGCCTATTACCAAGCTTACAAGGGATTTTCTTGATTACTGAATAATATGGGAGAGCCCACCTAAGTTGGAAAAGAAATCAGGCTAAGCTAGCCATGGAGAACAAGCCAATCAGCAGCATCCCTTCGTGGTCTCTGCTTCAGTTTTTGCCTCCAGGTACCTGAGAAAGTTAAATTCCTGCCTTGACTTCACTCAATGTTCTATACTTCTGAGAACACGTTAGCCAAATAAACCCTTTTCTTTCCAAGTTGCTTTTGGTCTTAATGTTTATCACAGTAACAGTAAGCAAGCTAGGGCATACAGTCTGTCATGTATCATATTTGAATATTACAGATAATAATAAATAATTATAACCCATTCACAATATGATTAGTTCTATAAGAAAGTTCTATTTATGACTAATTGTTATCCTGCAGCTCTATGAAGTGAACCCCCTAAAATTAAAACTGGTATTTTCAAATACACATTGTATATGCTAGAGATTGTTTAGTATTACTCAATATTAAGATTAATAGCTAATGCTTAATGCAAACATATCAGAAAAACCTATAAGGACAAGTATTATTTTTCATGTATACATTTCACAGAACCCAAGTAGATATTTAACTGGCTTAACTGACAATATAAAGCCAGGTGAGGCTGGGAGTCTTCGAAGCTATCACTCTGAGACTTCTTTAAGAGGAGAGCTTCATTGACAAGAGACTTTGTGTTGTGTCAAAAGTCAAAGTCCCAATGGAAAGGCTCAAGTGGCTCCCATTTGAGGACATTTCCTGTCCTATGTATCTGTCACCTCTGTCGACAATGGAAGAACCACAAGGTTCACATCTAGTCCCTGGAGCCTGACCTCCTTGCACTGACTGATCTCTGATATGAGAGGATTTGAGGAGCAGAGGGCAGGGACATGAAGCCAGGAAGTTCTCCCAAAGCCCATCTGTCTTAGAGAATAAATCTCCTGGAGGATCGTGATAATGATTAGACACTATAGGTTCAATTAGGATTTATAAACACATCCCAAGCACCTAGGCTGGGTCTGACACTACTGCCCTGTGACTTTTCCATGGGCCATCACACTTTTAAGTAGACTTTTCTCCTTTCTAACCCTCAAAACAAACACAAGGACAAAGTGTAGGAGACAGTATTCTGTCCTGCCTCCAAAGATGAAGGAACTCAAGCTGACAAGTGGCTGGCCCAGAAATCATGTGTTAGCAGAAGGGAATGGCACTGGGACTCGACCAGAATTTTATCCACAGACTATCATAGATGAGGACTGACTTGAGAAAGAAGAGATACAAAGTAAGAGTGGTGGATGCCACTGAGGAAGAGGATGCTAATGTCCCAGGAGGTGAGTAATAAGGTCAGAATGAAAGAGTTGACCAGCTATAAAATGAGGATAAAAAAGCAGAAGTGGGTGCGGAATGATGCAGTCCATTTATTACTGGAATTTAGATGATAAATCAGTATAAACAGTAAGAGAGCTTTGAGCCTAATTTAGGAATCACTCAATGTTGTGATATAAATAATTTTTCTCTGATAATACAAAACAGTCCATGTTCATATCAAGATAATAAGCAACACTATCAAGACAGCCTTAGTTTAAGGATGAAAATCGGCAGTGAAAATGAAGGGCTAGGTTATAAGACTCTTGGAGGAGGCACACCTAAGGAATTTCTAACATTGGTTATGGTGGATGCTCTTCATTGCATCCATCTGTCACATAGAGATTAGCTTAGCATTATAGAACAAATAAAGGATTTTTTTGGATCATTGTCAAAGATTTCCCCTTAGTCAACTCAGTCAGTGATCATGAAATGGTCCAGTCTATTCCTGGGGAGAATAAGATAGAAATAATGAGAATAAAACTCTGCAAAGTACTTTTCTTTGTTTTTGATACAAAGAAAATGATTATTTCCCTTGCTCTCTAGATGCTACCTCTAAACACATTTTATATAATAATAATAATAATAATAATAATAATAATAATAGTAATAGTAGTAATAATAATAATAGTAATAATAATAATAATAGTAATAATAATAATAAAATTTTCATACATCCTAGCAAAATAGAACACTATCATTCTCCAGATTTTCTCTTGTTGTATCATGAAAGACAGCATTTTTCTCTCTAGCTACGAAATGTAATTACTGAGATTGTAAAATGCAGCATGCTCATCACCAAATATACCTTGCAGGTGAGTTTCAAACACTTCATGTCAGTCTGTTGAACGATCAGTGTTCAGTTCTGTCATTCTGTGTGACATATGTTGGATCGGCTTAATTATTGTAGCTCACTGTTTTAATTTTAAGAAACCCTTTTTCTGTTCCCATGGTGCCGATGATTCTTTCATACTTCCAAGACCTGAAAAGCTGCAGACCAGTGTCTCAGATTCATCACATCCATAGTGGGTGCTCAGTGTCCGACACAGGGGAGTAACTGGCCGGACACCAAACATTTGAGAATTGTTATGTCTGAGGACAGGAAAGTGAGGCAAGTGGTGGCTGAGAGTGTGAGAGCATTTTTTTCTTAAATGTTTCTGTGTGCTTTGAATTTTTTACAGCAAAAACTTATTCATGCATGACTTGTGTGATTTTGAAGACAATAAAATGAAAATCAGTTCAGTCAATGAGAAGTGGGGCTTTTGCCACACTGAGTTGGCTAAAGGTTAATTTTTTTTTTTTTTTTTTGAGAGTTTGCTTGTTCAGTTTCTCAGGCAATTATTTTTAAGGTCATATGGTTTGTTTTCGTGAGAGATTTTAGTTCTTTTGAATTGTTTGCTATAATATGGCTAAAAATATGGGAGGGATTATGCTAATGTGTATCCCCCAAGAGTCACAAAAGAGAAAGACTGTCAGTCTCTGGTGAACGCATTGTTTCCTGTTATAATGGCCCCAGGTATCACGTATCTGTTCTTGATCTTCTCTTTCTTTAAAGTGTTTCAGTTAGTGACTGTTTTTATTTAAATTCTCCTTATTACTTGAAAGGTCAGTAATCCCTAGTTAAGGTTTCCACCCGAGATTTTTTCTGAGAACTACCAGTTTCTATCTCCAATCATGCTGTGAACATCTCTAAGCCATAGGAACTCTGGGTACTACAGCATTAGACTTAGATGCTATAGTCATAGCCTGACCTCTCTCATACCTAAACTGCACCTTTCATTCCCCTGCTTATTCTCAACCAAAGACAGCTTTGTCTGCAAATGAGATTTGGCATTATCTGGAGCTTTAATGATCACAACTAAGGGCAGGGTGGCTATGGTTCATGGATCCTGAGAGACTACTGAAGAACTTGGAGTTATAAGAAATTGCCTTTCACATACACCACAAAGACTTTCCTGTCCCAGATGTAAATAGAACCAATTGTGTGAAAGACTAATTCCTGAAATGATTATGAAATGGATAATGTAATGCTTAATTGATGAATCCTCAGAGAACGAAGGAACTAGTACCCAACCTTGGCAGCATCCTGTTTCTCCTTCTCTCGCTTGCTTCCTGCTTCTAGATGCTCACCTGTCCCATCAATTCTGCATCCAATCAACCCCTGCCCCGCCATCACTGCTGCTTTGACCTAAAGGCTTAAGGTTTCCTGGATCATATCATAGTTTCTCTCGATGAATCCCTCCTTCAACATTGCCTCACATTGGTTGGGCTCCTGACCTTTACATAGTAGTGATCCAAAAATTTAAATGTATTCATGTCGCTTTTCTGTGAAGAACACCAATGACTACCACTGCTGGAAGATAATATTCCTTCAAGGGATCCTGTCTTTCCCTGGTCCTTTTATACTTCAATCATTAATTTTTTTATTATAAGTATTTATTCAGTGTGTGTGTGTGTGTGTGTGTGTGTATCTGTCTGTATCTGTGTCTGTGTCCATGTCCAAAGCATGTGTGTCCAGCTCAGAGGAAAACTTGCAGGAAATCAGTTCTATCCTACTACCATGTGAGTTCTAGGAATCCAACTCAGGTTATCAGGCTTGGGGATAAGTGCCCTGACCCACTAAACCACCTCACCAATCCATTTACACTCTTTTTGTCTTTTGTGCCTCAAACTCTTCATTTCAATTCTGAGTTTCTCCACCTTCCCCCGTACGCTAGTTCTCAAAGCTATGGAGAATGCCTAGCTACCCATCAACTTGGTGGCTTTGCACATCCTGTAGATGCCATCCCTCCACTCTTCCTTTTTATTTTTATTAAAAGCTTGTTATTTGGGCTGGCCTGATGACCTGAGTTCAGTCCTTAGAACCCACATGATGAATGATACAGCCTAAGCCTTCAAGTTGTTCACTGACTTCTATGTGCCATGGCATGTATGTGCCTTCATATGTGCAAACAGAGAGAGAGAGAGAGAGAGAGAGAGAGAGAGAGAGAGAGAGAGAGAGAGAGAGAGAGAATACATATAATTAAAAAATTAAAATCTGTTATTCAATACACAAGACATATTTAATTTTGAAATTACCCCCTCTCACCCTAGCCAATCCAAATCTCTGCAAAATATCCTGTTCGTCAAAGTCATCAAGGTTCATGGTTGCAATAGCACAGTAAGAGTGAAATAACTTAAACAGGAAAATGACTTCACAAGAGAGCATTAGTAATTATAGTGGGATAAACAGTCTCCCTAAAAATTATATCCATGAAAACCTTCTGAATGATACTTTATTTTGAAACAAGGTCTTTGTAGGTGTGATGAATTAAGATGTGGCCATGCTTGGGAAGATGTTGCCTAAGTCACTTATGACTGGAATTCTCATAAAGAAAGGCCATTTGGAGAAGAGAGCATAGCAGGGAGCACCCAGTACATGTGCAGTTAGGGAGGAACTCAAGTGATATATCTGCAAATTGCAGATTAAAGCACTGCCAGCGAACACAGGAAGCCAAGGAGAAAGGCCAGAGTCAGATTCTCTAGAGCCCCCAGAAGTCAGCTCTGGCAGCATGTGACTTTGAACCCCTGGCTTGTAGAACTATGAGATAATCTATTTCTGCAGTTCAAGATTCTGTGAGTGATGATTATTACAGTCACCCTTGGAAAGACTACCATGGCCTACATTAGGCATCTAAACATTAAGTTATATTGTGTAGGTGGTGAATTAAAGACAAAAATAAAACCATGCTCTTGGAATAACTCGCTTAGTAAGCTATCTTGATGCTTGGCTGCAATCTTCATACTCCAGAGAAATCTCAGCATCCTCAGCTGGCGAATGGATCCTCACCTTAGCTCTAGACAAGACAAGCTCCTCTTAATAGCCCTATGACGTTGTTCCTTCCACTCTCGCAAAAGAGGGTGACATAGTCTGCTTTTCTTTTCTTTCTTTCTTTCTTTTTTTTTTTTTTTTTTTCGGGGCAGGGTTTCTCTGTGTAGACCTGGCTGTCCTGGAACTCACTCTGTAGACCAGGCTGGCCTCGAACTCAGAAATCCGCCTGCCTCTGCCACCCAAGTGCTGGGATTAAAGGCGTGTGCCACCACCGCCCGGCCCGCTTTTCTAATATAGCTTGAGGATCCCAATAAGAGTTGAGGATCCCAACTGTGAAGCCTTTTATCAAAGAGCATTAATAAATTCAAAACACTAACAAAGCAGTAGATCAAGTGCAGGGCCCATCCTGTGCAGATCACTGCTGGCGTAGCCATGACATACTCTGTGACAGATGCAAGACACTTAGAAGGATCCAGAGACATTCTATCTTTCTGTCTTTACCCTAGATAAAAAGATCCTCACTCTCACTTCTTTCTCAATTCTTCTAATATCTGAATTTGATCTGATGGGTGGTAAAGAAAAGACAAATCTGCTAGGGGAAATCCTGTATACATGATTCATAGTGCTGTGCTCTAACTGCCTCTCATATCTGCCTTCTCTGCTAAAACTGTTAACAGCAAATGCTGAATTGGACCAGTGAAGGCTTCATTTCCTGTGGCCAGCACTTTAAATCAGAGATGACTCATATAATGATATGGGACACTTTCATTTAAAAGCTTGTGTTGGGAAGTCTGATGCCTTATTGTACATCCACTGAATTAACATGGGAAATGATTTCTGCATGCCCATTGTATTTGAAGGTTCAGGAAATTGATTAAAATGCAAACTATTTTCCATATTCTATCTTTTAAACTATCAACAACTTTGAGCCAAAACAACTTCCCTGTGTCTTATTTCTTTCCTACCCACTAGGAAAGGACTAGCATTTCTGACATCCCCCAAATGACTTCATGTGCTCTCCCAGTCTCTGTTCCAACTTTACTAGGCAGTCCAATGTCCGGAAAGATTGGATCTCAAGACTGAATGAACCTCCACATTCTCTTTTAAAAGATAAACATGCACTCTATAAACTTCATCGGCCTAAACAACAGAAACATCTGTTTAGATTCATGTGGAGCATTTTGGCTGCGTTCAACAAGAGGGAGGCTTAGGAAGTGTGTCATCCTTCTCTGTGTTCCACAGCGTCCGGCCCTCATCAGCGCTCACAGTGATACACTGAGAGATTACCAAGCCTGGGAACAACCAAACTGGGTCACTATCCATAAACAATCTTGAGTAAATGCTGTTCCACTGTTCTCACACCCCGAAGAACTGTCTTCCATGCACACACAAGAGAAATCTGAACATAAATAAATGTGAAATGCAAAAGACCGCTGAACTGGTTGTATTTGTTCAACCTTTAAAATGGACATAACTATAGAGTCCTGGGACAGAGCCCTACAAGAGCCTCCTGTAGCCTGATTACTTACCAATGGGGATCAATCACTTCTAACAGATTAAATAAATTATTATCCTTTGCTGGTTACAAATATGATCAGAATTGTTATTCCAGAACTCTGTCTGTATATTCAGTAACTCAGTAGCAAGGGCAGGATCACCTGTGAGTACTGAACAGCAGGTTCTATGGGAGAAAACTTGTGAGCTTTGATGCTCATGTTAGCAGGCTGGATAGTACCCTGCATTATCTTCATTAAGTGAAAGCAAGAATTAAAGATGAAAAAGTTAACAGAGTGAATCTGTAAACCTAGTTCTCTTAATTTATGCTCCTTTCATTTTTCTGATCCAGCCATTATTTTAATGTACCACATAAACTCTTATCAAATTACCAATGGGTCAGACATCTCCATTTGATCTGTCAAGTATCAATTATTTGAACCAAAATAAGTTACTAGGTAAGGTCTTAGGTTGTAGGGTGTCAATAGCCAGTTTCCAGAGAAGAAAAACTGAGACTCCTGGAAATGTACCACCAGTGTCCGGAGAACAACTCATGAGGGCTTTGAGATCACTTTACATTTTTAGACCCAGGTTCAATTCTGTACTTGGGCATCTCTACTGGAAATTTTAAAAGCACACACATAGAAAAACTAGATATCTAACTTTATAGAAACATTTATGAAGGTATTTTATGGCTCCACTTGAGTTCCCATAAGTTTTTTTATGAGATATATATGTTTCCATTGTACCAATCCTCCCATGCAAGAGTTCCATTGTTCTCAGCAAGACACTTTGAACATTATTTACTTATACTTAAGATTATTGAGAGGATATGCAATGTGTGTATCTATTACATTTTGTAAGTCTGCAAGAAAAATCTCTGGCTTTTTATTTCACATTAAAATTTTGGCAAAAACAAGCAAAGACTCAAATTCACCACTTCACTACGCAAGACATGACTGTGTCATTGAGATGCAAATTAAAATACAGCCAACTGAACAGAATTTAAACACTGAATCATCAGAGCGTTTTACCTCAAGAAAAAGAGCAAATCATTTTTTGTGCTTTTTTAAAAAAGAAATATTAGTCATATTAAACAACAAAAAAACTAAGCCTTGAAAAACTTAAAATCAAATACTTCCTAATTTAATAAGAACAAAATATTTGAAATTAAAATTTTGTGAGCCAAATGTTTCATGAATTTGCATTTACAGAAACATTTTGAAAATTAAAAGTTAAGGTGTTTTCATGTTTTATTGAAAACATTAAATATATAGAAATTTCTAAATCATTCAATATTCTTTGTACTTAATGGGTATGAATAAGCATATAATCCTTTAGAGTAGGAGAAACAATAATCACCACAGTGACATGGATGATGACTTTTTAATTTAATAAATTATTTTTTAAAATAATCTCAGAAAATTTTATGAAAGGGAGGAGAGTAAAACATCAATAGTGGGGCTGGACAGTTGGTTCAGTGGTTAAGAGCACTTTTTGTTCTTTCAGAGGACCCAAGTTTAATTCTTAGCACCCACATGTCAGCTAAAAATGTCTACAATTAATATCTGCACAGACAAAGGAAAGACCATATATTAAAATCCAAAGTGAATGACTCCTAGGAAATGATACCCAATGTTGCTGTTTGGCATTCATAGGCAAAGACACACACACACACACACACACACACACACACCACAGACTAACAGTAATTTTGTTACTGCAAACAAAAGCAAAAGCTCTGTACGCCAATGACCCAACAGTGTAACCAGTTATGAATGATTAAGAAGGTTAAGTAGAGATTGGTAGGAAGATGGTCTTACCTGATTCTCTCCAAACAGTGCGATAAACAGCAAGAAATATGTTTCTGCTGTTACCAAGGCACAAGAGAAGAAGAGAACATCTGAAAGAAATAAAATATGCCCAGTTCAACAGTGAAATGCACAATATACCTGTCAGCACATTGTACAACAAATCTTCTTAGATTGACCTCAACTAAATAACATAATCCACATTCACACAAAAATTCACAAACCTGCTGTGGAAGCTTCAGGTTACAATTTCACTTTCATTTAATACACTTTTCAAAGTCTCATTGCAGGTTACATTAGTATGATACTTTCTAAAAATTTATTTTAAGAATGTCATTTACAAAACATTAATAGCTAAATATGTATAATTCTTGACTCATGATTTCCACTCAAAATTGGGACCCCCAAGAGTCTCATCTATAAGCATTTTATTTTCTATTTAAAAACTGATTTTCTTTTTAAATTTTTCACATTTTTGAGAATTTTTATAGATGAGTATTTATATCATTCTCATCCTCTTTTCTGCAACTTTCCCCATGCCCTCTCTTTAAATTTGATGGATTCTTCTTTTTACATTATACATGTATGTGTATATATGTACATATGTCTGCTTTTATTGTATTATTTATTATATATTACATAATACATGCATGCATATATATACACATATATACACATATACATATATATGGCTTTTATGGCTCACTACTTGCTGTTGGATAACCATTTAGGGGCTCATACTTGAGGCATAGTGACTTTCTCTCTCATTTACATTAGTTGCTTGTGGCTTTTTATCTAGAGGTGGGCCCTTGTAAGATTACCTCACATCCATGGCCTGTCAGTTGGTTTTGTCATTGTTCAGATCTCCTTTAGGCAATGATACTGTTGGGTATTCTTGGATTCAGGTTCTGTATCTTAGGTAGAGGATGCAGTTTCTCAGGAGACAGCCTGTGATAAAAAGCAGACTGAGTCTAAGCATGAATAATATGTACCATACTCTCTTCATGTATTTAAAAAGAACCAAGAGGAGATACTTTATACTAGTCTACTTTTAATAACTTCAGTTCATCAAATAAAACCATTATATAGGGAAATATAAGTCAAAAAGAAGTATGCATTTCTAATGCACATGATGAGGACTCATTTTCATACATGCAGTAATGGAAGCATATAACTAAAGGTCTTTAATTTGGAGTTCACGAGCCTCTCGTCCAGAGTTTGGGAATGGAGAACAAACACAGAAAGCTCAGCTTATTTTATCGCCTGTGAAACTTGTTTTTCCTCATACAATTCTCTGAATCAGCATCATGGAGAACATCCTCACCTCGGCAACTGTCCCACTCTGGAAGTTAGAGGTCCCTTGGTAATTTTATTGGTTGTGTTTTGTTTTTATTTTTGTAAATAAAAGAAAAGAACTATTCAATCTAACTGAAGCAAGAATCAGCTTTATACAATTGCAGTGAAAGAGGCTCTTTTGTATGGCTTACACTTGCTGAACCTTTTCTCTGAAACGGTTTCCTCTATGAATACTGAAAGTGAATGTCGATATGTCCCACATTATATGTGCTTTCTATCATCAAAGGAACAGAGTCCTTTTTGTTTTGTCTGTAACCCTTAACATCATAAGTGAGGATCTGTGCAGAAATGTACTTGGGCTTCAACATCTATACAAGTTGGCTATAGCCAAGTATTGAGTATGTGATATGATATCTAAGATAGGCACAAAATTGCTGGAATTAATTTAATGACAGAATAAGAACCATCCTCTATAAGAAGAAAGTTGCCTGATATACCCAGAAAAAGAAAAAGTACTATTTTGGATTAAATTGTTTATCTCACACAAAATGACACAGTCAGATCATATTTCTCAGTACCTTAGTATGTGACCTTGTTTGGAAATAGGAATACAGGTACTACTAAGGAAATAGCTCATAATGGAGTAATGTGACTATCTAATCCAACATGGGCAGAAATTGGAATAGGGAAGCTGTAAGCCATTGAGTACTATGCTGACAAGTCAAGTAGAATCTAGGAAGTGGCAAGGAAGTGACATCCATTGCAGGCCCGATGGAGGTCGACACTGTGTTTCAGAGGTCTAATCTCTAGAACTTGGAGAAGCATTAAAATATTCTTGTTTTAAGCGGTCTAGTTAGGTATGGTATTCTTTGACGAGAAATATAGGTACTAAATATGGAACTCTGCAATTTCTTGATGTGTTGCTATCTGGGAAAAATCTGAAAGAGGGAAGCCTAGAAACATCAAGGATCCCAGCTCATAGACACACTGTGCAGCATTCAGAAACAATATGTTGAGTATGTCCAAAACTGTGTACATGACCAGAAGCTACTTGATGGCTTGGGGGTGGGGGGAGGATACTCCAATGAACTGAGGAATTATCAAGAAATATTTATTTGAAGTATCATCCTGAAGATCTGGGAAATCCTTAATCACTTTCCATTTCAAAAACTGACTTCAATTATAGTGTTTCCTGCCAGTACTTAATTTTTCAGTAGAGAAAAAATAAAATTGTTGAAATATTTACATAGCATTTTATGTGCATGAATAACTTCCACACATATTTCCTTTTAAACGTAGCAAGCAAATGTATAAAGTTATTCTAACAGATAATATTTGTATTAAAATTTTTCTCTAGTTTTAATGACAATCACTGGTTATTTGTTCTGCTTATCCTGTAGGAAAAGGTGTTTTGAAAGACAATTTTTTTTTACCAGTTGTATGTTATGCCTACCTCGTCATCAAATTATCTAAAGGATGAAACAATCATGGTGGTAATTCCTTTACATTCTGGGGTTGATTAATGTCAACTTCTTAAATGGCGGTATTATCTGAAAGAGTCCCAGACCAGCCATGTTAGCCACCAAGATATCCAAGCTGAGTTAGGAGAAGAAACTGGTTTAGGCTTCTATTTATTTCATTTGCAATCTTAATTCTGATTGAGATTAATGTGACTGAGGAATATCCCATCTGCTTCACTTTAACGAAGTAAAGTCCCCCTGAAAAGTAAAAATCCAGGTTTTGAAAAGGCAATGGTGTGGAGACAGCAGAGACATTGAGGGATTTCCAGTCATCCAGGCAGAGAGGACGAGATGAAGCCCAGCATAGGAACTGTTGAGGGGGGTGAACTCTTTTGCATGGCCTTATATGATGGAGATACATCTGTATCAGGAACCAAAGTGTTGGTAAATACAACAACCACTAATATAGAGCACAAACATTAATAAAATCATGGATAGTAATATTGGTTCTTAAATTCTAACAAATTGGCCTCACCTTTGAAAACTTTTAATAGGAAAGAAGATTTTGGGTCAAGTAGAATGAATATGTAAAAATTTTTAGTATTTTTAGTTATGTTTTTTCAGTGAGCCTAAATTGGCTGCAACAAGGTTTCTTAACTTCAAACTAAACAAACTTGATGTTTTTCAAAACAAGATCCATGCTGCCTGTACATTATAAACTGTTTGACACTGGGATTCTGATTTCCATGCATCACAGGATATATGTGTGGAAGTACTTTTGCTTTACTTTCTGTTCTTGAATGCTATATACTGTTTGATTAAGGTCAGTGATGCTGATGTTCTGCTCTATCTACAAAACCTTCAGGACAGTGTTCCAGGGGACATCATGGAGTACCCTATCACAGTCCTCTGCACACTGTCTGCATGAATACCTGCAAGTAGTTAACACTCAAATTATCCAAATTCAGTAGCGTAAAAAAGGTTTGTGCTCCTAATTAAATCATTAAAAACATGTCTTTCTCAAGAATAAATCTCTTTCATTACTTTGGGTTCACAGGCATATTTAAGCAGTCTGTGACATCTTATATTTAATATTTTATTCTTTGTGGAAATTGTCTGTCTAAAGAATATGCCTCCAAAATAAAATGGAGCACATGGGATTCCTACTTGCCTCAAAACCAGATGTGTGGGGAGCTGAAAGTTCTTGTAGCATTCCTTACTTTCTTTCTTTCTTTTTTTTTTTTTTTTTTTTTTTTTTTTTTGCTGCAATCACATGAGGTTTAATCGGGGGACCAGTGCACTGGGGTGGAGCTCATAACCCACGCAGGGGCAGAGGAGTCCGACCCCAAGCAGCTGAAGTCAGGGGTATTTACAGGAAAAAACCACAAAGCAAGGGAAAAAACACAAAGCAAGGGTGGGGAAAGGAAAGAATTTGCGTTATGGGGAAGTCACAAACATTTTTAAGGTTAGCTAGTTCCTGAAACATTGTGCCTCTGGCCCTGGGGCCAGGCCAAGGTCACTGGTTTCTTAGGGGAAAGAATGCAGTTGGGTGGGGTTTGATCAAGCAGGCAATTTCAGGCCTATTTCTGTTTCTGGCTCCAAGTGTGCTAGGGATCTAACTTTCCTCATAAGGGGATCAGGTCTTTCATTCCCCACTTCTTCTAGTACCTAGTTCTAATCTTAGAACTATATTTCTGTATCGTTGTAGACAGAGCCTGGTATTGCTATCTTAACATTAGAATCTGTACAGCACTTACTCGTTCCCTGACAAAAGCTATTAATCTATTAACTAA
>CM052706.1:35048765-35086342 GCA_028551405.1 Uromys caudimaculatus | reverse complement strand
CATCACATTTTCTCCACAGACCAAATGATGTAACTGAAATCAATACATCCAAGACATGACTCACCTTCTTGAACTATTGAAAAATAGTTGACTCAAATCTCAAGAATCACCTTTTCCCTTTTTTATTTCTGGAAACATAAAACTGGATATTTTAGTAATTTAGTAACTGTATCTTTACTTAGTTTAATGGCAAATTTGAGCTAATGTTCAAAATTAGCAGATTGAATCATAGTGAACATTCTCTGGCCAGGCTTGTTAAGTTTCTACTATGTGAACACACAAAGTCTACTTCATGGGAATTCTACTCACCTGCCAAAGGCACAGCACCATATTCTGTTAGGTGTTATAGTTGCAATAAGAAGTGATTTGTCAATTGAAGCCGACTAACAGATTAAACCATGTCTAATTCTAGGGCACTGATTATAAAGTGAATACTTGAACTTGGCTCAGAATTATCAAGCAAGTTTAGAACTCCAATTGGTTAATCCTGCTGGAATCTCAGTCCCTCAAGTCCAAAGTCACGGAAGTATGCTTTGGCTTTAATATGCAGACATTTTTCCATTGCCATGGCCTTTTCATTTAAAGTAATTTCCTTGAGAAATGTTTTAAGTCTTAGAGACTTATTATGGAGTATCTAAAAGTAGTGTTTCTGTGAGATTATTGATAGGAACTCTATTTTAGCTGGAGAAAAAAAATAACAGTTTATAGTTTTAGCTATTAAACCCATAGCAATTATGCTTCCATTTTAATATGTCCTCAAATTTTTCTGAATGTTAATTATGTTTGTTTAGCGATATCATAGATAGCATATAACCACTTTCCTCTTTGAACTTAACAAACACTAAAGTAGAAACATTTGTCAGCAGATACCAAACAGATTCCCTTTAAAACTAAAACATTAAGTTTTAGGAGGAATTTTATTTTGTTAGTTACAGAAAATTTTGTGTTACAGTAAAAATCAAAACTGAATTGGCCTATGTGGAAATTTATAGAGAGAATAAAAACAATAATAATTGCACATGATTATTTGACTGTGTGCCCAGGGTCATCTCACAATATTTATGACATAAGTATTTCTTAGGATTCTGTATTTCCAACTTACAGGTCAGAAAGTCCAGGAAAACAAATAGGGTTCAATGACCAATGATCATTAATGTGTGTGGGTTATGTATGTATGTGAGTATGTGTTTGTGTGTATGTTGTGTGCATATTTTGTGTGTATGTAAGTAAGTGTGGTGTGTGTCTTTGTGAGTGAGTGTATACATGTATATGTGTGTGCACATGCACACTGACAGGTGTTGTATCTGATCTATGTTGTTCTTTATTTTGCTCTGTTTACATTTTATATCCAATATGGAATAGTAGATATGACTCAGAATGTGAAACAAGTACAGAATATTCATTTTCTAGTACTTGATAATGAATAAACACAACAGAATATATCATTTTGTAGGCTTTGAAGTATAGAAACTAATTTGTTATAGTCCCCATCCTGAGAAACTTCTAAAACTACAGCCAAGGCATGTCAAGCCTGTGCTTGATTGTATTCTGCAAGGTCCACGTGCTGATGGGTAGAATTTAGGAGTGACGTCACAGCTAGTTTTCTGTCAATGGTGAACCACAACCTTTGGGACTGCCTGTGGTTTTTGCCATGTTGCCCTCTCATAGAGCATCTCCTAGGATGACATTTTGATTCTTTGAAAACACTGATGGAAAGTATCATAAGTGGCTTGGGGTAGATCTAGCAATGACTTTTGATTATATCAAACCTGTCAAGGTTAATCCAGCTTGTGACTGACAGGAAGTCAACAGCAGATTATGTGTGCAAAATCTCTTTAGATTTAGCATATATGAAATCTAGTCAAGGAAGTAATGTTTCAGCACATTCCCTAGCCTAGAAGTGAGTGAGTTACCTATTCTGCCTTTGTCTACAAGATGTTTATACAGAGAGGCTGCTCTTTGAAGATGTGTCTGTCTCAGGGATGTCCACAAAAGGTTCTGACAATCTCTTTAAAATAATTGGAAAACAACAAGTGGTGGTCAGTAGCCGGTGATGTTAAGTTTTAAATATGGACATGTCCATTTGAATGTTTCTAAAGAATCTCTTCTATATTTGCAAAAGGAACATGACACCAAGAGGCATACATAAGCATACTCTCCAAATTTTGAGATTAAAGATTCAGTCAAACTTTCAGTTTTACGAGCAGAAAAAAAAATCCTATGAAATCATACTTCTGTCCTTCTGTTTTGAAGAACAATGCAGCCACTGGAGGTTTAGGCTTTCTAAAGCTGAGAAAGTGGCAGAGGTATGCACAGCAACCGTGCACTGAGTTGAACTGAGACCCAACCAATCGTCAGAAGGCACACAATGCCCCATTTGCCGTAAATGAATGGTCAGGTCCACTCTTAGGCTAATGTGACATTGTTCTGAAATAACCAGTATAGTTATGGGAATAAGCTAAATTTGGAGTCATACAGAAACACACTAGGAGACTTGCTTACACAGACATACCATTTCTTAATATAGAGGTAATTCAGATAATGAGTGCAACTTAGCAATATATAAAATAATAAATTTGTTTCATTTTAAAAACAAAATACATATTCAAATATACCAGGGAACTAATTTCAGACACCAAACAAAATGTACCAACACTGCTAATATACTAGAAATGCACACCTCACTGTTAGGGATTGTGTCCATAAACTTTGGGACATAAATCAAAACTACAGAAGTCTATCTTCCTCGATATAATAAAATCTCATACTCCACCAACATTGTCCTGTTGCTTCCCCACAAGTTAGTGGAAAACTGCTTTTAATTTATTAGAAAATGAAATAGTATCTCATATGAGACTTACTTTATTTTTTTCTAAAGAGAATTACATGAATTAAACACTTCAGTTCCATATTTCATGCCTTGAACAACTCTCAAAGATATATTTTAAGAAACCCTCTGTAAATGTTGGGTAATATTTTCTCTAGAAAAAAATATAGACTTCACATAATTCACGGCCATTTGTTTGCTTTGTCTGTCCTCTAAGTTTTCTAAAACTTTGTAACACATCTCAAAACATTTGCCTGATTATTCACTGCAGAACTTCATGCAACAGACACTCATTAAAAACAGTTTATTGTATCTGAGTCTAATGTTTAAACTTGCTGGACTTCTAGAAAGTAAACCAAGAACAAGGGTGATAAGGAGGGTGATTCCACAGATTCTTTTTAAATTTATTTTTAACATTTTTTTTTACAGTCCAGACTTTAGCTCCCTCCCAGTCTGCCCTCTGACTGTTCCACATCCCATACCTCCTCTCCCCATTTCCAAAAGGATGTCCCCACCCCCACCCCCACCCCCAACCCCACCAGACCTCCCCACTCTTTGGGGCCTCAAATCTCTTGAGAGTTAGGTGCATCTTCTCTGACTGAACCCAGATCCAGCAGTCCTCTGCTGTGTATGTGTTGGGGCCTCATATCAGCTGGTGTATGCTGTCTGGTTGGAGGTTCAGTGTCTGAGTAATCTCAGGGATCCAGGCTAGTTGAGACTGCTGGTCTTCCTATAGGGTTGCCCTCCTCCTCAGCATCTTGCAGTTTTTCCCTAATTCAACCACAGGGGTCCCCAGCTTCTGTGCATTGGTTGGGTGTAAGTATCTGCATCTGACTCTTCCAGCTTCTTGTTGGGCCTTATGGAGGGCAGTCATGCTAGGCTCCTCTTTGTAAGCACACCATAGCATCAGGAATAGTGTCAGGACTCAGAGCCTCCTCTTGAGCTGGCCTGTCACTGGACCTCCTTTTCCTCAGGTTCGTCTCCACTTTTGATCCTGCAGTTCTTTCAGACAGGAATAATTCTGGGTCAGAGTTTTTGACTGTGGGATGGCAACCCCATCCCTCCACTTGGTGCCCTGTCTTTCTGCTGGAGATGAACTCTACAAGTTCCCTCTCGCCACTGTAGGGCATTTCATCTAAGGTCCCTCCCTTTGAGTCCTGACTGTCTCTCATCTCTGGGGTCTCTGGTACATTCTAGAGGGTCTCCCCCCCTCTACCTTGGCAGGTTGCCTATTTCATTCGTTCTGCTGGCCCTCGGGGCTTCAGTCCTGTTCCTCCCCTAAGGAACTGAGCCATGGCATCAGGATAAAAATTGTTAGGGAATGATACATTAAGTGAAGACATTGTCACTTTAAGTTAAAAGAAGACATGATATGTCAGATTTGCTAGTGGTTGTGTTCTTTCACATTGTTTATATAAATGTTTATCAATGGCTTTATTTTTCATTATACTTAAAACATGAACTCTGAAATCCTGATTCTGTAATCCATAGTAAAATTCTATCTAATGCAACATTTGAAGACATATTTTAAAACAGTAGCTACTACTATTTGCAAGCAGTTCATGTCTAATTTTAATAGTAGTATATTTGGTATTACTATCTCTTTCCATATATATATGACTGAGAAACATCTAAGAGAGAGTTTCTCATTGTTTTAACAGAGTTAAATAAAGTACACAATTCAACTGAACCTACTGGATTTCTAGGTTGTATGGTCTCACCTGTATTCTAGGATGTACTCTGTGCATTAAATCACTGTCTTGGATACTGTAGATAATTATAATGCAATGGTAAGCATAAACAATATCTGGGAATGGAAAAGTAGTATAAAATATGATATAAAATAAATATATCTATAGACGCACTTCCATGAATGAAGTTTGCATGTCTGATGGTTGCTTGGACTGTGCCTGGGGGCAGATACGTGGGAAAGGCTAGGTCTATACTGTCCACTACAACAGCTGTTATAAACACGGGGTACCTGGGCTAGACAAACTGCATTAAACTTTTCCAATAATCAAGCAACTCTTGTTTGTTGTGACATTTTTACCCTATAAAATATTTTCCTCTTTCTCCTCCTCTTCTTCATCAAGAAATTTATAAATTGATAGCACAGTATATACAGTAATAATTGTACAAAAGTGTACCTTTGCTTGTATTCTTACTTTATATTTCCTACTTTTAATTTTATAAACTTCTTTTCATTTTTTTAAGATTTCAGGGTTGTTAAAAATGAAGACAGTGATTCACATTAGCTTAGACCTATAAATGCTCAAAATTATTGGTTCCACTGTTCCTAGCACAGGTTTTGTTCTACTATAAGCCCTGAAGGCACAGCAAGATGCTGGTACTTCCTGTACTGACCCCGTTCATGTTGACAAGGTCTTTCTCTAGCATCCCTTCTAAAAAACCTGCTTGAGGTAGGTTAACATTATTTTATAAGTCCAAGAGTATTCCATAAATGATGATTAAATATATACTATTACAATGAGCCCAATAATAGAGTATTATTAATAGTATCAACTATCATATACTCTATATAGTTACATGTGCAATACTTTTATATGGATGCCAGCGAAAAGGTCTATTCAAGTCAGCCTGCCACACTGCCATGTGTGTGTGGCATGAACAATACAGCTATGGCATTGTGAGATAAGAGCACATTTTCAGCTTCTTTTTATAGTTTTATGAAACTACTATTGCCCACTTGATCTGTTGCTAACCTAAGTTCCATTTTAGAACACATGACTGCAGTCTATATTGATTACCTGTGGATATTCACACAATCCAAAGCTGAGTTTACTGCTTTATAATTATTTTTATAAATAAACTCTATTATTAACATCTTGCAAATGAATGAAACACCACACACAAAAATTAGCCAAACTCAAAGTCTATAGAGCTTAAGGAGCTTATATACAGTTGGTATTTGAAACAGAACCTGTGAGGCTCCACATGAAATTTTTATACTTTTAGCATGCTGCTTACAGAGATGGATGCTACCTAACAAAGCATTTTTAAAGTCTGGAAAGAGATAAGATAAAATTGTATATTTGTTGAGATTTTGAACTTAGATTTACAGAGTCCTTTTCATGAAAGGGCTTGGTTACACATATTTAAGATGTATTTATTTATGTATGTATGTATGTATGTATTTATTTATTTACTTGGGTTTTTCGAGACAGGGTTTCTCTGTGTAGCCCTGGCTGTCCTGGAACTCACTCTGTAGACCAGGCTGGCCTCGAACTCAGAGATCTGCCTGCCTCTGCCTCCCAAGTGCTGGGATTAAAGGCGTGCGCCACCACTGCCCAGCGATTTACATATTTTATACAATACATTTGGACAACCTTTTACACCATTTTCAAAGTTTATTCATTGTTTTGTGTATTATTAAACTGAACAAATAAAAGTACAAATACATGAAGAAATTATATAGCTCCATAGATTCTTCTAGTTGTCTTAGAAATTGAAAATGTTAGTTTGTTTTAATAATACAATTATGAATCTAAGCAAAATGTCTTAAGTAGAGCTAGTTATTTAGACCATAAGGGTCTTCTTAACAACTGAGTGGTAATCCCAGGGGAGAATGCATGTTTCTTCAAAGCAAATAGACTGAAAAAATGAAGGAAATAAAACCATACTTCTTCATTCTTTCTCCACTCATTCCATTATCAAAATGAATATTTTTCTTCTTTTTGTTTACTTTATCTCTTACTTTAAACCTTGATGAGAGAAGTAAACAACAATCTTACGACATCCTGTTTCTTACTATCTGAAAATTCCCTTCACCAAACTCAGTAGTCTTTATTCCTGTATTCAACCTCATTCAGGTTCCCAGAACACAAGCAAAACACAGTCTGATCCCCAATCCATGGATACAAAAATGTATATATCTACTTGAAAAGTTAGTGAATTCCTATAGCAGCATAGTAATAATATATGTTATATAAGGTTACATATGTCCATTAGGTTACATTGCAACCCTGGATCTGGTTTTGGCACCATCATTTGCAATGTGCACAGAAAAGAACTACTACACACAGAAGAGGCCTCTATCTCTTAAGAAGTCATATTGCGTGAGAATAATATGACAGAACCCGGAGCTGTGCTTATTGGAACAGATAGGCAGAGAGAAGAACTATACATGACCTTCTAATGAGTTAAGGGTTCTCATGCTGAAGTTATTGGATAGATTCTGAGACACTTCTGAAGAACTGTTTTCCAGAACAATCCAACATGGAGCAACTTGCTTGGGGAATGGCTGTCCCTAGAATCTGAAATTGGTAACCACAGCTATGTGAAGGATTCTCTAGAAACAAACAAAAAAATTATCCACTTCATCATGGATCAGAGAAGTAGGGAACCAGAAAGAAGAAAATAGTAGGCCATGGAAAAACTCTAGAGTCAGGTAATGAGAATAAAAAGATTGACGTAAACCATCACCAGGCATATGGTCTCTGCAGTTACTTTTCTACCCCACCCTTTGTCAGGATCAGACAAATCCTTTTCTCAAAGTCAGACTTAACCTTCTGTGTTTTTATTACTAAATTTCTTTGCTGACTTAGAATGTGCCTAATCTTCCATTCTGTTGCCAATTTCTTAAAAATTACAAGTTGCTTAACAATGTGATTTTGATGGATACCAACATGAAGGGATTTTATTTTAATGAATGTGTAATATTTATTCATATTTATGAGATATAGTACAATAATTTGATCTATAGTACAATGTGTAATGATGTAATTAGTATTTCCACTTCTTCAGGCATTTATCATCTTTATATTGGAAAATTCCTCTGGTTACTTGAAACCAGATTATAAAGTTGTTGCTGGCATAAATACTCCCCTGTACTGGAGACCAGTAGAACTGACTCTTGTCTAACTCTGTTAGAGAAGAGGAAATGAGACAAGATAAGAACCTCAAAGACAGCACTGGTCCTGTAGCTCTCAATTGTTTCGCTTTGAATTGGATCCAGACTGATGGTCTATATTGTGTGCGGTTCCCTGTGCTACCCATGTATTGAACTCCAGTGTGTCATGGCAGTGGATTTATTGACCATGTGTATTAGCAGAAGGGGATGGTGGATTATCTTCAATGAGTTACATAATGTTTTTGACAGGTTTCACACTAGAAACACTTCATCTTAACAGGGCTCAGCCCAAGAACAAAAGATTACAATGCTAATGCTAAGATTAATGGAAGCAGTCTTTAACTCTGAGGGAAAGCCTTTATGAGCAGTCCTACTCATCACAGCTGGGCAGGGTTGGAAGAGGGAAGGAATACAAATAGTAGACAGTGTACATTTATGGGATGAAGTTAGGGCTCTCCAGGGTGGAATTCAGAGGTATAATGGTAGGTGTTTACGTCCAAAGGTGGGATTAATACATGATTTTGACATTGATAATGTGACTGCAATAAATTTAAATTTGTTGGAACAAATTATGCAGAAGTAGAATAATAAATGCAATGGCTTTGTGGTCAGACACTTTACATATGTTAATGTTAAATGCTTGAATGTTGTGCAGTTAAATCTTCAACTTCAGAGGTTCCTTATTTACAGGTTTTTTTTTTTAAATGTATAGTTTGAGGTCAGTAAATAGTTCTTTTATAATATATTAAAAGATATTGTAGAGTCTGAATCCTCTGCAATCTCTTCATTATCTAAGAAGTTCCTTATTAAACTACAGGAACTTGAGTATGAAAATTACATTAAAGTCATTTCAAGTTGAAGGCATAGCACATAACTAAATAAGAAAATGATGTAAGACATTAGCATCTATATAAATTTATGCATTGGAAAAACATACAGCTCAATCCCTATGTGAAAATGTGAGCCATTAAGTCAGACTGTAGACTCCACATGAAGCAACCACTCTGACCAAGTAATTGAAGCCTAGTCAAATAGCTCGGCTTTTCAAAATGCACCATTCTATCATGTATTATAGTATCATTATAGCTATGTGAGTACATAAAACTGTCTTTGTTAACACAGAAATTCATTGGTGGACTTTAAAGTCTCTGGCCCTTTGAGTACACTCATAAACTCTCCCCTTTACTTCATTCGGTATCTCCTACCTGCCTTTTCTTTTATTATATGCAGTGTTAATGACAGTATTTACTGAGCACTGAGGAGACGCACTGTGCTAATTACTCAGAAATAAACTCTCACAATAAATGGCAGGTAAAAATAAGCACCTCTGATTTTGTTTTCCAGAGCATTTTCTCTGGCCTTGGTGACTGCCATTAAGTATTAAAGTAGCTTATTTCATATTCATCAATAATCAGCCACTGTCTAAACTTCCTGACAAAAATTTATTAGTGGACTTTTTAAATAATTATTAATAAAATGTCAATAGGCTTGAATTTTGGGTCTTATTTGGCTTGTTCTTTAATAAACTCCATTTTTTTTCCAGGTACAGACCAGCATTCATTTCCTTTTTGCAAGACCCTATCAATATGTTGCTTTAGCTATAATGTAACCAAGGCAGTCAGTTTGTACTTGGTCAATGAAAGAAGTCGTTCATTCATTCCGTAAAAATGATTTATGGATGAGAACTTTAAGCACACAGCACAGCAAAAGTAAGAGAATAACTGTTTGAACCATGAATGCAGGTGCTGTTTAAAATTCCCCAGTGATTGGTCCATAAAGAAAACTTGTACATTCTATGAGACATCTTGCATGTTTTGCCAAGTGGGTTCTGCTTAAGACTTGAAGAATAATGTTCTTGAAGTTCAATTTCCCAATAAATATCCATATTCACTGGGGGAGAAATAAGGCAAAAAAGGGAGGTTCTTCATTTTGTGGTACACATGATCTCCAAAGCATCTGTAGCTGTCAAGTTGAAATTAAAACAAGAAATCTGTTTGCATGTGATAAGCTTAAATCAACTCCAAATGATATCCAAATTGGACAAGACCCAGATTTTGTCATTACAGTCCTAACATTTCAGCTTAGATTAAGAACAGACTTGTGTGCTACAGTGTCTCTGGAAGGAGTCACTGTCTTCTCCCAGCTGCGCAGAAACAAATCCCTACTTAAGTTAATTGTCAAACCACTCTTTAATGGAATGCTACCTTAGGTACAGAAGTGTCTCCAGTTTGTAAAATCAGCAGCAATACAATGTTTGTTTCTTCAAATCAACATTAACATGTTCTAAAAAATAATACAACACATGCTTAACATTAGAACATGTTTATATTATTCTGATAAGTTACACAACTGAGAAAATGTTCATTTACAGACTATTTTTGTGGCTGGGTGGGGTAGCACAGGCCTTTGATCCCAGCACTCAAGAAGTAAAGGCCGAATTTACTCTGGGAGTTCAAGGCCAGATTCATCTACATAGTAAGTCCCAAGACAGCAAGGACTATGAAATGAGACCCTGTCAAAATTATATTTTAAAAAAGAGGAAGAGGAAAAGAAAAAGAACAAAAGGAAGAAGAAGAAGAGAACAAAAGAAAAGAAAATATATATTCTAAAATATGTAAAACTATTACACTTATTATTTACAGGAAGTATTTTATATCTTAAGTTATCACTGTTTATCTGCCAGAAAATTTTATTTCAGGTTTATTGATGTAGATTTAGAGAAGTCACATAAAATGAAAGGGGATTTGACTGCTTTCTTAGGATCAAATTGTTGATATAATGTGTTCTGAGATTATTTAAAGAGACTACCACAATTGAGGATAAAATTAAACTGTTTCTACTAGAACCAAAGGGCAAAAAGAGAATCTAGGCCTGGTGAAGTATCTCATCAGGTTAAAATTACCACCAAACTTAAGCACCTGACTTCAGCACCTGGGCCAAAGACGGTATCAAGACAGAACTGATTCTGAGTTGAACTCTGACCTCCATACAGATGGTATGCATGCATGAATACACTTGCACACACACAAACAGACATACACACACACACACACACACACACACACACACACACACACAAAGTAATAAAAATGTATTTTTAAAAAAGAAAATAAGTAAATATTAAAAAGGAATTGAAGAATCTAAGTTCTGAGGTGAAAAACCTTAACATGGTGTCAAAGTCTCTGAAAACTTTGCTTAGGAATATTAGAACCATAAGGAATGCATCAACTCATCTGTCCTTTTATGGATATAAGCAAGGAACAATCAAATCGATTGCCTTTCTTCTCCTCTACTTCATAATCTTGGAGGAAAGAGAGGTTATAATTATTTGAGACATCCTTGAGTAGTAGAAACTTAATTTTTTAGATTGCAGGCATCTCTCCATGTTAATGACTTACTTCAGGATTCATGAAGAGTTGAAACAGCATATTAAAATCCAGAAAATGCTAAGAATGCTCAGAAGAACAATATGCTAATAGACATATTAATATAAATGCATGTCACATCACACATGATAAACTGCCTAAAACTAAAGTAGACCATAGCATTTCAGTGTGTTCAAGCAGTAGACTTTTCTTTCTTGCTAATTTTATCCAGTCTTTTTCATTCCGATGGAAGAGACAATTTCGTCCTATTGCCCTTTGAGATCTAGGCTGCCAACCTCTTCACCATGCTCAAATGGGGCTTTTAGGGTCATCACAAGTAGGATATGATAGCACACATCTGCATGTCTAGCATTCTGGAGACTGAGGCAGGAGGGTTACAAGTGTGAGGTACCATGGGCTACACAGTTATTTCCTGGAAAGAAGTAATGAGAGAGAGAGAGAGAGAGAGAGAGACAGACAGACAGACAGACAGAGACAGAGAGACAGAGAGAGACAGAGAGAGACAGAGAGAGACAGAGAGAGACAGAGGATGGAGAGAGGGAAGGAGAAGGGAGAAAGAGAGGGAGGAAGGGAGGAAGGGGGAAGAGGACGACTGATGGAGAGAGAGAGAGAGAGAGAGAGAGAGAGAGAGAGAGAGAGAGAGAGAGAGAGAGAGAGACTTATTCCAGGTGCCTAGAAAAGAAGGAAAAAGCAGACATGGGCAACCTCACAGAGCAGCTCTGGAAGTCATCTTGCTAGAACTCATTCCCATGGCTACATTTAAGGCCAAGTTAGTTTCCAAGTACACTCAGCTGTGTGTGCAGAGGTGCAGATATCAGATTTGAATCTCTGCCCTATCAGAAGAAAAACAATCTATAAATCTATTTGTAATAAAATTCCAAATCTTGGAATACTTCTTCGTAAGAAATAAGAATATGTTTTGCAGTGTTTTGGCTAGTTTTCTTTTGTGTTTCTGAAATTTTGGTTTTAGTTTGTTTGTTTGTTTTGTTTTGTTTTTGTTTTTGTCAATAATACATGGTAGAGTTACTCCCACTTGAGAAAAAGTCTTCATCAATTGTCTATAGGGCACTTTCTTAACTAATGGTGATGAGGAAGGGCTCAGTCTGGGTTGGCATCCTGGGCCACCCCTGGATACTGGGTTGGTTTTTTTTGTTTGTTTTTTGTTTTTTTAAAGTCTGCTGAGCAAACCATAGGAACTAGCCAGTAAGCAGTATTTCTCCATTGCCTTGCTTCAGTTCCTGCCTCAGGTTCCTCCCTTGACTTCTCTTAGTGATAAAGTGTATGATCTGAGGGTTTTAAGATGAAATATACTCGTCCATTTCTGAGTGTTTTCAGTCATCATGTTCTATACAACAGTATACAAGTAGCTAAGACATGTTCTGACAACACTAAATTCATACCATAACTGGAAAATATAGATGTACTCTGTGTGTGTGTGCGTGTGCGTGTGCGTGTGCGTGTGCGTGTGTGTGTGTGTGTGTGTGTGTGTGTGTGTGTGTGTGTGAGACATGTTGGAGAGACCCAAAAGAGTGAAGAAGAGTAGTCAGGGATACAGTCTCCTTCAGAGGCTTTTGGGCTCTGAGGATGTTATTATTCTTTAGCTTGGATGAACAGCCAAACATCTCCTAATGTTAGTGCACTGATCTGTAAAATCAGAATAATATTGCTATTTCATTAGGGTGCAATGTATATTAAATGCTTCACACACAAACCAATTAGAATGTGGCTGACAGACTGTACTTGAAAGTTCACCCCATTCTTACAATAACACAAGGACTGCTTTACTCCGGGAACCCTTGTTTTAATTCCTTAACACCTGTTTAAATGTCTTGTAAGCACAGAGAATTGTAAATGAAGTGCTTAGAGATTCCAATTCTTATTCAATTATTCTGTGAGTTCAGGGCTTGATTTTCAATTGTCTTCACTTAGACCAAACCTGAGTAATGTTCTCTAAATACCACTAGAGGCAGTAAGTAGCATTCAGTCCAGCCGCTCTAACTGGGAAGCAAGTGCCAGGATTAAGGAGAGAGGAAAGAGGAAATTGTGTAAGTGGAGATTGGGTGGTTCTCCAGTGTCTCCAAGCAAATGGTCTTTCTGGTTTTGCTGCATGGGAAAAGGATGGAGGGAAGTAGTCACAAGAATGAAATAGAGACTAATGAAGGGCCATGTCACAGAGCAGAAAGAAATTCCACACAAAGGAGCTGGCAAGGGGTGGGCACTAATACATAGTCTTTGCTCACATCCAAGATTCTTATGAATAGAATACAATGTCTGCCAGTTACTGTCAATCATAAAAACTGATTCTGAGTTCTTCCCATCTCTTTTTTGTTTGTGTTATTTTGTACGGTTTTTTTTTTTTTTATCTTAATAGCTGCTAAGATATGATTCACATAAGAGTAAGTCCAATATTTTTAAATATGTTATTAAGACTTTTAAACCAGGCAGCATACATGAACTGATCCAAGGACCCCTACACAAATAAAGCAGAGGACTGCCTGGTCGGGCCTCTGTGGGAGAAGATATGCCTAACCCTTGAGAGACTTGAGGCCCCATGGAGTTAGAAGGCATGGCAGTGGTGGGTGGCCATCCTTGTGAAAACGGAGAGGAGGAGTGGGATGTGGGACGGGGAGAGGGCAGACTGGGAGGGGCAAGGACTGGACTGTAAAATTATAAAAGTAATAAAATAAATAAATACTTCTGGTAACTTCCTCTGTGAGTTTTATGAGTATCACTTCTCATATTTCAGTCTGTGACCCATCGTGTTAGCTCTTGGGTACTGAATGGATGAGGTATCCAACTCCATCCTATTGCCTGTGGATACTCAGCTGTACCTATACTTTTGATGAAAGTCCTTTCTTTTTCGAGTGTCATGTCAAAGACAATTGGCCAGAAAGAAGGATTTGCTTCCAGAGTCCTGCTCCATTAATTGTCTTAAATACGACTTGATATAAAGTTCAGGGAGACAGAGTGAACGCAGGCAATGACACTTACTTGCTCATGTGTGGCTTACTAGCCCCCTTTCTCCAGAATGTGTGGTGGGCTTTCCATTGTCAGGTGCCTGTTAATAGTAGTGGAACTTGAAATGTCACAAATGATTTGTAGTGAGCCAAATTCAGTTGTCTTGTTTCACTGTTGTTGGCTGGTATTTGACATTCCCACATACCTCATTATCTTTTCTCTCCTTGCACTTCTCTGGCTGTTCCCTAATCTACTTCATTGATTTACTGCAGAAACTGGACTTCCAGAGCTGGGGCTAGAGTTTGGCACAAAGTGCTACCAGGTACGTACCAGGCAAATGATCGGAACCCTGGCATCTTAGAAAAGACAAACAAAATTGGCACCAAAGAGATAGATTTCTTAGGAGTTTAGAGCACTGACTGTTTTTCCAAAGGACCTGAGTCAATTATGAGCACCTGCAAGATGGCTCACAACCATCATAAGTCCAGTCCCAAGGGATCCATGTCCTCTTTCTAGCCTTAGTGGATATCAAACACTCACATGGTACATAGACACACATACAGGCAAAACACCTGCACACATTAAAAATGGGAAAAATTGGAAAGATGTCCACTTATATCTGGTATTCAATCTTATCATGTTGCTAATTATAGAACCTTAGATTTTTAACTGAGAAATAGCTTCAAAAACATGATGACATAGCAAATGTTCTTCCTGATTTGTAATCATGTTACTAAATTCTCAATATTAATACAGAAAGAAAGGTGTTATGTGGACGTTGGGAATCCTAAGTTTGCTGTCAACTTTTGCTATGTGGTTCAGCACAATATAGGTTAGCTGGAGCCCCAGTTGCCATCGTGAAATGGTAGATTAAAATGAAGTTTACTTGTTTTCTTACAAAATGTTGTAACTGCACAAGTGATCCAGGATCCTTCAAGTATTTTCTTTATAACAGAAAAGAAAAAGGGTTACTATTAACACTTTGGATTACTTTACTTCTATTTGACAAACATGTTTAAAACAAATAAATTTTTAAGGGTGCAAATTTATCAGTCACTTGAACAAATGTATTAAACCCCTATAGATATATTTTAATCAAACTGCATAATATTATCCCATGAAACCCACAATTTAATTGAGAAAACATAATTTATATATATGCATAAAATTCTGAATGGAAATCACTGAGTCTATAACATTACTGAAGATGTGCAGTGTATTGAGACAACACAGAGGGTGAGAAAATTATCTTTGCCTGATGTCTTAGAAAGCCTGTGGAGGAAACAACATTCCTCCTTTGTAGGCTTTGTAAACAAAAGAGTAAACTGAGGAGACGTGTTTATAAATATATAGGTAGGAAAGTTGATAGCTAGAGTCTTAAGTTATTTTGCATGGCCAACGAAAGACAAGAACGTGAACAGGTTGAGTCATCACAGTAGAAGGGAAAGAATGAAGGAGCAGTCCAAACCCACCCAGTTGGGTAACGAGCTAACGAACCAATGTGCAGCTCTCCAAAAGAAGGAATAGGAGCAGCCTATAACTACATGGAAGAAAGGTTTTGACCTTCCTATGCATCAGATAATAGCAAGTTCAAACCACACTTAGATTCATTTCTCTTCATAATAGTTTTGTACTGATTATTCTGCTTGTCGCTAGAACTAAATACTTTATAAAAAGAAAGTTAAAAGAAGGAACACATATTGTGGCTTATAGTTTGAAGGGGTGTAGTCCACCATGGAGAGTAATCCATGGTCACAGACACGGCAGCTGGAATTCCTCATTCTTCAGATCATGAAGGAACAGGAAGCAAAGAGTGGGCCAAGATATAACACCCCACGTTCCACTTCCAGTGATTCTTTACCTCCTAGTGGCTTACAACATTTCAATGCAATGTGACATACAGGGAACCAAGTGTTTGAAGATATGTGCCTGTGTTAGGTGGGCTTCCATGTGTGTTTTACCTGAAAACCTCTTTAAACACACCAAGTAAGAGTCAAGATGCTCAGCTTCTGAATGTATGGCACCAGTCCCTATGCATTGTACCATAGAATGTGGTCCATCACCCTCTGGCTGCTCAGCTTCTGAATGTGTGGCACCTTTCTCTACACATTGTAGCAAGGAATGTGGTACACTACTCTCTGGACCACAGTTTACTTCTCATTACCTAGTACCTCTACTATGTAATGATGGCATTTTACTATTTATTATTGTGGAATTCCACCTCTCTTGAAAAATTCTACTACATGTTTAGAATGCTTGACTACACACAATAGAAAATACACTTAATGTACTCCTCATGTAACTTTCAAAGTTCCATTGGAAAAGCAAAACAAAACAAGAGCAAACCTTTGCATGGTCCAGGCAATATGCTAGTGGGTCTGCCATATTCTACCCTCCTAAGGCAGTAATTTAAGAAAACTGATATAAACACTGATTTCTTTCATGGGACATTCAGGGATTTTCTGTTTATATCTCATTAAGAGCTTCATGGTTTCCCTAGGTTCAGAGGACATTGAAAGAGACTGTGCAAAGTCCCACGGTGATTGAATGTGCAGCATGGGGGTGGGGGGAGATAGTATCCAGAGTGTGGCTTCCCCTTGTCAAAAGAGAAAGGCAAGGTGGACTGGGGGGGGCTTTATATGAGGGGTACTGGAAGGAGGGAGGACTTATACTGGGATGTAAAATGAATAAATAAATAATTTAGAAAGAAAAAAGAAAGAAAAGTAGTGGGATATACCTTTGAGGAAATATGTCTACTTAGGTATCAAGATGGAAAGAATGAATATGCCATAACTATCCAACTCTAGAAGAACAGAGTGTAAAATAACATTCTACTGTGTCAAGAAAAGTCTCCAAGAATTGCTGAGTATCAATCACCCTGGTACTTTGAGAAGCATTTATTGTAGTTCTCTGAAGTAGGCAGTTAGTTCATAGCATGCTAATCAAATACCAAAGTCAAATGAGACATGAAATTCAGCTGGACTCCCTCTGTAACTTGTCAGAGGATGTAGTATAGTTCATGTCAAACAAAATATTTAGATGCAAAGTTGTTATTAACTTGATTTACAATGTGGGGGAAATGACATATAATGTTAAAACTTTCCTCTTACCATTCCAACTTAAATAGTATTGTTTAGCATCTCTCCATCTTTGGTAAAATATAGTCTCTTAAAAGGTTTAGAAGATTGAGTATAAATAAACTTTAAACAAAAAAGTAAATTAAAGTTGCCAAAATAGTTACAGTTTCAAAATATGAACTAGAAATATTTGAAAGATTGAGCTGCAAATTAGGAACAATTGGGGTGAAATGTTTAAAATTAGTTTTACTGCTATATTCCATAAAGCTAAAGCCAATTTGGACTTAGAAGTGGAAGTAATATCATGAGTCAAATGACTCATTATAGAGATGTCCGTCAGAATGGATCACCTTCTGGCCTGTGGTCGTTCAAACTCAAAATCCTGGGACACAGTCGACATTCCTGTCAGCCATTCTTTGGGTTCCTTGGCTAAGCTGACATTGCATGAGACTGAGTCACCCTTCCCAACACCCACGTTCCACTCAAATCTTTATTACAAGTCAAAGGTCACCAAGCCGCTGGGTGTGACAACTCTATAAATACTCTCAAGCATTTTTTTCCCGCTACCTTTCTTTCTTTATTCTTTCATTCTCTTCTCTTTTTTTAATGAAATTACTCTATTGCAATAAACTCATAAATAAAATTCCACATATTTAGATTAAGGTAGCCACTCAAACACTTTCCCAGTCTTAAACATCACACATCTCTGTGAATTTCTATACAGTAAGAATGGCCATTCTGAAGCTATAAAGCTCCATTTAGTGTTTACATTTTCAGTTTCAATTACTTTTATTTATACTTATTGTCCTAGTTTGTTTCTCTGTTGCTATGATAAAACACTGCACAAATCAAGGCTTACAAATCTGGCTTACAGGTTATAATGCATCATTCAAGGATGTCAACAAGAACTTGAGAGGACCCTGAAGGCAGAAAAATGAGGCAGGACAATGGAAGAATGCTACGCACTGGCTTGCTAGTCATCACTTGCTCAGCTTGCTTTTCTTATAGAAGAAAGGACCACCTCCCTAGAGCTGGTACCACCCACAGTAGGCTGGGCCCTCCAACATTAATCATTATTTGGGAAAATGTCTCAAAGACTTTCTCACAGGTAATTTAATGGAGGTAGTTTCAATGTTTCCCCATGGTTCGGACCACATATGTGGCAGAGGAGGGCCTTGTTGGCCATCAGGGGGAGGAGAGGCTCCGGTAAAGGGGAATGTCAAGGTGGGAATATGGGAGTGGGCGGGCGGGTGGGTGGGAGGTGGAATTCCCTCATAGAGGTGGGGGAGGGAGAAGGGATAGGTGGTCTCCAAAGAGGAGACCTAGAAAGGGGGAAACATTGGAAATGTAAATAAAGTATCGAAAAAAAATAAAAAGAAAAATCACTAAGCAGGATATTTACCTATCACAAAAGAGAAAAGAAAATCTATGCTAGAGCTAAAACTAGAAAATGAATTACAGCTCTTTATCCTCTTTCATGATGCATGTGATACTTGAATTCTGCCCTTCTTCCTCACTCAATATCATCCTTCTATTGTCTTCTTTTGAAGGGTTATTCTATATCCACACAGTTTTCCATTTATCAATGTGTATATTATAGAATAGAATCTTCAAATGAGGCAAAACATTTGTGTGTGTGTCATATTTACATTGTCTAATTATAAGCTGATGAAATTTATATTGGATTCCATTTTATATTTAAATAAAGCAACAATAATCATGAATGTTCAAATATCTCTATGGTAGTATATGTGATTTTCTGAGTATATCCAATGAGTGAAATAGCTGAGTCAGATAGTAATTCTTTTAATTTTTTAAGAAACCTCAAAATTGATTTCCATGATGTCTGTATTAATTTGTTTTCCCACCAGCAGAAGATAGTTATTTTCCTTTTCCCGCACTCTCTACAGCAGGTGTCAGATTTCTTGATGGTAGCCGCTTGTCCATAGTGGGGTAGTATCTCAAGGTACTTTTAATTAGAATGGTCCTAATGTCTAAGGATGCTGAACATTTTTTAAGCTAGTTACTAGGCATTTGTGCTTCTTCTTTGAAAGCTGTTCATTTCAGTGGCCTGTTTATCGATTAGCAGTTTTATTTCTTTGGTATTTAACTTCTGCAGTTCTTGCTACATTCTGGTTATTAGCCCCCAGCATGAGTTATAGGTAGTAAAGATATATTTCCATTGAAGATCAGTTAAGTCTTCACATGTGATTGAGCTGAAATTCTGTAGCATATACTTATTTCAACTCAGAAACCTACAGGTTCCTGCCAGTCCTTAATATTCCCAATGATAAAACTGGCTCCAGAAAGTCAGTGAATGAGAAGTAGCAATATCCAAGGGAGGTGGTGGGAGAGTGGAAGACTGGATTTACTCATGCTTCCTTTATGGTATTGAGACCCATGAAGAGATCTCATGTAAGCCACATTGATTATCACCTACACTGCCTCTACAAATTTTCAAGAAGTGAGTGATGCTGAGGATTCTTTTAAGAGAACAGGCTAAATTCAGCCCTTTAATATCTAGTTAAATTTGCTTTTACCTCACTTTTCATGAGGTAAAATCTCACCACTAACTTCTCTGGACCCATCACTCCAAACAAAAAAGAACTAACTAATAAGTTGCATATTGCAGTCCCTTTGCTTAAAACCCAATGACAAAGCATGCTGTTGTAAGCCATCAAGAAGGTGACAGGTGACTGTTCACAGTTTGTCAACTGTTAATACTTTTTCATTTGATATTAGTATTTTGATTTTATTTTCTCTTTCTTTTGAGTCAATTTTGACACATTTGATCTTTCAAAAACCTTGTGTTTTTGAATTTCTACATGAAAGTTTGCTTTGTGTATTTGTAATATATCTGCTATATCAACTCATCCCATTCTTGCCAAGCTTACATTCTAGCAGAGGAAAGACATCCATGTCCATTTCGTCCTATGGATTCAGCCTTATCCTTACCCCAAATATAAAGATCAAGGCTCATCTTGTATACAAATATTTTTAGTGAGTGATATATTTATAGCACTAAAGGATGAGAAGGAAAGGAAAAGGGAAAAAACACTGCAAAAGTCAGGATACATTTTGAACTACTTTTTAATATAGTTACAAAAAATTTGCTAAAGTTGTATTTATGCACTTCTAGATAAATGTTCCCATTCCTAACTCATCATCCTCCCATTTCCTTTCTTAAAGTTTATAATTTATCTATTTGTTCTTTTGGAATCGACCAATCTTTTTGGAGCTCTCCTCACTGGCTCTTTTATTCCTGTCTTAGAGAAATAGGCTTCTTCCCAGTGGAAGTTTCAAAAGGGCTTTTCCCAAAGGGACCACACCACAATGAACTGACAGCTTGGGCAATCATTCTAGGAAGTGTCTCCCTGTAAGTTGGCCAGACAGGATGAAATTAGGCAACTTTCTTTGAAAGGCTACAGGGAAGAATAAGAGACACAGGAACAAAGAGGCTTTAGATGCCAAAATGACCTTCTGCACGCCGAATAAAGTATCAAGCACCAAGATGGAAGCCCATGAGGGTCAGTGATGTCTTTGCTCTTTTTATTTTTTCCTCTCCAAGTTATTTTTGAAATTATAGAAATTTTTATCAGGCTAAATAAAATGAACAAAAACAATAAATAAATGGAGGCCCTTCCATGTGATGGGTGTAGAGTCAGGAATGCCTCAGTATATGTGTGGATGCAATCAGAGTCATGCAGCCTCAGAATCTATTGTTCTGCTTTTAATCATGGAGTCTTACTAAGCTGTGAGTCTTACTTGGAAATGTCCCTTGATCCATGCACTCTCTCATTATTCTAATTGTATGATCAATACCAAATATTCTGTTAAGTAGAATATAGATGTAATAATGGTGTCTGCAGTTGTAATTTTTAAGCCATTTTTGTGTGAAAATGAGGTATGAATTTATAAACTGTAAGATTTGGCATTTTTCATATAATTAAATTTGACAATTTTAGTTTCTACAGGCAAATTTTGACAAGTCAGTGCTCTCTCTCTCTCTTTAGATAGATAGATAGATAGATAGATAGATAGATAGATAGATAGATAGATAGATATAGATATAGATGCTGAATAGATATGTAGCTATAGATACAATAACAGTTCACAAATCTAATTTTGCATAAGTTTTATATAGTAAAGAAGTTCATTATGATTTTGGACACATTTAAGAAGTGTACCCTAATCAAATTCAGCCTCCCTTTGTGCCCCAACCGTTCTCACCACCCACTCATCACTAGTGCTCCGGGTAACTTTGTTTTAGTGTCCACATGCAGTAGAGACTATATGGCTGTTACTTGGTGTCTCTTTTATTATCATCTAAAATAATACTCCTTATTTCTGGCCATTTTGCTACATATGTAAGGATTTCTTTCTTGTTTATTGCTAATATTCAATTATAAATGTATACATTTTTTACATAATCTCATTCATGGATATATGAGTTAGCATTAACATGTTATCATTTGTATAATATACCATGATAAACATGAGTATGCTGGTATATCTTTGATAAACTGATTTTATTTTATTTTATTTTTATCTGTTCAAATGTTGAAGTCAAATCCTCTAATTAATCTACTTGGTCTTAAATGCTTATCAAAAAGAGAGTAACCAAAAGGGAGAGCAACTGCTAATAGAAAACAATGAAAGCTGGACTGTATCTGAGAAGGGAGGGCAAGCCTCACACACGCTGTCTTAGGTAGAATCAAGGAGAGGCATCAATAACCACAGTGTGAGTCAAAAGCTGTCCTGTCCAAGTGTATTTGGCTTCAAACTCCATTAAGTCCTCCCGTTTTACTGCTTATTTGTAGTGCATGTCTATTTGATTTCTTGGTTAAATTTATGTCCTCCAGATATTAAAATTTTATGTCACATGTAACTTGTAGCCAGTTGACATCTGAAGCCAATATCTTCCACCACAGGTCCAAGATCAGGAATCTGGGGTTTCTAGTCCATCAGTAGGTAAATCCTAAAGCCTTGACCAGCTATTAAGCAGCTCCACAAAATGGTCCGTGTTCCTTCAGATCACCTAAGGTAAGGAAGATGGGAATTCTTGGGGAATAATGTATGAGCCTCAGAATCAGGAGGAAACAGGCAGGCTGCTCCAGCACCTATGACCACACTTCTAGTAATGAGCAGAGTACCAGGGAGCTAGAGGCAAGCTGATGAAGACCGATGAAAACCAAGATGGCGTCACACATCACCAAGCACTGACCCTGGGACACTACAATGCATCTGTGAAGTAAATTCCCACCCTGGGGGGCATATTGTAAGCTACATGAAGAGAAACATATAGCACTGGAAGTTTTCTCTTTCCTATGAAAAGCATAAACAATGCAGTGCTTCCCCATAAAATGAAATGCCTGTCTCTGTTTAGACTACTTTGCACACAGGGTAGATTTCTGTGTTTTTCGGAAATACACTTACTTTTCTCCTCCTTGAAAAGAAAACTTCAGCTCATATTGATGCAGAAGTATGTTCCAATTTTATATTGTTTATGGTGATATTAAAGCTATTTTACCTGCTATAAAATATAGAGCAAACTGATTCTCAAAATTCATCTAAACAAATCCAGATTTGCTATTATATAAGTCACTGAGCATAAAATTAAGTTTTGATCATACAATGTACCTTTATAAAACACTTGGCTTGGGCATCAGATTTTAATTGCTACTGTTTTCCTAAAATTAATACTACTTCCAAGAAAGCATAAATGCGATAGAACTTTGGAATACTTTTGGCATAAAGTAGAAGTCTGAATTCTTGATTGAAAAGAGGAAACAGTACTGATGTTAACCTCGGTGACACAGAATACCAAGAGAATCAGACTTGATTAGAAATGGCAATGCAAACATCTTTCATAGTTACTAATGAAAAGCATACTATATTTGTATAAACATGGTTAAAAGAGTGGCCTAAAACTTTAGATATGCAGCAAATGAAAAATTTTCCCTGCAAATGATAAACATTTGAATAACAGCCCAAAAGTTGCTGAGTATGAAATTGGCAGTTGAAATCTAAGTGAGCAATGAGGAAATCTGAAGGCTGGACACAGGGGACAGCAGAATAGAATTCACAGTCTGCAGTCAAGTTGCTTCATGTCTAGTCAGTATCTAGGCAGAAACACAAATGTAAGCTGTATATTTGCCATGGCTACTCAGTCCTTTGAGAGTGTCAACAACACAAGCGTACATGCAGGAAGTCTGTGTGGATGCCCACCTTTTCCTTTTCATTCTTTCTGTACTTTCTCTTTCAATGCTGTCCTTCTACCTGAATGATCTAGGTCTCCAGCAATACTCCTTGCAATTGATTTCAACCAAAGTGTCAGCCAATGCATGTCATTTTGAGGCGACAGATATTGCCTACCTTTTGTGATAATTATATAAACTGAGTTACATCCTAAAGCTAAACAATGCTTGATTGTAGCACTGGAGAAGATTCTGCTCAGAAGCCTTCCAATCACTCTAAATCCCTGCTTACCCCCAAAGTCCCATTTCCCCTTGACCTATTCAAGTACTTCTGTGTTTTACTGTCTTTTTCTAGAGCATGTCTTTGTAATCCCATCATGTTACTTACCATAAAGCAATCTGTTGGATAATTTCCTAAACAGAGACAGCTGCCTCCCTAAGAGGCGCTCTTGGATCATGACTAAAATAACAAACATCTCCTTAGCAACATGTGTGATACAGTTGGGTAATTCTTAAAACACTGACCAGCAGCAGCAGTAATAGAGGGCTCACTTTTATCCTGTCAGCCAATGTATGTTATCTCTATTGTTCAGAGTTAGTGTGAGAATTAGCAGATAATGAATGTGAACTCTGCTATAGTCTACAACAATGTTTAATAAATAGCCATTCATATCTACCTCATAGTAAGCCTTACTCTGATTTGACAGCCATTGTCCTAGAACTGCCATATGTCAGGGACATAATTTTAAAAACCAGGCAACAAAAAGACACCAACAAGTATCTATTTTAAAAAAACACACGTGAAAGAAGTCATCCTGAGACCACAGGGAAAGAGGGTAAGTAGGGAAACAAAGTGAAGGAGAGAAAACACACAGAGTTCACACTTGGGAGCAGGGCTTGATAAGTTTACAAGAGTAGCTTTGGAACATTTTCCAAAGCAAAATAATTTTGGACTTTATTAAATAAATTTAAGAGAAAAATACCTACCCAGTATGGTTTGACTGAGAAACAAATATTTTGATTACATAATAGCCTGAGAGAAGTCTGTAATGGAATATGGAATCTATGTTTTCTGTCTTGTCAAGCCATGCCTAGAGTTGTGTCTAGCTCAGGACTCCACATCTTGATGAGCCAGAACTCCAACTTATTTGAATAAGTGTAATGCTAAGCAAGGCTGGAAATGTGACATGTGGTAAATGGCAAAGGGGATAAGGGTTGTCCCCACTGCAGAATAATGACTTTAAAGAAGTGATATACTGGATTGTAACATTACTGAGAAAAAGGATTAGCATTTTTGACCTTTGAGTCCTTGGTGCTTGGATATGATTGGTGCTCAATAAACTTCTGTTGAGTGAATGAATGGATGAATAATTGAATGGCCAGCTGTCATACAGAGCAAAAAGGCAGTTTGTTCTTTGTATCCTCCCAGGGCAGAGGGTGCTGGAAGTTGTATAGAGATGGCGACTGAGATAAAGAGGTAGCTCAAGAGAAAGGAGATATTAACCTGTGAAATCTCCACCAACGAAAGGAGTAACTACCAGAGAGGATCCCATTTCCAGTCATGAGGAGGGTAGGCATGCTCTTCTCCACGATAGGTGGGCATCCCTGTGCTTTGTCACCATCAGCTCCATCAGTGTCTAGTGCCCTGGGACATTAGCTCAGTGACAGCGACTATTTCATCAGTATTACTTACACATGCATAAAATGTTGCCTTCCTAAAAATTCATTTTCATGTTGTTTTTGTTGTTCTTATTTATTTTTGAGATTGTATTTTAATTCTAACATTTCTCACTTTCCTTTCTTCCCTCCAAACTCTCCCAGAAAACCCCTCTCTGCTCTCTTTCAAATTCATGGCCTCCTTTTTCATCAATTGGTGTGAGTATGTGTGTGTGTGTGTATGTGTGTGTGTGTGTATATATATATATATATGATGTATTTATCATATATTATATATAATATATGTCCAAATATATTCTTAAATATAATCCCTAAATATAATTATATATATAATGACTAATTATAATTACTAAATACAAAAACTCCACATAATGTTACATGTATGTATGTTTTCAGGACAGACATTTGGCATTGTACAACCAATTGTATTCTTTCCTGGGGAATATACTTTCTGGAGAACCAGGGACACCTCTCCCACTCCCAGCTTTACTGAGCTGCCTGTAATTATTTGTGTAGAGTTGAGGCCTCCTGTGATTTCCCTGGCACAGAGTTATAGAGTCCAGCCCCAATGAATAGACTGACAAAACACTCCTACACCTACAGCTCAGGGAACGAACATGGCAGAAGAGTGGGCAGAAAGATTATAAAGGCTAGAGGATCAAGGACTTTGCTGTGAGACTGTCTCTTAGTAACATCAGACTACACACCCAGACATTCTCACCAACATGACTGAGCTGAATAAGGAGGAATCCAACAAACATCCTGTTGCCTTTGGCTATGTCTCATGAGTCAAGCATTTTTCAGAAAGGACAGCACGTATGTGCACACAAAGGTAAATCCCTCTGCCTGCCACACAGCTGGCAAATAAAGCTTCAAATATATTTAAATGAGAAAGCTAAGTCTGGTCTTAAATGAAGTAGAGACTGGCAGAGACAGATGTGGCAAGTCTTAGCACATGTTCCTTCTTTTCTTTGTCCCGACTTCTGAACGGTGAAGGTGACTTGCACTTGGAACTTGTGGCAGGGCCATGCCATACTTTGCTGAACTGAACCAGAAACCCAGAACTTGTTTATCTCCAGCTGTACTACTTTTCTCTCTATGACTGATGTCCCACCACATTCTTGAACTAAATTTAGCCTCAGAAAAACATTGTCTCTGTTATGTTCTTAAGAAAAAATTCACTAGCTAAGTATGGCTGACTACTGCTTCTGCCCTGGCTATCCGTGATTCCTCAAACACAGATATCCCCACAATTTAAAACTACCCTAATGCTCATGATTTTCTGCAGAAATTATCTGTTTTGAACACAATATTGTCTAGTAATTTATTACCTATTTTCTTTGATAGTTCCTTGGACTTATAAACAAAAGAAAACAGCATTTTGTGAAAGACTAGATACAAAATTCTAAGGGGAAAAAAGATCTAAGTTTAACAAATAACAACAACTAAAAAAAAAAACATCTAAAACCAAATAGACAAGAGTTCAAATGTTAAGGATGAAGCAATGGTGTATATTTGAAAATATCTTGGAGTTATGCAAAAGGTTCTTACTTGCCCCAGAATACAGTGAGGTTCACGGTCCTTGTTCTAGGCCCACTTGGACTTCCAAATAAAATGTAGCAGTTCTATCAATGAACTGTGAGCTTATCAAGGACCTCAGCCAATGATATCTAGCCACTCACAATCTCTGACACCCACTGTGCCTACTGTGATGTCTCCTCCTTCTAGTCTGTTCTCAGAATAAAAGCAGGTGAGGCCCATTTTTCCAGAGTGTCCCAACTGCTGTTTCCTTGTAGTGACTTTTATCTGTTGATTCTATTTGCACAGGGTTGAGTCAAGCATCTCATCACTGCCAGAGCCCTCTGCTGTGACCTCTGCACCTGTCATGAGGATCACCGAGTCGCTACCTAACAGCCAGTAAATAATTTATAATTTGTCCTTAACTGCCAATACAAGTGTGTGTGTGTATTAAAATATGCCTAGTGATAACAATCTGCCAACAGATCAGAAGAAACATCATTATTTCAAAAGATGAAATGTATAGCAATGTCAGTGATTATCTCTGAGCACTGTAAACAATAATAGGTGAATGTAACTGAACTCTAACAGAGTTATAGAAATCCAGAAACTGGAACCTTTGAGTACTTACTAAGGAGATCCATGTAGGAGATTTGAAATATCAAAATAAAAACATTTTGAATAAAACACTAATATTCTAGGTCATATTTATTTTAATACTTGCCACAATGGCTTAAAATTTTGAGAACTAAATCTCAGCATTTAATTCAGGACAAAACCTCAGCTTCACAGCTCTTAAAAATTTCAGTTTTCCTCTAAAGTTTCTCTCTCTCTCTCTCTCTCTCTCTCTCTCTCTCTCTCTCTCTCTCTCTCTCCTGTGTGTGTGTGTGTGTGTGTGTGTGTCCCTGTGTCTGTGTCCTGCTATTTCTCTCTTTCAGGTTGTATTTGCTTTTTGTTAAATATTTCCTTTTATTTTTAAATGAGCTTACAAAGCAACAAGCACCCCCTTCACAGACATCTCTCTCCGAGAGTCTCCATTCCCACCTGCCTCCCATTCTCAGCTCACCGTGTTTCATTTTGGTTCTCATTCGCTACAGCATCCCCTTTCCCACAAAATATTCTGGACAATTGACAAATGGGGTTGCATTGAGTTAAAAGTCTTCTAAAAAGCAGAAGTCACTGTCAAAAGAAGGAAAACAGAACCTCGAGAATGGGAGAGAATCTTTTGCTGCTAGGCCAGAATTTTAGGCAATCTGGAGAAGCTTTAACAGAACTCTCGTATGTTAAATCAAAAAATGTGTGCCAAGGAACATTAAGATCACAGAATACAAGAGTTTGTCATGCTCTAACATCAAACAAACAAAAAGTTAGTCATGGGTAGATGATTCCTAAACTTATATCAGCGTACTTTCTTTCTCAATAAACTTCTTCAGACATTCGATTTTTCTAGTAAGAAAGTGCAAGCTACATCTTTCCAGCAGAACTGTACACATAATATCTCTACTATCGTTAATTAGGAAAACATTGTCTTGAAGAAATACCTTGCCAAAGCTATCATGAAATACCTATCCAGGTGCTGAGAAGCCATATATGAAGTGCCCAACACAGTGCACCATCAAAGCAGATAATCGGTGAAAGGCGTGGTCTCTGCATCAGCAGTGATGGAACCAGTGTTGTATCACGGGACAAGTGGTAGATTTATGATTCCTAACCTACATCCAAACACCTACAAAGTGTTTCTTGAAACAGGAGATGAGAAAAAGAGGAAAACTAGCAAGTTTTGAGTACTACATCACATTAAACATGCAAATTCATCTTTGTTTAATTATTATCTGAAGTAGTAATTAATATTTACTAGATAAACCCACAGGTGTAGGTTATTATGTGAGTTTTCTGGTGTTTGTGTATGTTTCATTGAGGAGCATGTTGGTATAATGCACATGTGTGAGAATACTCTTGACTGTGTATGTTATGGGCATGCATGTAGAAGCCAGGGGTCAACTTTGGATGTCATTCCTCAGAAGCAATCTACGTTATTTGGGGGAGTCTGTTATTGATCTGAAGCTCACTGATTGCTTAGGCTGGCTGGCCAGGGAGCATTAGGTTTCTCGTGTCTCTACCTCCTAGTACTGGAATTACAATGAAGTTATTGAAGCTACCTTTTTTACATGGATGCTAGAAAGTCAACTGTTGGGCCTTGTGAACCACAGGAATGAACCAGAATACTTGGCATGTCCATTATGAAAAGAGAAGAAAAAGATCTAGACTAAGCAGGTGGAAATGAGATCAATAAAACACTAGATTTTATTCCTAAATGAGTATCTGTACAACTTGTTAATGCAGTCAATGTTGAGGTATTTGTTGGGTTTGGCTTTAAGAAAAAAATTTGATGAAACATGACGTTGTACATTATAGAATGCAGGAACTTAAACAATACCTGAATTTGAAGGGAGGACATAGAAGGGAAAGCCCCCAAAATTTCATTGGGTTAAGCAAAGACCCTGAGCCACATCCAAGGAGAAATGCCAGGCACACATCTGGATATGAATGCAAGGATCTCAGCAGAGAAGCGGGTAAGTCCTATGAAAATGTGGGAGTCATCAGCCAGGGTGAGCTCATCTAGAACAAACGTGAGATGGAAAAGATGACAGCCTGAGATGAATCCTGAGTTGCCAAATGAGAGAGGGGGTTCAAGAGAGTGTCCAAAAAGACAACACGAGTCAGAATGGACCAGAGAAGGAGGGGGGCTGGGAGAAAGCCATGCTCTAAAGAGTAAAGGGTAAAGCGCTCCAGAGACAGGTAGTGCACACCTGAGTATTTAACTGGACATTTGGAAATGTAACCCTTTTGTCATTATCACCTAGGTTAGGATGCAGAAGACATCATGATGCTGTTGCCTATGAAAAAGAGGATGGACTCTCACATGGTCACATGCATGTGTTGGCTAGAAGAGAAGATGAGGGACTTTATTTCTGATGGCAACACCTTTTCCACTGCAAATATAATGACGTAAATCTCAAAACAAATCTCAGAATCGGGGAGGGATGTAAGGTAACATGGAGTTGATCTTCCTTTCAGGGGTTTAAATGGAATTTTAGAGATAGCCCCTCGAGTCCAGGAATACCTAGTCAGAATTTTCCTACCAAGTCCCCTTACAATCTTACAGTCATCTCCTCCTTCTCCAAAGTTGGGCATTCAGACCAGAGATGACAGTGAAGAGGTCATCTCAAACTGTGAGGATGAAAACACTAGTTTCCACTATACTCTTTTTAAAACAAAACAAACAAAATACCACCAAATGCTGGCATGGATATGAAACAAAATGTACTCGTGAGCCACTTTGAGTTTAACTTTAATCAAAGTTTACTTTATTTATTAGTGTGTGTGTGTGTGTGTTTAGGTGTGTGTTTCTCTCTCTCTCTCTCTCTCTCTCTCTCTCTCTCTCTCTCTCTCGTGTGTGTGTGTGTGTGTGTGTGTGTGTGTGTGTGTGTGTGTGTGTTTATGTGTATGTATCTGTGTGTGTATTTATGTGTATGCATCTTTGTGTGTGTGTGTGTGTGTGTTTATGTGTATGTATCTGTGTGTGTATTTATGTGTATGCATCTTTGTGTGTGTGTGTGTGTGTGTTACATGTGTTATGGGTGAGTGCAGGTTAGCACCTGTGTACAGAGGTCAGGGGACACTCCTCCAGAATTTGTCCTCATTGTCATTTTGTAGGGGCAGAACCTCTTGCTGTTTCTGCTATTGTGCTACGGACTCCAGGCTACCTAGCCCATCAGCTTCCGGGCAGTTTTTGTTTTTCCCCTTCCATCTTTCTGTAGAAGTCCTGTGACTACAAATAAGCACCGTCCCATGCATCTGTGAGATGATCTCATAGTTTTAAACTCAGATGATCAGGTTTGCACGGCAAGTACTATTTTTTTCTTTTAACTAATGAGCCACCTTGCTGCCAGAGAAGGACATCTACTTTGAAAGACATTTGTCAACCCCTTTCTTTTCCTTCTATTTCCTCTTCTTTTGATCTACTTCCTTCCTTTCTTAGAGCTAAGAATTGAACCTATGGCCTCACACATGCTAGAGAAGTACTTCACTACTAAACTGTTGTCCTAACTCTACTCGAACAATTCTTATCACACTAAACATAACTCTTGTCACACAGCTCAACAGCCACACCCTGTTGTATTTCCCCAAATGGCATGAAAAGTTAGGTCCACACATTGGATATTTTATAAGCCTTATAGTTAATTGGCAAACCTAGGAAGCAACCAACATGTCCATTATTTTATGAATGTTCAAATAAAATACTATGCACTCATAAAATCCTGTGCCATACAGTGCTAATGAAATGAGTAACCAAGTCATCAGAGCTATGGAGGATCCTGAAATACATACATATAAAGTGAAGGAAAATACGGAAAAGTACATTCTGTATGATTCTGCATATCTGATCTGGAAAAACCAAACCAATGGAGATAATGATAAGACCAGTCAATTTTAGAAGCTGGAGAATAAAGACAGATGAATAGGCAGAGCACAGGATGTTAAGAGAGTGAAACTGGCATAGAACACTACGGGAAAGACGCACAGCATCCTTCATTTGTTCAAACCCACAGGATATGCAGCATGAGGCATGAGACCTAATGTAAACTATGGACAGTTTGTCAGTGTGATGCATAGGTTTCTTGGATGTATCAAACATCCCCTGTGCTGGAGACTGCTGATAGAGACAGAGACTGTAGATTTGCGGGATAGAAGGCTCTAGAAACTATGCTTTCTACTCAATTTTTATTTCCATCTTCTCAAAAAGTACAGAGTTAAAAACTGGTTGAAAGCCATCATATGTGTGTGTGTGTGTGTGTGTGTGTGTGTGTGTGTGTGTGTGTGTGTGTGTGTGTGTGTGTACATGTGTATTCATTTATATTAATATGAGCACACATGTACTATAGCACACTGGCAGATATCAGAAGACAACTTTGTTTGAAACAGCATATACCTAGCTAGTTGTACCATAAGTTTCAAAAGGCCCTCTTGTCTCTATCTCCCATCTCACCTCAAGAACACTAGGATTACAGATGTGTGCTACCCTGCTGAGCTTCAAGTAAACTTGGAAAATCCAAACTCAGGTCTGCACACTCTGCAGCCAAGTGAGTTTCCCATTGAGCAATTCCTCAGAACAACAACGACGACAACAACAACAACAAAACCCTATCTTCAATAAATATTAAGCAGATTACATGAAAACCACCTATTCCTTTTTCATATGGGGCTTGCTATGGCTACTCCAAAAACCTTGCTTGAGTTTCTCTTTGGCTAAAGAAGAGAAAACTATTAAGTTATATCTACTCCCCTGGAGCCTCTATGCTGTTAACCCCAGTTCAGACAGAATAGGACACATCCTTAAGTACTTCTATTGTAACTTGCATTCAGGAAAGTATAGCAGTTGTAATTAATTAGCTTTATGTTTTTGAAATCTGTAAGGTAAAAAAAAATTATAAATAAAAAGGAAAAACTCCAATAAAGACGGAGTTTAGGGTGTTTTTTCAAAGTTTATTATTTAAGTCTGTCTTTATTTTTGAGAGAGTGACTTCAACAGGTCAGGGTGGGCCTGAGGTCAGACAGAATAAGCCCAAATTCCATCTCTCAGTGCCATGCTAAACAGGAAGAAACACATAAAACTGTCAGACTATTTCACTAAAAGGTCTGTATTGGGGCTGAAAAAAAAGTAACATTTCCAGTAGTAGTCTGGAAGGTTTTATTTCATTTGTTTGCCTTATAAAAGTCATGCCTGGTCATCTTATTAAAAGAGAGCCTTGCTATAGAAAACACAAGACTGCTCCACAGAATTATGCATCAACAAATATTGATTTGCTCCAGATTGGATGCTAGTTGCAGGAATGCAAAACTCTGGCCCAAATGGCCCCATTGATTCAGGACAGAAGAACTGTGTCTCTGTCTGTTTTGACTCTCCAGGATTTCCTTAACCTTCCCCCCAACAAAAATCTATCAGTCTGCAGACTGAGGCATTGAATGAATGTGCCAGGGGGTGTGAAACACTGGGCAGCAAGCAGCACTGGGGAGCTCCCTGTCAAGTCCTGCCCACAGCTGCCAGCCTCACCTCTCCTTTAGCCACTGCTCTGGCTACATGGTAATAGAATGACTCTGGTAGGACTTCTCTGAAAGGCCATTTCACCATGTACCAGAGTCAGACAAAATCAGCCCTTCATTCTCCCTTGCAGGGGAGAAGTTGGACACATATGGTAAAATATGAACAAATGGAGGCTGTGTTGAGTTTGATCACTTGTTTAGAGCTCATTCTCTTCTTCGTCTTTCTGCCACTGGCAATGCATATAAGGAGTATCATGGAGGTGAGGTGTTGTATAGAGAATGTCACTAAGACGGGATAGAATACTTCTACTAAAACTGCAAGATCAACTCCTCGGACCAAAATGTTCTCAGCTAATAACAAAATGATCAGGAAAATGTTTCCTGAAAAGTTATGACTAAATAGAATGAAAAGGTCATACATATGTATGAGAGTATTAGGTTTCTTAGTAGAGTATATATTCGTTATGACATTTCCATCATGTGTATCATTGTACTTGGATTAGAGCTACCCACAGCTATTCTCTCTGCTTCCCTCATCTCCATTTATCGCTACCTGCACTCAGTGTTTCCCCCCTCAGAGAGTGAGATAGTGTGCTCCTCTCTCTCTCTCTCTCTCTCTCTCTCTCTCTCTCTCTCTCTCTCTCTCTCTCACACACACACACACACACACACACACACACACACACACTTGAATCTAGATTCCTTACACTGGAAAGCATTGCGGTATCTCTCTTCCTTACTGAACATGGTGATCTCCACTTAGATTCCTTTTTTTCCTGCAAATGTCATAATTGTTTCCTCTTTAAGACTGAATAAAGCTGCAACATGGGCCTAGTGTGATGCCTGCTTGGTTAAAAGTGCTTGCCAGAAAAGGTTGACATTCTGAGCTTGACCCTTGCAACTAATGTAAGATCAAGAAAAACAAGAAACTCTACAAAGTCATCCTCTGACCTCCAAACATGCAGTGTACTGCACACATGACCCACAGCATACACGTACATGTAAAACAATCATAAGTAAAATTAAAACTTTAAATGTATACAATTTTAGTAGACTTAAAGACCCAAATCACATAAGCATATTAATAGATTCGGAAAAGCCATATAAGAAAGTTCAATACTCCTTTATGCAAGAAGTCCTAAAGAAATTAGGAAGAGCCAGAAAGTATCTCAACATAATGAAAACTATGTACCACAAAGCTGTGGCTAAGGTTATATCAAACAGGAAAGTAAAATGTAAGATGAGATGAGGGTGCCCACTCTCTCCACTCTTACTGATACAGTGCTAGAATTTTAGTCAGAACAATAAGTCAAAAGAAAGTTAGAAAAAAGATAAAAAGTAGAAAAGAATCCAAATTATTCTCTATCACCAATGATGTGATTTTTTACAAAAAGCAAACAAAACAAAGGAAAACAAAACCTTATTGATGGGGCCAGAGAGATGGCTCATCTTCCCAGTGCTCACCTGACAACTTAAGACTGTAGCTCCAGTTCGAAGAATCTGATGTCCTTTGCTGATCTCCAAGAGCACTGCACACACATGGTATATAGACAAAATACCCATCTGCATTAAAAAACAAAAAATAAAAAACCAGACTCCAAAACAATTTCTTCATCTGAAAAAAAAAAGTTCAATAAAGCATCAAAATACAAAATGAACATAAATGTCAGATTTTGATAAATTATAAAGATTTTTTAAATTCTTGTAATCCACTGTGTCTGTGTCTGTGTCTATGTCTGTGTGTGGGTTTGTATACATGACTGTAGATACCTACAGAGGCCAGAAGAGAACACCAGATACCCTGGAACTGATGTTACGTGTCTGAACCATCTGATACAGATGATGGTAACCAAACAGATCCTTAAAAGAGCAACAAGTGCCAAACCAGACTCTTATCAGTTATATTGTGATAAAGAAATTAAGATCTTCCACATAGAATGCATAACACCAACAGTAAACTCTAATGTAAACCATTAATAATGCATTAGTCGTAACTCATTACTTGTAATAAATTACACGCACTTTAGTCAGAGGTGCATTTACTGTAGGAATTACTGGTGGAGGTTGATGAAAGGGAATATAGGAACTGGATAGTTTTTTATTTGTTTGTTTTGGTTTTGTTTGATTGGTTTTGCTTAGTATTCTGCAAACCTAATCTGCTCTCAAAAATCTGTGAGTTAAAAATAGTACAGCAATATTTGTTATTTTTAAAAGGCTAGAGAATTAGAGATTCCAAATGCATGGGCCACAGCAAGCTGCTCTCTAATTAGAAGGAAGCCTTGATCCTGATAGGATTTAGCTAATTGTCTTTCAACAATGCTCACAATGTTTTAATGAAGACTGAACATTGAGGGCTCAAGAAATACCGTGATCACCTAATTATATGGGAAAAGGAGATGGGACAGACCAGTCAGTATAGAATACTAGAGAGATACATGAGTCTAAATGCTTTATAGCCTTATATTATTGAATTAATAGTTTAGATCCATCCCAACTATAATAGGCAAGAAACCACTGTATAGTGTGATGGCTATTCCTGGTTGTCAACCTGACTATATCTGGAATGAACTATAATCCAGAATTGAAGGGCTCAATGTGATCCAGATCTTGAGTCTGGAAGACACAAGTTTCTGACCTGGATCTTGGCATGGAGATCTTGAGGCATAGTGGCCATGAAGAGCTTAGGCCCAGACAAGGTAATCCACGCCTTTAATCCTAGGAGACTAAAGCAAAGAGATCTATGAGTTCAAGGTGAGCCTGGGACAAAACAAGTTCTAGTTCTAGAGGTGGTGGTACACACATTTAATCTGGGCCACACTTTCTACTGGAGACCTACATAAGGACATTGGAAGAAGGAAAATTCACTCTTCTTCAACTGCTTGCATTTACTTGCCAGCACATCTGTTGGAATCTACTTCCAAAGATCAGCTGAAACAACTAGCCTTGTGAGATTAGAGAAACTACTAGATTCTTGGACTTCCCATTCACAGCTGACCATTGTTGTGATAGTTGGACTTAGTATTCTAAGTTATCACAATAAATTTCCTCAATAGAGAGAGACTTTCCATAAGCTCTGTGACTCCAGAGAATCCTGACTAATACAGATAGTTTCAATTAGGATCCTGACCTATTATCATTTCTTTTGGTAAAAATGTCTTTGACTTCTAGATAGAGAAGAGACTATAAGAGAATGAGAGAAAATACAGCAACAAACCAGGAATTTCTAGTTGAAAAATGAGTAAGAGACAATGACTTCTACTCTATTCAATACTCTTGGCAAGTATTGGAACTAGAGATGGACAGCTGTACTTCTCTAGAACATGAGAAGTATTAACACTCTGGGTTTATTAGAACGCCAAAGGAATACATATCAGACTGCAGAGAGCAAGAAAGAAATGGGAAGAGAGATTCATCACAGCCAGTTACCACCAAAGGAATACATAGCTAAAATATCAGACTGCAAAGAGCAAGAAAGAAATGAAGAGAGAGGTTCATCACAGCCAGTTACCAAGGAGGAACGTAAGCAAAGAAGTCGGAGATGCATCAAGAAGGTCATCACAAGAAAACCCACAGAGTCAACTAACCTGGGACCATGGGGACTCCCAAAACCCGGGCCACCAACCAGGGAGCATGCCAGAGCTAGAACTAGATCCTCTACACATTTATAGCAAATATGCATCTTGTTCTTCATGTGGGTTCCCTAACAAGTGGAACTGGGGCTGTCTAGATCTCTGTTACCTGGCATTGGGTCCCCTTCTCCCTATCTGAGCTGCCTGGTTGGTTCTCAGTGAGAGAGGATGTGCTTAGCCCTGCTAGGACTAGATGTCCCACGGTGGGATGGTACCGAAGGGGGGTGGGTCACCTTTTCTTAGGAGAAGGGAAGGAGGGAATTGTGGGAGAGATTGGGGAGGGTGGGATTAGGAAGAGTGGAAGGAGCCAGGCTGTGAACTGGATGTAAAGTGAATAAAAAAATGTTTTGTCACATACACACACACACACAAAGAAACAAGTAAAGAGACCATTGCAAAGTCACCAGCTGTCCATCTTAGATGAGGACTGAATTGTATCATGAGTGTTGGAGTAATCCTTCCTCTTTGGTGTCAATGTAATTAAGCTGTTTCCACTGGGGTTGCCCTGTGGAAAGGAAAGCAAGCTTGGAAAATAGATTGAGAAATAAAAAGAGATTTCAACAATGAAAAAATATAGAGAGATAACTCCTTACAGACATTGCCTAAGGCGTAGGAGAGAAATAAGACTGGAGAAGAACAGAGGTTGGAGCAGGGAGCATTCCATGATGACATGTTTTATACTTGATGCAGGAGAAGCTCAGAAATGAGGTGAACAAGTAGAAGGCCAGGGTTTAGATATGGTGGGAGCTGGTTATGAAGTTTTCCTTAAGAGAAGTGATCTCTATTTGAGCAGAGCATCCCTGATCTCAAGCTGTACTACAGAGCAGTAGTGATAAAAACTGCATGGTATTGGTACAGTGACAGGCAGGTAGATCAATGGAATAGAATTGAGGACCCAGAAATGAACCCACACCTATGGTCACTTGATTTTCGACAAAGGAGCTAAAACCACTCAGTGGAAAAAAGACAGCGTTTTCAACAAATGGTGCTGGTTCAACTGGCGGTCTACATGGAGAAGAATACAAATTGATTCATTCCTATCTCCTTGTACAAAGCTCAAGTCCAAGTGGATCAAGGACCTCCACATAAAACCAGATACACTGAATCTAATAGAAGAGAAAGTGGGGAAAACTCTCGAACACCTGGGTACGGAGGAAAAGTTCCTGAACAGAACACTAGTGGCTTATGCTCTAAGATCAAGAATAGACAAATGGGAACTCATGAAATTGCAAAGCTTCTGTAAGGCAAAGGATACTGTCAATAGGACAAAATGGCAACCAACAGATTGGGAAAAGATCTTAACCAATCCTATGTCTGATAGAGGGCTAATATC